>CM071623.1:4358359-4377359 GCA_036365135.1 Miichthys miiuy | reverse complement strand
CTTAGTTATTTACATTTAGTCATTTAGCTGACACTTTTATCCAAAGCGACTTTCAGAGAAGATGCGATGGCTGCAGTGGAAGTTTGACTGGTGGTGGGACTCGGTTGGAGCAGTGTACTGGGCATACTAGCAGCACAGAAATTTGATATGAATGGCTGCTCACCCATCAAGTTGTCAGTGTTACAGGTACTGGCCGGCACCTTGGAAACAGCTTATGTGCTCTCTGGAAACAGGAGAAATAAATGAGACAGCGCAAACTCTGCTTCTGTTTTTCTTCTCGCTCAGCCGAAAGAGGACGCGAGAGAGGATTTATTAAAACATTCCACAATTTAAATCCTCCTCTGTTATGCATACTCAATATTGGCCATGAAACAAACACGGCTTCAAAACAAGACACAATATACATGTTCTCTTTCATCCCTCAGCAAATACTGAGTTGTAGGTCCTGTATATTTACACAAATCAAAAATTAAATCAATTTAACTCTTCCAAAATGCTTGAGCTGACAGATTTCTTTTTCTTGTTTTTAACCACTTTTAAAAGATATAACATTCGTTTTTAACATTTGTATTTCACATTTTACAAAATACATTTCAAAACCATTAAACTTACAGAAATGTTCAAGGAGCTAAACAAAATAAAACTCTGACTGGCTTGACTTGGGTAGCAACAGGTGATGCTATTAGCGCAGCGCTACTGCTATATATATATATATATACATATATGTCCTTATATTCACGAAGCAACCTCATTAGCAGACATAAGAACATTCAGCAACATGACACATATTACACTTCCGTTAACTAACTAATTTAGTATCCCACCAACCTGGAAACAGGAGAAATAAATGAGACAGCGCAAACTCTGCTTCTGTTTTTCTTCTCGCTCAGCCGAAAGAGGAAGCTGCAAAGCAAACCAAACTGACGTAAAGGCCCCTCCTCTCAGAGCACAATAAGCACCACACTGCCTCCTGCTGGCGAACCCCACAATTTCTCCTGACATCTATTTAAAATATTTTTAGTGTAAGGATGGTGGAAACAGGTTGATTACCCTGAACATATATTCAAAACATTAATTATAAATGTATAAACTACCACAAATGTGATAGCACATTAGTGGGCATCACACGCCCTGACAGACAAAAATGGCTCCCGACATTTCCAAAAATCTTTACCTCAAAACCCTTTAACATTTTAAACTCTTAACCTTCATTCTCAAATCTCTATTAACAAACAAGCCTGGGTGGAATGTATGTGGCTGGTGCTTGGTAAGTGTATGGCATGTATGGTGTCTGGGAGTAAAGGAGTGGGTGTGAATATGGCATACAAAGAGGCGGGATGTATGGAAAGAGTGAGTGTGCAGGTGCAGGGTGATGGTGTGCCTCTCTGACAGGCATATAGGGTGCTGTGTACCCGGTCACTGAGTTAACTGTGGCGTGTGACTGGACTGATGGTTCACCTAATGTCTCATATGTGAGAAAATGGCGTGGCCTTCTCTCACGAGTGGACCTTCTAACCTCTGACTGAATGTGTTCTACAGGGGGGGTAAAAGGTCGAGCTTCTGGCTCAGAGTCTTGGTTTCCATTGTTTTCCTCCCCTTCCACAGGTCCAGTGAGTAAAAGTAGGTTTTCATCAGCATTGTGTCTCTCCTCAGCAGGATCTGGTAAGTGTTCAGGTACAGTATGACTTTCTCTCTTACAGGTGTTGGTTCTGCCCCCCGAATCTCTGGACACATGGTTAGTTGCTCCTGGCAAGTAACAGGTCTTTTCTCTGTCCTTTTGGTCAGTCTCCTTAACCAGTATCCTGAGCCAGATTCATCATCTGAATCATTTTCACTGTCATCACTCGTGTCTGCTTGTCTTTGAGTGTCTGTCATTCTCTCTTGGTTTTGTCTGTTATGCATTTTCTTCTTAGAGATAGGGCTGGTATCAGGTGGAATGACTTCGACAGGTAAGTCGTTTACCAGCAACAGGAGATTGCGGTGCAGTGTCCTGCTTTTCTGTTTGTCTCCAGTCTCAGGGCAGACAACATACACTGGGTTCTCAGCAAGTTGACGTTTGACTATGTATACAGTCTTCTCCCAGTATGCCCTTAATTTTCCTGGTCCTCCACGTTCACTGAGGTTCCGGACCAGAACTCTGTCCCCTGGTTGCAGTACAACCCCTCTTGCTTTCTTGTCATATGTGACTTTTCCCCTTGCACTGGACTTTTTGCTATTCTCGCCGGCAATGCGGTAGGCTTCTGACATCTTCTTAGCCCATTTCTCTGCAAATCCTCTAGGTGAGTATGGTTCACTTTCTCCAACCAATCCAAACAACAAGTCGACTGGGAGATGTGGGTGACGGCCGTAGAGGAGGAAAAACGGTGAGTAGCCAGTTGATTCATGTCTGGTACAATTATATGCGTGTATTACATGCGGGAGGTGATCCTTCCACCGCAGTTTCTCACTATCAGTCAGTGTTCTTAACATCTGGAGGATGGTGCGGTTCAGCCGCTCAGCTGGGTTGCCTTGTGGGTGGTAGGGCGACGTCCGCGAGTGGCCAACCCTGACAACCGCTGTAATGACTGGAAGAGTTTGTTCTCAAATTCACGACCCTGGTCATGATGTAGTTTCGATGGATATCCAAACCGGGGTATGAAATCATTGAAGATGCGCTCAGCAGCTGTTTTCCCGCTCTTGTTCTTCGTGGGGTATGCCTGGGCAAATCTAGTAAAATGATCAATCACTACTAGAATATATTCATATCCTCCGCAGCTGGTTTCCAGATGCAAGTAGTCAATACACACAAGCTCTAAAGGGAAGTTAGATGTGATGCTACCCATAGGAGCTCGAGTGTGTGTCGTGGGTTTCTTAGATCTGATACAGGGACATTTTCTGGTGACATAGTCTTCAATTTCTTTAGCCATAAAGGGCCAGTAAAATCTTCCCGGGCAAGATGCAGCACTCTTTCTGTACCTACATGACCCATCTCATTGTGTAGGTACTTCAGAGCTATTGGCCTGTGTTTCAGAGGAGGACCAACTGCTACTATTTTGCTGGTTCGTCCTTCTGTAAAGGAGGCCATCTTCAAGTTGCAACTTACTCCACTCATGCAGCAGTTTTCGGGTGGCTCCACTTACAGTTTGGCGTATGTCATCTGTCATTTTGGTGTTTGACTCCTTTAACTCAATAATCTTGCCTATGGCTTGATCCTCCCTTTGAGCCTTAACAAGATCATCATGGCTAATAGCTGGCAGGTGACAATGAGGTTGCAGGGGAGGGTCCAGGGAACACATGTTAAGTGCTGCAACCCAGGCCACATCCTTCCGTTCCGCTGCCTGACTCCCATCCCATGTAGCACGCACTGCCTCGTTCGAGAGCTCCTCGGTACAAGCCACCTCACATTTTTCCATGTCCAAGGGGAGGCGAGACAGTGTGTCTGCATCCACATTTGATTTTCCAGACCTGTACCTGATGTCGAACCGGAAATCTGAGAGTTCTCCCACCCACCGATGACCAACAGCGTTGAGCTTTGCTGTACTCATGATATAGGTCAGGGGGTTGTTGTCCGTGTACACAGTGAAATGGGGAGCGTAGTACAGGTAGTCCCGGAACTTTTCACACACAGCCCATTTTAGTGCGAGGAACTCCAGTTTTCCACTGTGCAGGTGGTAGTTACGTTCAGCCGGTGTCAAAGTCCTCGAGCCATAGCCAATGACTCTCAGCTTTCCATTCTGGCGCTGATAGAGGACAGCCCCCAGGCCCTGGTCTGAGGCGTCTGTATGCAGCGTGAAAGGTAGGTTGAAATCAGGATATGCTAAAACAGGGGGGGTTGTAAGGAGAGTGACCAGTTGCTCTAAGGCTTCCTGATGCTCAGGGGTCCAGTCAACAGGCTCTCGGGAAAACCGCTGTGGGCGTTTGGTGGTTTTCCCACGGGTTGGGATCTGGGCTTTCCCTGGCTTAGTTTGGAGAAGCTCGTAGATTGGCTTCGCGATCCTGGAAAAATCCTGGATGTAGGAGCGATAATACCCCAGGAAACCGGTCAGCTTCCTCACCTCACCAACTGTCTGCGGTGTCTTGCTCATCAGGGTTTTGACTGCTTCAAAGTCCCGTGGATCTATCTTGACACCATCAGCTGACACAAGGCGCCCCACATACCTGACTTCTTGTCTGAAAAGCTCACATTTCTCAGGTCTCAGTTTTACTCCGTGCTGTTGAAGAGCCTGGAGAACTTTGCGGAGGGCCTCTACATGTTCATCGAATGTTCTTGCATAACACAGTACATCATCCAAATATGGGATGCAGCATTCATCCCTGAGCGTTCCCAGCATCTCCTCCATGCTCCGCTGGAATGCTGCTGGAGCATTCGAGAGTCCGAATGGGATACAGACCCATTCATAGAGGCCCCACGGGGTGATGAAGGCAGTCAGGTGGCGTGAACCCTCGGCGATGAAGCCCTGATGGTAAGCTTTTCCCTGGTCGAGGATGCTAAACCAGGTGTAGCCCCCTAGTGTGTCTGTCAGGTCTTGTATTCTGGGCAGCGGATGTCGATCAGGCACAGTCTTTTTGTTCAGGAGGCGATAATCAATGGACGTAGGCTGCCATCCTTCTTCCTAACACAGACAACTGGGGCAGCATACGGGGACTTGGATTTAACAATCCAGCCTTTCATCAGCAGCTCCTGCACATACTCCTTTACCTCTTTAAACAGAGGCTTCAGGACTGCTGAGTATGCTCTCTGTACCGGGATTTCGTCTGTGAGGGTGATCGACATTTGTAGGCTTGGTATGCATCCAATATCATCGCTGCCACGTGCGAAAGCTCCGGCTTCTTCACACAGCATTTTGTTGACTTTTTCCTTTTGGGTATCATCAAGGTGACTGAGGTCGATGGGAGGTTGCCATGACGATGGATGGGTGTCAACCGGTGTTGATACAGCACTGTTCACAGTCACTGTGGGCTTGGGTGCTTCAGGTGAGTCTATTGTGATCACTTTTTCAACGCAGTGGATGCTGCCAAGTGCTGTCTTTCTTGGTAAAGTGACAGCATGTTTAGTGTTGTTACCCACAGGTACAGCTACATAGGGTTTTCTTGGATTTTGCACCTCCAAGAGACCTTCACCTACATCCAGTTCTGTCAACTGCACATTGTTTTCATCAGGCTTAAATAGGAAGACTGCGTCAGATGCACTCATGTGGGAGGGACTTGGCACTTGACCCAGGCTACCTGACCTGCTGGGATAACAATGTCCTGCCTGCCTGTCCGTAGGCGTCCACACTGCACAGAGGGTTCGCTGGCTTGGATGAAGCTCACCAGTAGCTCTGCCTTCTCTGCTGGTATACACAAGGCATTACAGAGTAGGACGACAAGGGTTGAAATCAGCTTGTCAGGTTGTTCTTGTATCATCTCTTCCAGCACGTTGAACCCCAGCAGTGGTCTCTCCAGAGCAAGACTGCTGACAAGAAAAGGTACAGTGATTGACAGATTAGGATCCTCATTCCCCATCAAGTTGACTGTAAGGGCGACCCAACCATCAAACGGGAGGACATCACCATTCACTGCATACACCCTTAACTCGTCTTTGTCACCAATAATGTCACTGAGTGGTCTAACAGGAGTGTCAGGTAAATATTTACTCTTCCAGTCTCTATCAATCATGCTTACTTGAGCCCCAGTGTCTAGCAGAGCACTGACTGCAATGGGCGAGAGCTCTCCTTCCAATGAGGTTGGCTAGGCGTTCCCCTTTGCTGTGAGGTAAGTCATGAGTTAAAGGAGTGGTTGTCTTGTTTGGTTGTTGCTGTCTCTTTTCCATTGTTTTGTCTTTTGTCAGTCTTTCATTTCCAGGTTGATCAGTGCGACAAGTGTCAGGCTGGGACAATCGCTGAGACCCGGTCACTGTTTGTCCCTCGGCAGGACCGGCTCCAGTTTCCCTGACGTGTTGGTCTCTTTAGACAGCCCACTGCCCGGTGGCCTTCTTCACCACAGTGGAAACAGTGAGAACAGTCGGGACGATTTTGCTCCACACACTTGTCACAACCATATGGTTTCTCTCTCCGGTGGTCTCCTCTGCCTTTCCCGTTGTGGCTGTACTGTCCTGCTGCCGGTGTCTGCATTGACTGTCTCATGAGCTCGACCATACTTGTAAGCTGTTCAAGTTTCTCCGTTAACTGCTGGATCACATCCGGTTTTGGCACCTTCTCCTTTACACTAGGACACTGTGCAGCGTTGACTTCTGACTGAGCACTGTACACGTTTGTTAGTCCTTGGCGGGTGGTGGGACCTAGCCTTCGCTGCCTTTCACTTTCATCACACATTATTTTCTTCATCTGTTTCAGGATTGCCTCATCCGATACTCTGGTGTCCACAAGCAGTGGCTTCAGCTTTCTGCGGACATCATCATGTTTATGACCTAGGCCCTGATACACGGTGTGGAGAAACACATCCTGCACTGTGCTTGCACTGTACTTGACATCTGTGTCAGCATGTTTGGAGGCCAGCATGATCTTCTGCTTAAGTCCTATGACTCTGTATAGGAACTGTTGGGGTGTCTCATTATCTTTTTGTTTGGTGCACATGAGCTCCTGGAACAGCTCAGTGTTACTTTGCTCACCCAGGTGGGAATGGAGGAAGGCTTTTAGTTCCTCTATGGTCAGATCATCTTTATTCATCAACATGTCTTTAAAAGTTCCTGGCTTGATGACTTTGAGGACAGCTCTTACAACCTCTGCATCACTGAACTGCTCCTTTAAGCCATCTTCCATCTGCCGACAGACACTGTTGTAGCTGAGATCTGACCCCTGGTCCCCAATCTGACCCCCCTGAATCTTCAGTTCCCTGCGATGAAGGTAAGATAACTCTCTTAAGGAGAGCGACTTGTCATGTGTCGAATTTTCACTTAAACTTCTGGGGCCTGCTACATTACTACCCTGTGAGGTGAGTCCTGTCTTTACAGATGTCTGAGGTGTAGACTGTGGAGCGGGTGTGTGTTTGTACTGCATAATTTTCTTACTCAGCTCCTCATAACTAGTAAGTACTTTCTGCAGTTCTGTGTCATGTGTGTCACTAGCCGTAGAGAGTGCCACGTGGGTTGCACTAGCAACCCCAAAATCGGTAGCATCACTCTCATCAGTTGGGTTAACATTATCATTAGCATGCCTTACATCCCCACTGCCCGTTGCTACAGCAACTTGTGAATCACGATCTTGAATGACTGTGTCAATTACCTCCCTTAAGTTTAACAAATGTGCCATCCCAGAATCCTCTAACCCCAATAAAGGCTCACTGGACATGAAACTACAAATGTACTCAAACAACCCTCCTCATCTGCCGACGTGACGCAAGACTCGTCCATTCCTGGCACTGGACCCACTGACTTGGCAATCCGAACAGTTCCTCCGCAGAGAGCATGAGCAGGGTCTTTTGATGGTCCACACCAACCTTTTCCTCTCACCATCCGCCATAACTGCTTCCCAATTCCTCGCCCTTGGTCACCAAAGTCCAGGATCACAATTCGCACCTATTCTCGATGAGTGGTGGTTTCAGCACTGCACAGTCATTACTCTTTATTCATTACAGGTAACCTCTCCATCTGTAGACAGACTCGATGATATCTGGCGATCTTTTTCACTGGCTGCAGCTCGCTGGTTACATCAGGTCACTTTTGGTCCAAGGTTACAGTATCACTGGATCAGCTTCCGGCCACAGGGTGGGAGTGATCCCGGACGAGCCCCCAATAAACTGTTACAGGTACTGGCCGGCACCTTGGAAACAGCTTATGCTCTCTGGAAACAGGAGAAATAAATGAGACAGCGCAAACTCTGCTTCTGTTTTTCTTCTCGCTCAGCCGAAAGAGGACGCGAGAGAGGATTTATTAAAACATTCCACAATTTAAATCCTCCTCTGTTATGCATACTCAATATTGGCCATGAAACAAACACGGCTTCAAAACAAGACACAATATACATGTTCTCTTTCATCCCTCAGCAAATACTGAGTTGTAGGTCCTGTATATTTACACAAATCAAAAATTAAATCAATTTAACTCTTCCAAAATGCTTGAGCTGACAGATTTCTTTTTCTTGTTTTTAACCACTTTTAAAAGATATAACATTCGTTTTTAACATTTGTATTTCACATTTTACAAAATACATTTCAAAACCATTAAACTTACAGAAATGTTCAAGGAGCTAAACAAAATAAAACTCTGACTGGCTTGACTTGGGTAGCAACAGGTGATGCTATTAGGCGCGAAAGCGCGGCTACTGCTATATATATATATATTACATATATGTCCTCATATTCACGAAGCAACCTCATTAGCAGACATAAGAACATTCAGCAACATGACACATATTACACTTCCGTTAACTAACTAATTTAGTATCCCACCAACCTGGAAACAGGAGAAATAAATGAGACAGCGCAAACTCTGCTTCTGTTTTTCTTCTCGCTCAGCCGAAAGAGGAAGCTGCAAAGCAAACCAAACTGACGTAAAGGCCCCTCCTCTCAGAGCACAATAAGCACCACACTGCCTCCTGCTGGCGAACCCCACAATTTCTCCTGACATCTATTTAAAATATTTTTAGTGTAAGGATGGTGGAAACAGGTTGATTACCCCTGAACACATATTCAAAACATTAATTATAAAATGTATAAACTACCACAAATGTGATAGCACATTAGTGGGCATCACATCAGTCAAGTGAACACTGTAGATGGATCCAACTACATAATTAGAGTTGAATCAGAGTCAGAGTTAAGCTACCATTCCACACATAACCATGTTCTCTAATGAAGACATCAAGTGTTTTGATCCCGGCCTAGTGTGGGTCACACGCACGCTGTAAACAATATCACTGTCCACTGGCTGTGTGACAATCTGCCAAAAAAAACACCTCCCACCTCCTCAGATATACGTTGATCTCATAAATGGCCTCTGTGGCCTCTGTGAATGACGAAAATAGCGACGGAGAACTCTAATGCATGTACTACACAGAACAATCCTGAGTCTACCACTGTGCGCTATGGAAAATAGCTGTATTGTACAATCTATGTAATAAATTCTGGCAAACTTTTAACAAACAAAGTTACAATAAATCATGTGCTTTAAAAAAATAAATCTTACAATCAGACATTAAATACTCCATTTCACTTCCTTCATTTTTTCTAAGTTGATTTACTATCTTTTAATACTTTCTAATACCCCATGGACACCCCGTAGTATACTATTATTTTAAATACTGTGCCCACAAATCTAAAGATAATAATTCTCTTAGAGCAGTTTATGGTTACCTGTTAACTTACATTAACACTTGCATTTACCTGTGTCGATTTCTGGGCAGCTCTTTTGTACTTCTTTGAGAGCATGTCATAAACAGGACCTGTTTCATGCCATCCATGGTCTCCTGCAATACAAGTACCTTACTTTAATAATTACAACAACAATCTGAAAAAAACTTAACACATGTAGGGGAGTAACCAGACTTACCAAGTAACAGTCCAGACCACAGAACTGCCTGAGGCAGAAAGTACTTTAGAAGCTTGGGGATGAGGGTGGGGCAGTAGTACCCATTAGGCTCTCCTGTGTGTCCAGAGGTCCCTGCTGGATGACTTCTTTAAAATGCCCGTCAAATGGTGTTGGACTTGATTCATCCTGTAAGAGGCCCAATTCTACTCATGTCACATGTCATTTGGTCATGTTCATTGGACAGCGCCAATTATTATTAAGAACATCCTGTTTCTGTGGTACATGCAATTTCGTATATGTTGACTACATTGTTTGTGTTGTCAACGCATCAATATTTCTAACCCAAACAACAAATAGTCAGGTCAACATCTATGAAAGAAAAAAAATCAACACCAGAAACACACAAATACACACATGGCCAAAGACCTACTGTAAATGATCCATAACTCACAAAAAAACTAAACATGTAAATTTCAAAAGTACAACAGGATAACTTACCTCAAAGTCTTCATCAGTGATGTCAGAGTCTTTTATGACTAGCTGCGCAGTTGAGGTGAGTAGTGTCTGCAGGTTATGAAAATGTTTTTCAACATTCTCACCACTTGATGGACTGGAGAGAACCACAGAAGCACTCATTACAACCTCGTCTAGTTGTTCTAGTGTCATAGCTTGAGTCATAAGCCCCAGCAGATGCATACATAGGAGGTAGTGTTTGCCAGCACTATGGGAAAGATTTTTAGAAGTACATATAAATATTGCCAATACAACACCATACTGAAATTTAGTAGAAGAAGGCATCACTAACTCACTGTTTTTTGCAGAGGCCCTTAGCATTCTTCATGACATGACTTAAACGCGCCGATGAAGAATTAAGAAGTTCAATGACACTCTTCTTCGCTTTTCCAGTTACAATGCTGTAGTACTGGGCAAGAAGCTCTGCAAGGCTCAGTCCACACAGGTTTTGTGAAATGGCCTGCATCAAAACAGCAGAGCCATCACAAATGTACATCACTGGCCTTTTTCTAATTGTCCTTCCATGTGCTTTCATGCAGTCTGTGATAAAGGAGCCTAAGAAGTATGACACTGATGCAGTGGTATGTTCTGCGGTCACAAATGTAGCTACAGGGACTGGGGAGCAACCTTTTAGTGTATGTCTTACCACAAGTTCATAAATGTAAATAGGTGCACTCTCTCCTTTGCCTTTTTTTATGACACTGCCTGTTGCATCCAAATAAACCACATCAGTCTTTGACCGTTTATGGAAGAGACATATTGTCTCTTTTGACCAGAGCATAAGTTCATTGGGCTGAAGAATAATTTTTTGTATTAGCTTTTCCTCTGTGTCTTTTTCTTTGTCAGAGAGGAGTTGCAGACTTATCATTTCATTCTTATGCAATCTATTTTTTTTTTCCTCTCAGAGTACCCAATGGTTTTCAAAACTCCTGTGGTGGGTACATTGTCTCTGCATCCCGATTCCACCACATCCTCCTCCAGCTTCATAAAGCTCTCAAGATGGTATTGCCTTGGAAGTTTTGAGTTTCTCTGAAATTCTTTTTCTGTCAGTTGATCTTATTGGCCTTCTCTTGAGCTGGTCCGATCTGTGCTGCACCATGTCCCTGTGAAAAATGACCTCTGCCTTCAGTGAATATTCACTCTCCACTCTCACAATGACCTGGACACTACACTCTTCGAAAAGGCAATATCCAGAGCAGGTGAAGGCTGGACAGGCTGTCTTGGATCCTACTTTTCCGACACTGTGCCTTTTAAATCCAAAAGAGCAATAAGGATGCACAGTTCGTAATCCTTTTGAAATGACAGTCCAGTGTAATGTCTTGAATTGTCTATTTTGTTGTTTTCGTTTCAGTTGAGTCCAATCGTAACGTGAAATGTGAAAGAAACATGGCTTATCAGGCAACTTATGGGTGAAGAAGTGTGGTTCAGCTATGCCTTATGATGATGTACTGGAGGCACTGCTGGAAATCTGCCAAAAAATTAAAGGAAAAATTAACAAATTGTCTCATAAAGCACTAAGAATACACTAAAAGCATTACAACCAGGCACTTAAAATTGTTTATAGCTTGTTTACAAAACACATACATACACACACACACACACACACACACACACACACACACACACGAAAAGTACAAAGTCGTGATAGTCCTATCCATTGTTCAACTGCACACACCAAACAGAAAACAAAACATGAATACATTTTTTAAAATGATTTTAAAAAAATTCTCTAATAATTTTGTAACAACTTGTGGGAATCCACAATAATCTCTTGTAAATGTGTATTATACATGAAAAAGGTAATCACCACATTTAAAAGATGTTACCTCAATTTCCCAGCTAGGTGAGCTTAAATTGGTTTAATGCATTGCATCTGTTAAGTCTTTAACCAAGGGCACAGGGCTGGATGAGTCTGTTTCATGGGTGTGTGTGTTGTAGGTTTCATTGTCATCCAGTTTATTGTTTCTTACCTCTTCACCCTCTGTTCTGGTCTGGTCCTGGTCTCTGGTCTGTGGCGAAGACTGTATGTTGCCTTGCTCGCCACTTCCCTGCCACTGTCATGGGTTCCCAGACCTGAAAACATTAACAAAAGTGATTAGTCATATTCTACTGTTGGATTTGTCACTTGGCGTATAGTGTCTTCCTTGTTCACCTTCTGTTCTGGTCTGGTCCTTGTCATCTTCCCCGCCACTGTCATGGGTTTTTATGAATTTTTAAAACATTTCATTATATTATACTGACGCTAACCAATAATAAATAAAATACTTCATAACATTAATGTGACTTCTGCTGCTGCATGGTCCCGATCCTACACCGATCCCCACAGCAACCGCTGTGTGCGCACTCATGTACTGCTGAGTGAACCCTCCGGTCGTTAGCTCAGCAGCAGTTTCTTTCCGAGCTGTTCTGTATTGTTAAATTGAACTAAATAACACGAAACACAACTGCTTACTCTTCTAATGATTTTAATTTTGCAACCAATGTAAAGACATTAAACGTGTGGTACACGTGTCGAAGGCTGGGCGCAGAGGAGACCACCGGGCTTTTTTTTTTAATTAACAGTTTATTTGGAGGGGAGGGCTTGTGTTGTTGTGCGCGACATAGAGCTGCAGAGATGAGCGTTTTTTTCTAAAAGTCTGTGTATTCCGCTGCAGCGGTGCCTCCATTTAGAAAAAGACAACAGCAATAATACCTCCTGTTGAATATTTGATCACAGTTTGATCGTTGTGTAACGCCATTTAAAGAGGGAGAATACCTGGTCATTAACAGCCCTTTGTTATGCAGGTGTTTACTGTAGTGCACGCTTAAGGCCAGGTAAACCCCACAAACACCTCATTAGCATTCTCATTGCTCAACCTTTTGTTTGCACTTGATGGGCTTTTTCGTCTCCCAGTGTCACACTGTATACTGTACCATCAATATGGCACTATGGCGTTCAGAGGAATAAATACTCAGAAATCGAATGTGTTTCATACTGCAGGCTTCAGAAAGCATCAAACAGATATAACTCTTAAAAAACAGTTACAAAAACGGACTTTACGAGTGGAGTTTTCTTTAATAACAAGTTTATGTTGGCATGTTGTTGTTGTGCGTGACATAGAGTTGCAGATCTGCGGCTGCAGCGGTGCCTCAGTGTTATCTTATCACAACTTTTTCCCATCAACCGATTCGCGGAACACTTGGTGCCGGTCTGTGGGGAGCGATATGAACGGATCATGATGATCCGTTGCACCACTAGCCACATCCATGATTGTGCTCTGTCTCAGCTGATCGGCTCACCCGCTCACCCCAGCGTATCTGTTCAGATGTGTCTTTATACAGTCTACGGTAAGAGCGGAACATCACTGCTCCTCCCGTGGACAAATGAGGCATTGCAGCTGGTTTTCACCCAGACTGCTTAGGGCGTTTCAGTCGGAGCCTCACTGACTACGTCATCGCGGGGATTACATTACCGTCACGGACCTGTGAAGGGCCTGTCAAGGACCAGTCACGGTCCCGTCACGGAAACACGGGAACTTTTGAGTTGCTACATCTGTAGTTATAGACTCACCCTAATCTTGGTTCAGTGCTTAAGTGGATCCTCTGAGTTGCTCGTGGAATGAAGCGAATGCAGGTTTTGATTCAAAGTCCTTCATGGCAGTTAAAATCGTATTTCTCTCAGTCTCGTCTGCAATCGTGGATAAAAGTCACTTCATCAGTAACATCATGGATGTCAAAGAGACGTGTAATATACAGAATCCAGTTCCAACCTACCATGTTTTTCACTTATAAGGAAAGGGATTTCCACATTCCCGTTAGCAGACTTTGGCCACAGACACAAATATGGTTCAGTAAAGCACTTCACAGCATTCCTGGTTCTGGGAATCAACACGTCTCCTTCCAGCAGAAACTCATCAGATCCTTTTAGAAGAAAAGGAAAATATGCATTTTAATCTAACTGTGAGAACAATCAGACAATCAGAGCAAGAAATTCTACTTCCTTGTGTGTTCTACTATACAGTATATGTATATATACTATACAGTATATGGTTTCTCTTATTGAATATAAAAAAATCCATTAATAATGCGAGAAACTAATGTTCCCTCAGTCCTCTCTTGTATCGTATTTTTATAAGTCGGTCCGGAGTATAAGTCGCACCAGCCAAAAATGCATAATGAAGAAGAAAAATCTTTATAAGTTGATGTTTAAATTTTAAATTTTCAGTGGTACAGGATTAATAGGAGTAGCAGATACTGGCACACAAGCCTAGAGCGCCCTCTCGCGGCTGTCAGTGTGATAATAACGAACATGTGAAATTACCGTATATATTTTAATATATAAGTCACACCTGAGTATAAGTCGCAGGACTAGCCAAACCATGAAAAAAGTGCGACTTATAGTCTGAAAAATACGGTAAGATCATGTTTGAATACTCACCATTGTTCATCCTCAGAATAGTCGTGGTTATGTCCTCCATGCCAGATTTATCCACTACGATCTCTAATCGATGAAAGCAAAGCAGACATCATACCACTCTGTTTTCACACTGACACAGACTGTTATATCTCACAGATTTGGCCTGTTAGACACGGCTGCAAATAGATACAGAGTCTACACAAAGAAACACAAAGAAACACAGGAGCAGAAATACCAAAGAACACAAAAAACAGACTAACCAAAAGATGGCTGGAAATCCAGGCAAAAACAAAAGACTCAAAAATGTCCAAAAACGGTAAACAAGAATACACTGGGAAAATGCTGGAGACTACATATAGATACACTTAGATTTGTTCACTTACCATTATCAGCACCATGATCCTGTGGTACATTATATTTAGTCAGTTATTTCATACATTGCCTTGGTGAGCGGTGCAGAGGCCCAGGAGCAGCAGCAGAAAAGAGAAACCATTGTTCTTAGGTCCATTTTTGTCTGAAGGTGCCGATGCTTAAAATGCCACTTGAAACTTTGCTCATCTCAGGGACTGATCAGTCCAGTCAAGGTTGAGTTTATATGCAGGCTGTACAGAGATTAGCAGTAGGTGTTCAATGGGCTCTGTTTTAGACACACAGCTGATGGGAGTGCCCTGGCCCACCCTGGCCCTCTGTCACCATGCAGGGATAATCTTATTCTGTGGGGATTACAGTGACTACGGGCTGTTGTTGGCTCACTTAGCATCATTTTTCAGATGGCCTTTTTAAGGTTGACTTTTTAAGGTCTGTTCATAAGATCTGGGTCTGCCCTAAAGTCTTATCCTATAATGGATACACCAAGTGGTGATGTAGCTTTTAAACCTAGTTTCTTTATAAAAAAATAAAAATAAATAAAGGACTATTTCAGTACTAAAGAAGACCAAGTACTAAAATTAGAGATGAAACAATTAATCTGTTTGTTGAAAAAAAAGAAATCTAAAGACATAAACTTGGGTAAAAATGTGGCTATTTTTCAATATTTTCTTACATTTTATGAGACGAGTCAAGAAAATAATCCTAAAATGAATCTGTAATGAAAATAATTGATTGTTGCAGCCCTATTTAAAATGAACCTCAAGAGATTTGTTTTAAGTTTTCAGAAAAAGAACAATTACATAAACACGTGCTTAATTTGATCAAACTATGCACTGAGAACTGTGTAATGAGTGGCTGTAGAGGGAGTTGTTTGGGAAGAGAAAAACAAACAAAACAGAAACAAGTGAATCCTACACTGATTAACATCTTGGAGTTTTAATACTGTGAAGACATGATCAATTGTTGCCTCTGTAGATTCGTTTTGCCCCCAAAATCTTGTTCTTACCATATTTTAAAGGGATATTTTAACTTTTAAGCTGCTGTACTGTGACACCCTACACTGAAAATCTTTACTTATTTTTCCAAAGTGCAACTTATTTATCTATCTGAACTATAGTATCAGAACAAACTCATGATCACAAGCAACTCCAGCGCTGCAGATACTATCAGGGCATCTCTTAACAAAAAACTTTTCTGTACATCACAATAATGAGGCATTTATTATTGGAGAACAAAAATTGCACTGTGTGTGTGTCCATGCATGCTCTGTCTTAAATAGAGACGGACTGCAGGTGCTGTGTGTATGTGAACTCCCTTTACCGCAATCCCCATAAAACTCTATAGATTTGCACAGTTTACAATGTTTGCATCAAGCGTTTTGCACATGCACGCTTATATGTGCCTCTGTGTGTGTGTGTGTGTGTGTCTGCCCCTGTCCAATTCGGGTGATCTGCGTGGGTGCACAGATCCAATTTGTGTTTTAGAGGCCCAGCACAGCACGAGTAATGCTCCATGATGTATGACCCATCCGTTCGGTTGAGCTTCATTCCTAATGCCTCTCTAACTGCAGGAGAAGTAGATCTTATTCAGTTTGTCTTATGCTTTTTGGTGAGTTCAATGTACTTAAACCTCAACTACAATCATGCACACATTTACAAATAAGGAAAGAAAAGCATAGATTTCATGTATTTTAACCACAACAGACATTGTAAGAGAAGTCTGTTTTATACACAGTGCTGCAATCATTCATCTTAGTTCTGGATTTTTAAATTTTAAAATGAAGAAAACTCCTGCCACTGGCCTTTTTCATGGGTGATCAGCCAAAAATATACTCCCTCACCATGCTGCCATTGAAGGTTTATATGATGGTAATAACCTCTCTGTTCCCTCTTTGCCCTATAGACTCAGATGATTCATATTTTCCTCTCCCTTTCTAAACCCAAGCCTTCCCTCTCCATCCTACCTCCACCCCCACCCCCCACCCTTTAAGCCTGTTTTCCTCTTAAAATGTGACAGACTGTTGCATCGCCACATGTGGCTGTGGCTCAGAGGCAGAGCGGGTCGTCCACTAATCAGAAGATCAGCGGTTCGATCCCCTCCAGTCTGCATCTCAAAGTGTCCTTGGGCACCGTAGTTTTCTCTGATCCCCTCCCCAATGTGACCAGTGATGACATGTATAGCCGCATGTCGTCATTTCACTGTCGAGGTGGTGTCCAGCAAACGATGTGGGCTTTATAGATAATTGGACACCTTTCTGGGGAAAACCTGGTCTGATTAGGAGAGACGGCATCCATCCCACTTTGGATGGAGCAGCTCTCATATCTAGAAACATGGCCAAGTTTATTAGTCGACCAAAACCGTCATAACCCAGAGTTGAGACCAGGAAGCAGAGCTGCAGTCTTACACGCTTCTCTGCACCTACATTAGAGCAGCTGCCCACCCAGTCCTTTAGTATAGAGACTGTGTCTGTCCCCCGTCCACCTACATTATTTAAAGATAAAACAAACAGAAGAGGAGTTCATCATAAAAACTTATATATAAAATAAAAATTAAATCAACATCTCCAACAGTCCAAAATAAGAGAATTAAATGTGGACTCCTGAATATCCCTCCTCTGTGGCTCTTCCTGAGGTTTCTTCCACCTTTTTCCCTGTTAAAAGGGTTTTTGTGGGCAAGTTTTTCCTCACTCGAACCGAAGGTCTAAGGACAGAGGGTGTCACTCCTGACCAGATTGTAAAGCCCTCCGAGGCAAAAGTACTTTGTGACTTTGATATCTGATCCTTGATATCACTGTGATATCAAGGATATGCTTGATATCACTGATATCACTGATATCCGATATACTTGATATCCAGGACTAGTGTCCTGGATACACACAACTGGCATCTATTGCTACTAGGATATCTGATATATTATTAATATAAATTTAACCCAGACAAGTAAAAGAGTAAGCACATTAACTATACAGTACAAAAGCGAATGAAATTATAAAGAGCCAGACTCTCCAGTGTAGCACAGGGTCACGCTATCTACACTTCAAAATCGAGTGCCTGTCTACATCACTCACGGTAAAGCGTGTGAGCGGCTTCATGGTGCATTCATGTGCATCTCGTAACGGCTTCATGGTGTATTCAAGTGCACCTCGTAAACTCAGAAATCTATATCTAAGTTGCTTTCTGTTCTTATTTTCATTTGTTGAAATACATTACTTTGTTGTTGTTTTACTACATTCCTTTTGATTATCAAAACAAAATAAAACAAAATTATTGAAACAAGACCAATCGCCCATTCAGAATCCCATATATTTCTGAATAGTCAGATTTTAAAAATTCATTTATAGCTTGTTATTTTTTATTTCAAAGTTGAACTGTATGAACAACAAAAACAAAAACAATGCAGACCTCTACAAAAGTTAAATGACTGTCTCCATATAAATATAAATAATACTGTCCTAATTTATGATTACAGGCATGTATATACACACACAGCGCAACAAGCTGGAGCAGGGGCAAAGACTAACCTGCCAGAACGTTGATGTGATCAATAATGGGGCCCCAGATACTGTCAGATTCTGATATGCCAGTACTTCAATTGCTGCAAAGCCTCTCAAGATGTATCCCAGAAACCATTTCCCTGAGCCATCTGGAGAAGCTGAGAGTGTCAGTTGACTTCCACTCATTAAGTATTAACCTTTTTGCCACCAATGTGCCAAATCCAATGGTCTTCTGCATAGAGCGTGAAAGTGAGAGAAAGGTTTCGGAGCAAGCAAGCAGAACAAAAACTACATCAGGTTCCAGCTGTACATCATAAACATTACAATACCATGAAAAGATTTGTTGCCAGAAAGGAATCTTAGAACAGAACCAAAACATATGCCCCAGAGTCCCTATTTCTTGGTTGCACCTGTCGAGATATTGAAAAGGTCAGGATACATTTCTTAGCTTTTCTTTGGAGTAATGTAATCTGTGCATGATTTTATATTGAATCAGCTGCAACCTGGCACTGATTGAACCAGAGTGGATCCTTTCCATCCTCTTCTTCCACACCTGATCAGACAGTTCCAGACCTAGAACTGCCTCCCAAGCAGACTTGATGTGGTTTGTTGACACTACTGAGAATTTAGAAAATAATGCTACCAATTTTGAAACCAGATGTTTAGATCCCGCTTTTGTTTCATTATAGCAAAAAGGAGTGCTCCGTGCCTTTTACATAGTTGTTTACATTTTCTTTAACAAAATGTCTGACTTGTAGATAACAAAAGAAATGGGCTTGAGGAA
>CM071623.1:4328359-4357859 GCA_036365135.1 Miichthys miiuy | reverse complement strand
TCAGAGCAAGAAATTCTACTTCCTTGTGTGTTCTACTATACAGTATATGGTTTCTCTTATTGAATATAAAAAAATCCATTAATAATGTGAGAAACTAATGTTCCCTCAGTCCTCTCTTGTATCGTATTTTTATAAGTCGGTCCGGAGTATAAGTCGCACCAGCCAAAAAATGCATAATGAAGAAGAAAAAAAAAGTCATTTATATTCATCGCCTTGGCAACTACTGGGCATGGAGATGCAACTGCACCGTTGACAAGCCTCTCCCGGCAGCACGTTGTTCAAGCACCCATTTGTGAACTTGTTCCCCTAGCTGTGGCTATCTAGGTTTTAGTCCGTGATTAGCTTTTTTTGTTTTCTTCATTGCAGTTAGAGTATCCTCCGCTTTTCACCAGTCCCTCACAAGTTTCTCGCTCACTCCAAACTTTCTTTCTGCTACTCGATTACCGTTTTCAGCTGCATATTTCACTACTTGCAGCTTGTAATCTGCAGAATATGATTTTCTTTTTGGGGGCATTTGTTTAGTCTTTCTCAGTTGTCTTTATAAGTTGATGTTTAAATTTAAAATTTTCAGTGGTACAGGATTAATAGGAGTAGCAGATACTGGCACACAAGTCTAGAGTGCCCTCTCGCGGCTGTCAGTGTGAAAATAACGAACATGTGAAATTACCGTATATATTTTAATATATAAGTCACACCTGAGTATAAGTCGCAGGACTAGCCAAACCATGAAAAAAGTGCGACTTATAGTCTGAAAAATACGGTAAGATCATGTTTGAATACTCACCATTGTTCATCCTCAGAATAGTCGTGGTTATGTCCTCCATGCCAGATTTATCCACTACGATCTCTAATCGATGAAAGCAAAGCAGACATCATACCACTCTGTTTTCACACTGACACAGACTGTTATATCTCACAGATTTGGCCTGTTAGACACGGCTGCAAATAGATACAGAGTCTACACAAAGAAACACAGGAGCAGAAATACCAAAGAACACAAAAAACAGACTAACCAAAAGATGGCTGGAAATCCAGGCAAAAAACAAACAAAAGACTCAAAAATGTCCAAAAAACAGTAAACAAGAATACACTGGGGAAAACGCTGGAGACTACATATAGATACACCTAGATTTGTTCACTTACCATTATCAGCACCATGATCCTGTGGTAAAAAAAGGGAAAAAATAAAGCACTTTCTTCATTTTACAGTACTTAAAATGCAATGATCTTGACAAAGATAGACAGTGATGATGATATTTATTTCATACAGTGCATGCAAGCTGTTCTACATTATATTTAGTCAGTTATTTCATACATTGCCTTGGTGAGCGTGCAGAGGCCCAGGAACAGCAGCAGAAAAGAGAAACCATTGTTCTTAGGTCCATTTTTGTCTGAAGGTGCCGATGCTTAAAATGCCACTTCAGAAACTTTGCTCATCTCAGGGGACTGATCAGTCCAGTCAAGGTTGAGTTTATATGCAGGCTGTACAGAGATTAGCAGGAGGTGTTCAATGGGCTCTGTTTTAGACACACAGCTGATGGGAGTGTCTCTGTCACCATGCAGGGATAATCTTATTCTGTGGGGATTACAGTGACTACGGGCTGTTGTTGGCTCACTTAGCATCATTTTTCAGATGGCCTTTTTAAGGTTGACTTTTTAAGGTCTGTTCACAAGATCTGGGTCTGCCCTAAAGTCTTATCCTATAATGGATACACCAAGTGGTGATGTAGCTTTTAAACCTAGTTTCTTTATAAAAAAATAAAAATAAATAAAGGACTATTTCAGTACTAAAGAAGACCAAGTACTAAAATTAGAGATGAAACAATTAATCTGTTTGTTGAAAAAAAAGAAATCTAAAGACATAAACTTGGGTAAAAATGTGGCTATTTTTCAATATTTTCTTACATTTTATGAGACGAGTCAAGAAAATCCTAAAATGAATCTGTAATGAAAATAATTGATTGTTGCAGCCCTATTTAAAATGAACCTCAAGAGATTTGTTTTAAGTTTTCAGAAAAGAACAATTACATAAACACGTGCTTAATTTGATCAAACTATGCACTGAGAATTGTGTAATGAGTGGCTGTAGAGGAGTTGTTTGGGAAGAGAAACAAACAAAACAGAAACAAGTGAATCCTACACTGATTAACATCTTGGAGTTTTAATACTGTGAAGACATGATCAATTGTTGCCTCTGTAGATTCGTTTTGCCCCCAAAATCTTGTTCTTACCATATTTTAAAGGGATATTTTAACTTTTAAGCTGCTGTACTGTGACACCCTACACTGAAAATCTTTACTTATTTTTCCAAAGTGCAACTTATTTATCTATCTGAACTATAGTATCAGAACAAACTCATGATCACAAGCAACTCCAGCGCTGCAGATACTATCAGGGCATCTCTTAACAAAAAACTTTTCTGTACATCACAATAATGAGGCATTTATTATTGGAGAACAAAAATTGCACTGTGTGTGTCCGTGCATGCTCCGTCTTAAATAGAGACGGACTGCAGGTGCTGTGTGTATGTGAACTCCCTTTACCGCAATCCCCATAAAACTCTATAGATTTGCACAGTTTACAATGTTTGCATCAAGCGTTTTGCACATGCACGCTTATATGTGCCTCTGTGTGTGTGTGTGTGTGTGTGTGTGTGTGTCTGCCCCTGTCCAATTCGGGTGATCTGCGTGGGTGCACAGATCCAATTTGTGTTTTAGAGGCCCAGCACAGCACGAGTAATGCTCCATGATGTATGACCCATCCGTTCGGTTGAGCTTCATTCCTAATGCCTCTCTAACTGCAGGAGAAGTAGATCTTATTCAGTTTGTCTTATGCTTTTTGGTGAGTTCAATGTACTTAAACCTCAACTACAATCATGCACACATTTACAAATCAGGAAAGAAAAGCATAGATTTCTCTTCATGTATTTTAACCACAACAGACATTGTAAGAGAAGTCTGTTTTATACACAGTGCTGCAATCATTCATCTTAGTTCTGGATTTTTAAATTTTAAAATGAAGAAAACTCCTGCCACTGGCCTTTTTCATGGGTGATCAGCCAAAAATATACTCCCTCACCATGCTGCCATTGAAGGTTTATATGATGGGAATAACCTCTCTGTTCCCTCTTTGCCCTATAGACTCAGATGATTCATATGTTCCTCTCCCTTTCTAAACCCAAGCCTTCCCTCTCCATCCTACCTCCACCCCCCCCCCCCCCCAGCCTGTTTTCCTCTTAAAATGTGACAGACTGTTGCATCGCCACATGTGGCTGTGGCTCAGAGGCAGAGCGGGTCGTCCACTAATCAGAAGATCAGCGGTTCGATCCCCTCCAGTCTGCATCTCAAAGTGTCCTTGGGCACCGTAGTTTTCTCTGATCCCCTCCCCAATGTGACCAGTGATGACATGTATAGCCGCATGTCGTCATTTCACTGTCGAGGTGGTGTCCAGCAAACGATGTGGGCTTCATAGATAATTGGACACCTTTCTGGGGAAAACTTGGTCTGATTAGGAGAGACGGCATCCATCCCACTTTGGATGGAGCAGCTCTCATATCTAGAAACATGGCCAAGTTTATTAGTCGACCAAAACCGTCATAACCCAGAGTTGAGACCAGGAAGCAGAGCTGCAGTCTTACGCTTCTCTGCACCTACATTAGAGCAGCTGCCCACCCAGTCCTTTAGTATAGAGACTGTGTCTGTCCCCCGTCCACCTACATTATTTAAAGATAAAACAAACAGAAGAGGAGTTCATCATAAAAACTTATATATAAAATAAAAATTAAATCAACATCTCCAACAGTCCAAAATAAGAGAATTAAATGTGGACTCCTGAATATCCCTCCTCTGTGGCTCTTCCTGAGGTTTCTTCCACCTTTTTTCCCTGTTAAAAGGGTTTTTTGTGGGCAAGTTTTTCCTCACTCGAACCGAAGGTCTAAGGACAGAGGGTGTCACTCCCTGTACAGATTGTAAAGCCCTCCGAGGCAAAAGTACTTTGTGACTTTGATATCTGATCCTTGATATCACTGTGATATCAAGGATATGCTTGATATCACTGATATCACTGATATCCGATATACTTGATATCCAGGACTAGTGTCCTGGATATCAGATATCTTAGTCACACAACTGGCATCTATTGCTACTAGGATATCTGATATATTATTAATATAAATTTAACCCAGACAAGTAAAAGAGTAAGCACATTAACTATACAGTACAAAAGCGAATGAAATTATAAAGAGCCAGACTCTCCAGTGTAGCACAGGGTCACGCTATCTACACTTCAAAATCGAGTGCCTGTCTACATCACTGCACGGTAAAGCGTGTGAGCGGCTTCATGGTGCATTCATGTGCATCTCGTAACGGCTTCATGGTGTATTCAAGTGCACCTCGTAAACTCAGAAATCTATATCAAGTTGCTTTCTGTTCTTATTTTCATTTGTTGAAATACATTACTTTGTTGTTGTTTTACTACATTCCTTTTGATTATCAAAACAAAATAAAACAAAATTATTGAAACCATTATTGAAAGACCAATCGCCCATTCAGAATCCCATATATTTCTGAATAGTCAGATTTTAAAAATTCATTTATAGCTTGTTATTTTTTATTTCAAAGTTGAACTGTATGAACAACAAAAACAAAAACAATGCAGACCTCTACAAAAGTTAAATGACTGTCTCCATATAAATATAAATAATACTGTCCTAATTTATGATTACAGGCATGTATATACACACACAGCGCAACAAGCTGGAGCAGGGGCAAAGACTAACCTGCCAGAACGTTGATGTGATCAATAATGGGGCCCCAGATACTGTCAGATTCTGATATGCCAGTACTTCAATTGCTGCAAAGCCTCTCAAGATGTATCCCAGAAACCATTTCCCCTGAGCCATCTGGAGAAGCTGAGAGTGTCAGTTGACTTCCACTCATTAAGTATTAACCTTTTTGCCACCAATGTGCCAAATCCAATGGTCTTCTGCATAGAGCGTGAAAGTGAGAGAAAGGTTTCGGAGCAAGCAAGCAGAACAAAAACTACATCAGGTTCCAGCTGTACATCATAAACATTACAATACCATGAAAAGATTTGTTGCCAGAAAGGAATCTTAGAACAGAACCAAAACATATGCCCCAGAGTCCCTATTTCTTGGTTGCACCTGTCGCAGATATTGAAAACGTCAGGATACATTTCTTAGCTTTTCTTTGGAGTAATGTAATCTGTGCATGATTTTATATTGAATCAGCTGCAACCTGGCACTGATTGAACCAGAGTGGATCCTTTCCATCCTCTTCTTCCACACCTGATCAGACAGTTCCAGACCTAGAACTGCCTCCCAAGCAGACTTGATGTGGTTTGTTGACACTACTGAGAATTTAGAAAATAATGCTACCAATTTTGAAACCAGATGTTTAGATCCCGGCTTTTGTTTCATTATAGCAAAAAAGGAGTGCTCCGTGCCGGCTTTTACATAGTTGTTTACATTTTCTTTAACAAAATGTCTGACTTGTAGATAACAAAAGAAATGGGCTTGAGGAAGTGAAAAGCTCCTCCAGCTCAATATAGATTAATAAGCAACTTCAATATAGATTAGAATTTACGAGGTGCACATGAATGCACCATGAAGCCGCTCACACGCTTTACCGTACGAAGTGATGTAGACAGGCACTCGATTTTGAAGTGTAGATAGCGTGACTGTGTGCTACACTGGAGAGTCTGGCTGTTTATAATTTCATTCGTTTTTGTACTGTATAGTTTATGTGCTTACTTTTACTTGTCTGGGTTAAATTTATGTTAATAATATATCGGATATCAGTGATATCCCTGATATCCGTGATATCACTGATATCAAGGACTAGTATCCTGGATATCAGATATCCGTGATATCACTGATATCAAGGATATCAGGATACTAGTCCTTGAGATCAGGATATCCTTGATATCACAGTGATATCAAGGATCAGATATCGGATATCGGTGATCAAGGATATCATGGATATCAGATATCTGATATCAAGGATATCTGATGTCCTTGATATCCGATATCAAAAGGTCCACTAGTACTACTAGGGTAGTCAGTCAGTCCACTAGTACTACTAGTGGCTGCATCTTGCAACTTACATGTACACAAGTAATGGCTAGAATGTCCACTAGTAACACTAGTGAGACTATTATGATGTTACTAGTACTACTAGTATGTACCAAACTGTCCACTAGTAGTACTAGTACGGCATTTGTGACCTTACTAGTACTACTAGTGTGGGGCCAGAATGTCTACTAGTACTACTAGTAACAGGCAAAATGTCTACTAGTAGCACTAGTGAGACATTCACGATCTTACTAGTACTACTAGTGTGGGCCAGAATGTCTACTAGTACTACTAGTAACAGGCAAAATGTCTACTAGTAGCACTAGTGAGACATTCACGATCTTACTAGTACCACTAGTCGAGCGCAACATGTCTACTAGTAGTACTAGTAACAGCCAAAATGTCTACTAGTAGCACTAGTAAGGGCCAAGATGTGTACTAGTAGCACTAGTAAGTGGCAAAATATCCACTAGTAGCACTAGTGGGGGACTTTTGCACCTTACTAGTAGTACTAGTAACATCAAAAATGCTCACTAGTGTTACTAGTGACACGATATTTTTTTCTTACTAGTGTAACTAGTAGAACAAAGTTTGTCTTACTAGTGAGCCTCCGGACCTAACATGTAAGGAGTTTGGCTGTACTAGTATGACACAATACACTACTAATGCGCACCTAGCGCTACTAGTATGCAATTGCACACTACTGGTGCGCGACTTCATGCAACTAGTAAGACATTTCTGTAACATGTAAGACATTTCTGCGCGCTAGTAGGACAACTTTGGCATACTAGTAGGACAACTACGTCTTACTAGTGAAGCAAAACTGTGCACCAGTTGACATCTGCGCTACTAGTTTGTATGTCAAGATTTTGTGTTCGCACTCTGATGATGACAAGCTCCTCTATTCGTGCCTGCAATGCTCCAAGGCTGCCATCAGTTTGATCAGTTTCTATGTGAGAGTAACATTAAGAGTACAGTATGAGTATAGTACATAAAACTTATCACTTACATTCTGTAATCAGTCTTTTAAGCAGAATTTCAAGGGATATAGTAAGTAATATTAAACAGTAAATATTAAACAGTAATATTCACAGAAATGTTATGTGTATTGTTCCATTTAAGTGGCTGAGACATAACTCCATGTCCCTTTCAAGAACACCGTAGAAAAGCTGTACTATGTGCGCTATAAAGGGTTCAAATTAGCACCGACCAAATGTCAAGTGTGATGCAGAGAGAGATAGAGAATAATCCCATAAGAGAACATAACTTTCTTTGGTCATTAAGCTTAATGTTACTCTACAGTTCTGTTGTTCATCAGTGAGGTGTATGAACTTAACTACAGTGGAGTCTCTGTAGTTACCAGATACCAGTGACTTGACAGATATTAGTTATAAGACGTCTTTGGCCTTCCTGTGCTGCATTATCATGAAACAAGTATGTTGGTGTTCAGGTTTATAAAACCATCTTGTATGACATCATTACACCTGATCGGCCACTTCAATCCAGGTACAATCCAATTTGATCAAATACAACAACTGTGCCATAAAATCTTCGTTTGAGGCTTATAATGTTTCAGTTTTTGTTGACACTGTCAAAGAGATATTAATTCCACCTTAAGTTCATTAATGAGGCCGTGGTGGGTCCTGTTGTTGTACAGGAGTGCATAATATTGGGACTCACCTTCAGCCCATTTCTGCACATCAGCCACCCATAGTTGCAGTGTGTCTTCATCCACACCCAGCCCATTTTTGGTCACATTCAGGCTCTCCACTTGATCTTTAAGGATCCTTGTGATCTAAGAACACATTAATAAATTTCATTCACTTATACATTTCTTTACAGTACTGGTGTTTTTTCCATTACAACACACATCAACATCAGTGTTGAAAAATGTACCTTAACATATCTCTGGCTCAAAGTGTGGCCCAGGTGCTCCACTTTCCTTTTGTTCCACCCTAAAGCCAAGAGGGTCAGCATGTCTGTTCGCCCTACATTTCAGTTAGTGTAAACAAATAATTATTAATAAGCAGGAGACTGAGTGGAATCTCACACACACAGACACAGACACACACAGACAGCTTTAGACATGTACTAGACAGGAAACCGTTTACTTGTTCAA
Organism: Miichthys miiuy; assembly: GCA_036365135.1. Classification (NCBI taxonomy): domain Eukaryota; kingdom Metazoa; phylum Chordata; class Actinopteri; family Sciaenidae; genus Miichthys; species Miichthys miiuy. Next base: position 4,349,649 of record CM071623.1, on the reverse strand, counting down.
CCTCTTCTCCGATTGTTGAACCAGCTCCATCCTGAAACGCACCTCCCCATTTGATCTATAGAAAGGAGGTTACAATACATGAGTGCAAATTAATTCAACGTTATAACAAAATGTCTCAAAATAATCCAAAACTAGAAGCTGCAGTATACCTCGCATTTCCAAGTGTGAGCCTTTGCATGCATCATAGAGAGGAAAGGACACATGGACAACAGGTTCCTCATCTCAGGGCACTGCTGAGACACCGTGGCTAAATATGGGAAATATTTGCAGGCTACATCAGAGCAGAGGAACGTAATATGTCCTGGGACACTAGCTGTCAACTTCCTCTGGAGAAACAGAGGGTAAGCAAAGATCTCCTTCGAAACATATTTAATGCAGCAAGGAGGACTCCATGGCGACAAACGGCTATTTCCAGGCCCTCTTCATCCAATTTCCCAGTGGACTTTTTGGATGACTCCTTTGCCGCAGTCCAAGATGAAGAGCCGCACAACCCTTTTCCTGGGACCTATACATTCAAAGATTATAACATAAGACGTATGACATGATTAAACCCTATCAGGGACAAACTTGTTTAGCATAAATGCATATAGAATCAGCTGGATCTCAAGTCACGTTCACGCAAGACCTCATATCTCCCCAGGACAGCACTGATGACAAGAAATTATATGGATCATGTTTGTCTGCAGTAGTGTACATACTTTAACCATTTTCATCAAATCAAATCAAATCAAATTTTATTTGTATAGCCCAAAGTCACAAAGTACATTTGCCTCGGAGGGCTTTACAATCTGTACAGGGAGTGACACCCTCTGTCCTTAGACCCTCGGTTCGAGTGAGGAAAAACTTGCCCACAAAAAACCCTTTTAACAGGGAAAAAAGGTGGAAGAAACCTCACGAAGAGCCACAGAGGAGGATCCTCTCCCAGGACGGACAGGCGTGCAATAGATGTCACGTGTACAGAACAAGTCAACACAAACATATTGTACAATTACAATGAATGATAAAATGACCACAGTAGCAGATATGGTAGCAATAATGACAGTAATAATATATGTAGTGGACGTTGCGCAGGATCACAGCAGCAGCCACGATCCACGAGAACCTGCTGGACGACAGAGCACAAAAACTCCGGGGAAGTTTGGTTAGTAGCATGCATTAATGAGACATGTATGTCCACTGATGGTGAGAGAGAAAGAGGGAGGAGAGGGGGAGGGAGAGGGAGAGAGAGAGAGAGAGAGGAGACCCCCCGGCAGTCTAGTCCTATGGCAGCATAACTAAGGGATGACCTGAGCCAGCCCTAACTATAAGCTTTATCAAAAAGGAAAGTCTTAAGTCTACTCTTAAAAGTGTTGACCGTGTCTGCCTCCCGAACCCGGAATGGTAGTTTGTTCCACAGAAGAGGAGCCTGATAGCTGAAAGCTCTGGCTCCCAATCTACTTCTGGAAACTATAGGAACCACAAGGAACCCAGCATCCTGAGAGCGCAGTGTTCTAGAGGGGTAGTAAGGTACTATGAGCTCTTTTAGATATGATGGTGCCTGACCATGAAGAGCTTTGTAAGTAAGAAGAAGAATTTTAAATTCTATTCTAGATTTGATAGGTAGCCAATGCAAGGAAGCCAAAATGGGAGAGATGTGATCTCTGATCTTGGTTCCTGTCAGAACACGTGCAGCAGCATTCTGAATTAACTGCAAAGTCCTAAGAGACTTATTGGAGCAACCTGATAGCAGAGAGTTACAATAGTCCAGCCTAGAAGTAACAAATGCGTGGACTAGTTTTCTGCATCCACTTGAAATACAATGCGTCTGATTTTGGCGATGTTACGTAAGTGGAAGAATGCAGTCCTCGAAATTTGTTTTATGTGGACATAAAAGTGATCAGGACAAGTTTTTGACAAGTCCTGATCAAAAACAACTCCAAGATTCTTTACGGTGGAGCTGGAGGCCAGGGTGATCCCATCTAGAGTAACTAAGTCTCTAGAAAGAGAGTTTCTGAGGTGTTTCGGTCCAATTACAAGAACTTCAGTTTTGTCTGAATTTAACATTAGAAAATTGTAGGTCATCCAACTTTTTATATCCTTAAGGCATGCTTGGAGTTTAGTTAATTGATTTGTTTCATCAGGCTTGATCGATAAATATAATTGGGTGTCGTCAGCATAGCAATGAAAATTGATAGAGTGATTCCTAATAATGTTCCCTAAAGGAAGCATATATAAACTAAATAGGAGTGGTCCTAGTACAGAACCTTGTGGGACTCCATGACAAACTTTGGTATGCATGGAGAATTCATCATTGACGTGAACAAACTGAGATCGATCTAAGAAATACGACTTAAACCAGCTTAGGCGGTTCCTTTGATGCCAATTTGATGTTCCAGTCTCTGTAAGAGAATTTGATGGTCAATGGTGTCAAATGCGGCACTAAGATCTAACAGTACAAGTACAGAGATGAGTCCTTTGTCTGATGCCATTAGGAGGTCATTTGTCACTTTGACTAATGTGGTCTCTGTGCTATGATGCACTCTAAATCCTGACTGAAAATCTTCAAATAGACTATTGTTATGGAGAAAGTCACACAGCTGATTAGCTACAGCTTTCTCAAGTATCTTGGAGAGAAAGGGAAGGTTTGATATCGGTCTGTAGTTGGCTAAGACCTCTGGGTCTAGAGAGGGCTTTTAAGGAGAGGTTTAATTACAGCTACCTTAAAGGACTGTGGTACATAACCTGATAATAAAGACAGATTAATCATATCCAATAAAGAAGGACTAACTAGAGGTAAAACATCCTTGAGCAGCCTGGTTGGGATGGGGTCTAGGAGACAGGTTGACGGCTTAGATGTAGAAATTATTGAAGTTATTTGATGAAGGTCGATGGGAGAAAAAGAGTCTAAATACATATCAGGTTTTACAGCTGTTTCCAAAGTTGCTGTATCAGAAAGCAGGTCAAAGCCTGTTGAGGGCAGGAGATGATGGATTTTATCTCTAATAGTTATAATTTTATCATTAAAGAAGCTCATGAAGTCATTACTACTTAGACCTAAAGGAATAGATGGCTCAATAGAGCTGTGATTCTCTGTTAGCCTGGCTACAGTGCTGAAGAGAAACCTGGGGTTGTTCTTATTCTCCTCTATTAATGAAGAGTAATAGGCTGCTCTGGCATTACGGAGAGCCTTCCTGTATGTTTTAAGATTATCTTGCCAGACTAGACGAGATTCTTCCAGTTTAGTGGCATGCCATTTGCGTTCAGATTTACGTGTCTCTTGCTTTAATTTACGAGTCTGCTGGCTATACCATGGTGCTAACCTCCTTTGTTTAATGGTCTTCTTTTCAGAGGTGCAATAGAGTCTAGAGTTGTCCGTAAAGAGCCTGTAGTATTATCAACAAGATGATCTATTTGTGAAGGGCTAAAGGAAGCAGGCAGGTCCTCTGTTACATTGAGACAAGGCATTGAATTCAATACTGAAGGAATCGCTTCCTTAAATTTGGCTACAGCACTATCAGATAAACATCTGCTGTAAGAGTTCCTGCAAAAGGCTTATAGTCCAGTAGTATGAACTCAAAGGTTATTAAAAATGGTCAAACAGAAGAGGATTCTGTGGAAAGACTATTAGATGATCAATTTCAATGCCATATGAGAGAACAAGACAATACAATAATTACTTTATCTGTTTTAAGGATCAAGCCTGATGAAAATTCTGCAAATTCAGATAAAAATTCAGTAAGGACCTGGAGCTCGATATACTGTAACAAATAAAATTGGCTGTAATGTTTTCCAGGTTGGGTGAGTGAGGCTAAGAACAAGACTTTCAAATGAATTATAATTTAGCTTAGGTTTAGGATTTATTAATAGACTAGAGTCAAATATGGCTCCAACTCCACCACCTCGACCGGTACTTGAGGAATATGAGTATTACAATGACTGGAGGAGTGGATTCACTTAAGCTAAAATATTCATCCTCCTGCAGCCAGGTTTCAGTAAGACAAAACAAATCAATATCATAATCAGATATTAATTCATTGACTAAGACAGCTTTAGATGACAAGGACCTGATATTCAGGAGTCCACATTTAATTGTCTTATTTTGGACTGTTGGAGATGTTGATTTAATTTTTATTAAGTTTGTATGATGAACTCCTCTTCTGTTTGTTTTATCTTTAAATAATGTAGGTGGACGGGGGACAGACAGTCTCTATACTAAAGGACTGGGTGGGCAGCTGCTCTAATGGAGCAGAGAAGCGTGTAAGACTGCAGCTCTGCTTCCTGGTCTCAACTCTGGTTTGTCACGGCTTTGGTTGACTAATAAACTTGGCCATGTTTCTAGATATGAGAGCTGCTCCATCCAAAGTGGGATGGATGCCGTCTCTCCTAATCAGACCAGGTTTTCCCCAGAAAGGAGTCCAATTATCATTGAAGCCCACATCGTTTGCTGGACACCACCTCGACAGCCAGCGGTGAAATGACGACATGCGGCTAAACATGTCATCACTGGTCACATTGGGGAGGGGACCAGAGAAAACTACGGAGTCCGACATCGTTTTAGCATATTCACACACCGATGAGACATTAATTTTAGTGACCTCCGATTGGCGTAACCGTGTCATTACGCACGTCAATAACAATCTTACTGTATCTACGTTTATCTTTAGCCAGCAGTTTCAAATAAGACTTGATGTCGCCCGCTCTGGCCCCCGGGATGCATTTAACTATGGCCCCCGGTGTCGCTAACTTCACGTTTCGGACTATGGAGCTGCCAATGACCAGAGTTGGCCTCTCAGCGGGTGTGTCGCTGAGTGGGGAAAATCTGTTTGAAACGTGGAGCGGTTGGTAGTGTACCGTGGGCTTCAGTTTGGGGCTATACCTCCTTCGACAGTCACCCAGCCTCCCGGCTGCTCGGGAACTGCCGGGGACGGCTAGCTGAAGCTACCTGGTACCGCACCGGCTACAGGGGACATGCTAACTATAGCAGCTACTGACTGTTCGGTGGTGCGGTACCGTGCCTCTAACTCACTGACCCTCGCAAAGCTACAAATAAACTACATTTATTACAAGTACCATTACCGCTAAAGGAGGACGAGGAGTAACTAAACATGTGGCACACAGGGCAGGAGAGAGGAGGAGAGGAGAGAGGAGGAGAGGAGAGAGAAGCCATTGCTATCGCTAGTTAGTGTGACTAACAGAAACTGGTGAAACTAGCAGATTGTGGTCACTATAGTAAAGAGGCCTGTTCGTGCACAAACAGAACAAGTCTAAGGATAGAGCAGAGATAAGTAGATAATCGCTGATGTGAGATATATACGAAAATCTGTTTAGGTGAACAGAGCAGAGAGCACCGTGGCGGCAACACCGATAACCGGAAGTGACACAATACGTTACCGCAAAGCATGTCGTCCTTATTTATGGTGACAAAATTAAGTATACATTAATATACTTGTAAAGTACATAGCATCATGACAACACTAGCACAAAAATATATATTGGCAACTTACATGAGTTGTCTGCCTGTAGATGTAGTTGACAAACTTCGCAACCTCCTCATCTTTTAAAATGAAGGCACCTTCAAAGTTCCCTGCTCTGAAGTGCTGAAACAACACGGTGAGAGTTGTTTGAAAGGAAAAAGAAAAAAAAAAAGAAAATCCATACCTGATTCATGTTCACAATGCATAATGTACCTTGCATCATAACGTACCTTGCATTACATTTAAAGCGATAAAGCTTGCGGTTTCCATCAACTGAGACCACAAGCATGTCTGGAGTGCAGGCAGGGCAGCTGAAACCTGTCTCCTTGAATATCTTGTCCACCTCAAATTTAACAGCATTCCACTCCAAGAAGCTTTTACTGAAGGCATCAGCTGTCTTTTAAGTAGAGGACAAACACAACAGAATATTCAAGGACAGTCATCATAAACATTGACTCACACAATTTCCTTAAACTTGGCAAATTTTGAAACTCACTCTTCCAAGTGGGCTGTTCTGTCATCCAGCATTTTGACAAATGCCTTAAGTGACATCCCTGGTGCAGCCTTCTTAATGTCATAGAAGGACTGGAACACATCAGCTGAGAACAGGGTGCAGAAATTTAAACCTCACCACTGGCAGTGCGAGGTTAAAGGGCCTTTGGGAAGGATAAGTTCAAGTTAATAAATTAATAGGTTCAACAGCACCTAAGCCACCAAGAAGCCCACATGAATGCTTTTGACCAGTACTAACCAACATATTTTTACCTAGTTTTATCATTTATAGACATTACAAGCTGAAAACAAAATTACAAATTCAGTCATGGCTCCACAAAGACATTCATTTTTTTTTTAAAGCTGCTTTCAAGCCTTCTAATAAATCCAAATGACCTTTTGACAGGTGTCCACATATACCATGGACCAAGGATAATCCTATACAAGATAGCAATGCGCAATATGCACAAAACCTGTAAACACGTCTATTGTGTATGTAGTGTGTGACAAAAAGGCCACTTACCATGAGAGCCACAATTCTGCCAGGTGAAACATGAATGTTACCTGCTGAGCAGCCACACACGGTCTGGCCTTTGCACAGGTAACAGCAGCACTAACATTAAAACACATAATATAAAAAAGAATTACAAGTCTACTGATACACAAATACACAATAACAGCACCCACCCATAGTAAGGAATGCATAGGACTTAAAAACTGTGTCTATTTGCTGGTGAAACCCTGATAAAGGCTGCAAAAACCCTCCTGTTACTGCCTCTCTGTTGTGCAGGACAAAGCGTGTGTGAACTGCAATATCACAGTCCTCACAAAGGAATGGGAGAGGCAGACAGTTCAGACACCTTACAACAACTTGTTTGCGACACTGACACACACGGTGTGGATGTGGATCCAGAGTAGCTAACATATTGTCAATAAGAGAAGGCCTGGCCTCTTTCCACTTTTGCGAGGACACAATTTTATCTGATCTCCCAGTCAGTAACAGCCAACTCACACGACGTCTCACAAGTCACTGCAAGGCACCTCTTCTCCATCCTCCAACAACTGAAGGAGCTCCTGATGAAGCACTTCAGTTTCAGGCACTAACAGAAAAAATAAAGAAATAAAGAAACTCTGCCACAAAGTGAACCAAATACTGTAGGTGGTATGGCTTAGGACTGCACAACAGCCTATACATTTCTGCCTAACTCAAAAACATCTATGTTGTAATTTAAAAAATGAAATCACAACATATCCAAGTAGGTAATGTACCTGTTGTTGGGTTGACACTGGCGACATCACTAGGTGCTTCACATCTGGACTGTTCTGTGTTAAACAAGGAAAAATATTTTTAAGCAACTACAGGTGACAAGTAGCTGATTCAGACCAAATCAGGTGCTGTGGAGAGAACACTAGTCCAATACACTCCAATTCATATGAAAGGACTAAAGTTGTAAGGATGAATACTGACCATGTGGCATGCCACTAGTACTTCGACTGGATGACGGCCTTTGAGGAATAACATCTCCCCGTCTGTCACGTTTTTTCCATCGCACTGGTTTTGGTTCAGGTTCCCCCTGTGCCTCATTCTATGCAATTAACAAGAAACAAATGCAACATTTAAAATACAGTCCATGATTAAAGCAAAGATTATCAAACATCTTAACAGTTAATGGAGACAATTTCACAGAAAAAAATATATGTAATATATTTAGTAATAAAATGGGGTTTGAGAAGCTGGACATGCTGTAGAAATGTGCTAATGGAGGTACCAAAGTCAACTTTTACTCCCTACAATAAATTAGACAAGAGTGTTCCCTCTTGAAGAAGTGTTTCCCTACATCACTTTTAAAAATAATAATGTTACCTCCATATCCTGAAGGAGTTCGTTGGCACCCTGAAGCTCTTCCTCCAACTCAAGATCCTCCGAATCACTCATTTTTCAAACTAAAGAGGAAAGAGATTTTGACAGAACTCAGTGACACAAAGAAATACATAAAACACATAACGAAAGCAATCCAAATGATTTTCAGTGTTTGCACTTCGTTCAACAATGTTAGCAATTAACGTTAGCATTATCGGTTTGTACAGAGCTAGCAGAAGTCTTATTGCACAAAAACTGCTTTTTAACATTACACACCATGTGAGGCTATTTTGCGCCAGGGCATACAATATTAGCAACGTGCAACTCCTTTAATGTTTGTAACAGATTAAATCCATCATCGGTGGATTAAAGAGCTAATGCTGCAGTAGCTACGTATACCGAGCAAGCACACTGATGGTAGCCATTTTAAACACTGATGGTAGCCATTTTAAAATGCCTTAAACTGTTACTTTGCGAGACTTTAGTGAATCGAGATAATCTGTCTTTCTAGAATATACATCACTTCCTCAAAGTGGTCATATATATATATATATATATATATATATATATTTTTTTTTTTTTAACATACCTGCGTTAGAATCAATTTCGTCTTCACCGTCTTCACCTTCTGCTCCTGCTCCGTTTTATACATACGTGGAAGGGTACCTTTTGCGTTCCTGTTTATTATTTTCAAAATAAACGTATGCATTTGTATTTGTTGTCCTGTACCTGTCAAAATAAAAGCAATCACAAGCTATGTGTGCCCTCTCGTGCTCTTAAGTGGCCACTGTTTCACCTTTGTAGTGAAAATACACTCAGATCATCGAAGTGAGGGATGCTAAACAAATATACAGTATACAAAATGCTCTAGAAATACAAATACAAACATCCACAATCACAGCATTACTCCTCTAAGAACAATATGTTGTAGTCTTTGAAATAGAACAGGTGTCAGAGTTTTACTGTGTGAAGCACTTTGTGTTACATGTTTTGTATGAAAAGTGCTGTAATGTTTCAGGTTGTGTTGTCACTGTCAGAGAGGTATTCATGTCACTATTATGTTTATTATTGAGGTTATAGTTTGTAGTGGTGTTCAGCTGGGCTGCATTCTATTGAGAGGTGTTTCTAATATTGTGGCCACCCCATTTACATACATGAGAGGGCGATAATATTAGAAACACCTTTCAATGTAATGTATTCCTGCATAACAGCACACTATGATCATAATAATACACATAATAATTAAATTAATTCCTAATTACAGCACTAAGTTGCACATCACCAAATATTTCGGTTATTTTGGTGAAACTGGATCATATTTTATGGAGAAAATATTTTCTGCTCCAGCTGCTGCACATCAACCCTCAGTCAAAATGAGCACTGCTCCTCAAACTGTGGGACAAGTTTCACTGGTGATATGCAACAAGCTCCCCTGGGTAAAGATATATTGTTTTGATGAAATAAATGAATACAGAAACATTTGATACTACCTTAATACTTTGTTTTGGATGAAAATAGTTCAACTATGAGATCGCAGGAGTGTAACTTCAAATAAGTTTAGCATTTCCTGTCATATTCTGTGTCAGGCTGCTCTGTAGTCACAGTCATGCAGGTAGCCTGCATACATCATGATTAGCTCTGAGCTAAATGTGATGCTAGTAAGAGGAGGTAAAAAGACAAAACTCTGTTTAAAAACTGCAATCGTGAATCCAAACGTGAAATATTAAGAAGAGAAGTGAGAATCAGGAGAACCTCTTTTGAACCCAAGTAGCTCTCGCGACAGTTTGTCTCACTGACATTTTGGACGTTGACGGAAGAAACTGAGTGAGAAAGTGACCGAGCAAGAGTCTACCAGACAAAGATAAATGTGGGACTGACTTTTTTAAAGGACACTGAGCTGCACTGACTGCTGTTGGACTAGTAAGTAATATTAGCTGGCTGCTATGTTGTACTTGCTTCCATGTTAGACTATTAGCAAAGTTGTTGACTAGCTAGGTTTTGATCGACATTAATATGACTAATAAATACGTAGAGCTGTCCACATTTAAAGCGGTGGTATTACACTCTAAATCTCTACATTTTTGACGAAATGTTGCTGTAAGTGTCAAACAGCTACTGGCTAGCTTTGAGTGAAGTGAACACAAAGTTTGGTCTCCTGCAGTCACGAGCTTTGCTTCAGGCCTGCAACGTTTTAATTCAATGTTTTATTTAGTCATCTTATTTTAGCGCTTGTATGATGACTGGTGTGTACAGTGTGTGTTTGGTCACTTAAAACAACAGTTGCTCGCGCTGCATAATCTTCCATTAAAACAGTTGAAGTGATAAAATTATCTTATTATTTATTGATTTGTCACATAGAGTCATAAACGAACAATTATAGTAAAATGAAATGATCTTATCTGTAGAAAACAGACTTTTGTTTTAAGATTTGAATCCATTGTTGCAAGTATGCAGTGTGCATGCATGCACTTGTGTGGAATTCCAGATTCAGAAGTCAGAATTCAGAATTCAGAATTCAGTGACAGAACATTCTGAGAGGAGCTTTGATAAGCCCTGCACTGTGGACTGACATTCAGACAGTCCAGCCAGCAGAGAGGTGAAGAGAAGAAGAAGATATTCATTTCACAAAGATTTCTGCTTGTTAGTAGGACAGAAATCTTGTGATATGAAATCTCCAATGTGGAGGATGGACCATTCACCACCATCCAGCACCACCTCACAACATGAGACTATAGACCAAAACTCAGACTGAGGTGAGAAGATCTTCCTGTCGTCAGTCCGGAGACTTTGGCGATGGAAACTCTTTGACGATGGGCTGAGAGGAGCAGTTGAATCTGCCAACTCTGCTGCAAGGTATGGATGCATTCACTTAGAAAATGAAATCGATGAGACAGTTAAAGGAAAAAAGAGAAGCTAGATTAAGTAAGATACAGCAGGATTTCAGATGTCACAGTTCAGTTACATCGAATAGAACAGTGTAGCTATTTTCAAGTTGTCATTGTGAGTTGTTACATTTTTAAAAGAAGCACGTGGACTGGATTTGTTTTAAGGAGGCCTTCTTTTCTTACACTTCTTGTGCAGCTGATCTGAAAGGTCTCCTGTGTCTGATGCAGGTTTATTTTTCATCTCTGTATTCACCTTGTTGTTGTATTTCAATGATCCTGAAAGTGGAAGAAAAAGAAGGGGGACAAGAAGGATCAGGCCACTGAGTGTCAGGCTGTCCACACCAAAGGACGTCCTCTGCTGAAGGACATCCAGCTGTTCTTCTGCTTCCTGAAGAGCTGCTCCTGGAATGATAAGTACAACCTGCCATCCTCTGTTTCCTCTGTCCACAACCGTACCACTGCTTTCACATCATAATATTATCAGTATCAATAATAATAATGATACTACTACTACTACTACTACTGCTACTAATATTGGTAATAATAATAATGATACTACTACTACTACTACTACTAATATCAATAATAATAATAATAATAATAATGATACTACTGCTACTACTACTACTACTGCTACTACTACTGCTACTAATATTGGTAATAATAATAATGATACTACTACTACTACTACTAATATCAATAATAATAATAATAATAATAATGATACTACTACTACTACTACTACTACTGCTACTAATATTGGTAATAATAATAATGATACTACTACTACTACTACTACTGCTACTAATAGAAATAATAATAATAATGATACTACTACTGCTACTACTACTTCTACTACTACTAATAATAATATCAATACTACTACTACTACTGCTACTAATATGAATAATGATAATAATGATACTACTACTACTGCTACTACTACTACTTCTACTTCTACTACTACTACTACTAATATCAATACTACTACTACTACTACTACTGCTACTAATATGAATAATGATAATAATGATACTACTACTACTACTACTAACAGAGGATGGCTCCTCTGTTTCCTCTGTCCACAACCGTACCACTGCTTTCACATCATAATATTATCAATATCAATGATAATAATGATACTACTACTACCACTGCTACTAATATCAATAATAATAATAATGATACTACTACTACTGCTACTAATATCAATAATAATAATAATAATGATACTACTACTACTGCTACTAATATCAATAACCTCCTCTTTTCTGTTGGTATTTTCTTAACATTTCTCTCTCGACTCCCCCACTTTCCTCACTCTTTACTACCTACTCTTCCTTCCCTTCCCCTCCTCTTACCTGTCAATATTTTCTTATTTCTTTCTCGACTCTCACTTTTCAATTCCCACTTTCCTCACCCTTTACTCCCTACTCTTCCTCCCCTTCACTTCCTCTTCCCTCTTAACATTTCTCTCTTTACTCCCCCACTTTCCTCCCTGTTTACTCCCTACTCTTCCTCTTCTTCATCTCCTCCTCCCTGTTAGTATTTTCTTAACATTTTCCTCTCGACTCCCCACTTTCCTCCCCTTTACTCCCTACTCTTCCTCCCTTCACTTCCTCTTCCCTCTTAACATTTCTCTCTACTCCCCACTTTCCTCCCCTTTACTCCCTACTCTTCCTCCCCTTCACTTCCTCTTCCTCTTAACATTTCTCTGTAACACTTTATATTAGGGAACACATTCACCATTAACTAGGTGCTTACTAATATGCATATAAGTAGCATACTGGCCGCTATTAGTAATTATTAAGCACGTATTAACACCTTATTCTACATAGCCTTATTCTACCTGTATTACGCCATGAATTAAGATTTCTTTCCTATTAACTCCTAATTATTGCTTATTGACTGTAAATTAATGCATTGTTGTTTCTGAATAATGATGTGAATAACCAGTGGGTTATATAGTAGTTAATGGTGAATATGTGTTGCCTAATGTAAAGTGTTACCCATTTCTCTGTTGACTCCCCCCACACACCCTTTAATACCTCCTCTTCGTCCCCTTCACTTCCTCTTCCCTCTTAACATTTCTGCCTCAACTCCCCCACTTTCCTCACCCTTTACTCCCTACTTTTCTTTCCATTAACCTCCTCTTCCCTCTTAACATTTCTCTTTCGACTCCCCCACTTTCCTCACTGTTTACTCCCTACTCTTCCTCTTCTTCACCTCCTCCTCCCTGTTACTATTTTCTTAACATTTTCTGCCTCGACTCCCCCACTTTCCTCACCCTTTACTTCCTGCTCTTCCTCCTGTTCACTTCCTCTTCCCCCTTTTAACATTTCTCTCTTGACTCCCCCATGTTCCTCACCCTTTACTCCCTGCTCTTCCTCCCTTTCACCTCCTCTTCCCTGTTGGTATTTTCTTAACATTTCTCTCTCGACTCCCCACTTTCCTCCCCCTTCCTCCCTGCTCTTCCTCCCTTTCACCTCCTCTTCCCTGTTGGTATTTTCTTAACATTTCTCTCTCGACTCCCCCACTTTCTTACCCCTTTACTCCCTGCTCTTCCTCCCCGTTCACTTCCTCTTCCCCTTTTTAACATTTCTCTCTTGACTCCCCCACTTTCCTCACCCTTTACTCCCTACTCTTCCTTCCCTTTCCTCCTCTTCCCTGTCAATATTTTCTTTGTATTTCTCTCTCGACTCTCCCACTTTTCAATTACCCCACTTTACTCACCCTTTCCTCCCTACTCTTCCTCTCCTTCACTGCCTCTTCCCTCTCATCATTTCTCTCGAGACTCCACCACTTTCCTCACCTTTTATCCCTACTCTTCTTCCCATTCACCTCCTCTTCCCTGTTGGTATTTTCTTAACACTTCTCTCGACTCCCCCACTTTCCTCACCCTTTACTCCATACTCTTCCTCCCCTTCACTCCCTCTTCCCTCTTAACATTTCTCTCACCTCCCCACTTTCCTCACCCTTTTCTCCCCTCTCTTCCTCCCCTTCACTTCCTCTTCCTTCTCAACATTTCTCTCTTGACTCCCCCACTTTCCTCACCCTTTACACCCTACTCTTCCTCCCTTTCACATCCAGAAGAAGAAACCAGAGACTTGAATTTCCATCAAATAAATATAGACTTCATTAGTCAAAGAACATTAAAAGAAATGTCCCTAAGACAAGTGAGGATAAAAGAAACACTAATCAGAAAAATAAAAAAATATATAATTACAAAAATAAAAATAAAATACAATAAGAACAAGTAAATAGTAAAATTAAAAACAATACTAAAAAGAAAAAAACACCATTTTTTTAAATGAAATGAATTAGATAAAAAATTAAAAATTAATTAAATAATTAAAAATACAATGAAAACATTAAAATAGCAAAACTAAAAACAGTAAAAGAAACACCAATCATAAAAATAAAATAATAAATTCAGTCTGAAACATGTTTGCCCAAAAATGTGTGATTAATTTAGATTAATTAATCACAGAGCATATAATTAATTAGATTAATTTTTGAATCACTTGACAGCCCTAATGTTAATGCATGTTACTAACTAAACTTCTTCCCTGGAGTTTCTGTGCTCTCTCGTCCAGCAGGTTCTCATGGATCGTGGCTGCTGCTGTGGTCCTGCACGACGTCCACTACATGTAGTATTACTGTCATTATTGTTACCATATCTCCATTAGAGTTTATAGTTTATAATGTTTTGCTGCTGCTGTGCATCTGTGTCTCTCTATCTCTCTCTATTTATCTGTCTACCCACTCCCCCCCTCTATCTGCCCCTCTCTATCTTTAACTCAACCGGTCGTGGTGGATGATCTCCCGATGAGCTTGGGTCTGTCCGAGGTTTCTGCCTGTTCAAAGGAAGTTTTTCCTCGCCACTGTCTCCAAGCGCTTGCTCATGGTGGAACTGTTGGTCTGTAAATAATATTATAAAGAGTACAGTCTAGACCTGCTCTGCATTTAAAGTGCCATGAGATAACTTTTGTTATGACATGGTGCTATATAAATAAAATTGAATTGAATTGAATATTTTCTCTATATTTATATTTGTACTCACTCACTATCCTCAAGTGAGAATAAACAGTAATCTGAAAAATAAAAATAAATTAAATCATTGAAATAACAAAATGAAAATGTCATTATTTTACTTAGTAACTCAGGAAATTATGTACTGACGTACAGTTCGACTGAACTTCTTCCTGTGCCCAAAGACAACAAGCCAACACAGGAGACCATCACTGTGTGGCCCAGTGAAGCTGCAGAACTTGTTGTTTTGAGAAACAAGAAGTGGTGATGGCAGGGTGGACCTGGAGGAATATGCATCATCTGTTTTTGGATATATCAGCAAATATATTGACCACCAAGAAATGAATCGCCATCAGAAACCCTGGCTTAATGGAGAGGTGCAGTCTGGTACTGAGAGCAGCGAGGAGGAAACTGGAGGCTGCTATCAAGAAGGCAAAGGCTACGTAATGCCCTCAGGGTGATACAGGAGATACAGGGTCATAAAGGGACAACCCATAATTTTACCACATCATCAGTAGTGTATTTTAGTCTGCCCCCTGCTGGTCTCTAGCTTACATTCAAATTGTCTGTATCCTAAACCAGCATTGAGTATCACCTCTGAAACTTTTACCCACACAGCTGTTCATATTTTTTAATGACAGAACTAAATGAATGGTGTTAAAGCCTGAAAGTCACCTATATGATTGTTGACCAGAAAAGGCTGCAGTGAAGTAAAAGGAGACAGTTTACATGTTAATGATGCGTTAACGTGTTGAAAGTCATGTATATTTGAACTGTCTGTCTTTCCATAGTTACGTACATTTAACTGAATACAAAGTGAGGCTGCATTTTGCGCTTTCACTCCGGCAGAGCAGCGGGTATCTGAAAATGATGGTAATGGAGACTTCAGTGCGGTGCAGCGGCAGACTGTCTTCTCCTGAGTGACCATGACGTCTCCAGACCACTCCCACTCAATTTAAACAAGTGATTTCTCGGGCATTGGTGTACAGACAAAAGGATCAGTCCCGCAAACAGGAATTCTAATTCTGCCAATATACAGTATAAATATATAACAGTAATATGACTTTAAGCTGATGTCACAATGTGCTTCCTGTGTTCAGTGCTTTTAGCACACTGTAAGAACTGAAAGCATTCAGTCGAGATGAGATGTCAGCTCATTTGGACTTAACTCCACTCTGGACAGTCAAAAAGTGGGAGAGAAAAGCACAACGTATTAAGTTTTGATAAAATATACTACAGAGGACACTCCACTTTGACAATCGAGTTGATTTTCCTTCAGTCCTCCAACATTCATCTGCAAATTATGTTGTAAAATAATCAGTGCACTTGTGTAGGTCTTATTATATGATCTATTATTATGCTTATTTGACGTCATCATAATGAACGTTTACTTGTAAGCACAACTTCATCCTTGTCCCTACTATGACCAAAAAACATTTCAAAGCTGTGCATGTTCAAAATTGATTTCTGGTTGGGCAAAAACATTGAATCATAAGCATGGGCACTTCTAGTGTTTACGTCCACTGTTGATTTGAATGTTTTGTCCAAATGAAATTATTACTCAACCTGGCAAATACAGTACATGAAGCAAATACAGAGTTTTAGTTCAAATTATTTTGCACACCTGTATGTGTTCAGCCGGTAGTCTGTTTGTCTAACGTTAGCACTAAATGTTTAACAATAATGTCATAATTTTCTCTTTTCACAGTTACTCTGAAGCAAAGAAACGAATATCATCACAGAGTAACAATTAGTCCTACCAAGAGAAACACATTCTGTAATACAGTCTGTGATTAACAATGACAACAACATTAATTAAACATACCCATGCAGACAGGTGAAGGACTATATAGCCCCACTGATTGCTGCTGTTGTGAATCACAATATGGATATTTATATAGTGTCCTTTTGCATGAGGGTGCAGACCCAAAACAAGGTTCCCAAACTGGCCTAACACCTTTGCACCATGTCTCACTATCCAAAGCTCCACTTATCGATGTTGAGAAACTGTTTGAAGCAAACGCTAACCCAAATGTTTGGAATCTACATCAAATCACACCACTGCACCTTGCTGCCATCTTTAACTGGGAGCATGTCATGAAAGAGCTCACCTCTGCTGATGCACAGATAATATTTTTTCCTGTCAATGATCCTGAACATATTACTCACAGTGAAAAATCATCTCAGATGATTCATAATCTTGCATCAAAAGTGACTTTTCTATCCTTAGGTTACACGGGGTCATGTGTGGGCCTTGACGTCCTCAGCAGTATTAGTTGTTTGGCTTTGACTAGGTGCCAGTCTATCTCAACACTGTGGTGACCAGAGTCGAAGGAAGTGAATGTTGCCTTCCTAGACATAATAGATAGCTTGCCATTGACGTTTCTTTAACATAAACCGACAACAGTGTCTCCAGACTAGAATGTGCTGACACTAACATGGGTAAAGACATTCTCTTGGCTAGTTCTGGGCGTATAGGATTTGTGGTGTTATCTATGGGGTTTAAAGTCTGACCACCAGCATGAGAGGGGCAGAATGTGAGACCGACTCAGGCACTTCTGATGTGTCTCTAATTCTCCTTGGCCAAGCATCAATAAATAATACAGCATAAGACATCAGAGGCTCCTGAACACTTTCTTCCCTCCTGTCCTCACCATTGACCTTTGACTTCAGCAATTTCTCCACAGCAAAAAGGAGATGAATTATGCACGAAAATCAAATATTTTCTGGACATGGAAATTGCTGCGCGAGGGGAACAAGAAGTGTTCCAAACTTTTGACAGTCTACATTATTTGTATAAACATTAAAGACATGCAGAGCAGAGTGGTTTACAGCACAGAAATCACATGAACCGAGTGCTTAACATGAAAATAAACATAGAATACACTTAAAACTGGGAGAGAATGCTATTTTTAACCCCATAATTAATGGGAAATAAGATGAACCACTGAATAATAACAATGAAAGTTCAAAGATGGATTACAAAAAAAGCATAAACTCAGTTAAAATCCATTTTAAAGTGCATAAGAGTGAAGCAAAGTACAGAAAGAAGTTTCAGGCCTGTATCAAAAATATCTACACACACACACACACACACACACACACACACACACACACACACACAGCAGCTAAAAATGGACTGATGTGCTCTCTGCCGAGCTGCAGAGTTCTAAATGAGCTGAAGTCTGTGTTTTTTGTTTCAGTCAGTTTTTCAGCATTTCAGCGTTTAATAATAGTAGCAGTATATGATAATAATACAGTATATAGAGTATATAATAATAATAATATATATTACTACTCATAATACAGTATATAGAGTATATAATAATAATATATACTAATAATAATAACAGTATATAGTAATGTATAGTAAAGGATAACACCAACTTTTCACATCAACTTCTAAAATGAATTAGAAATATAACATGGACATTAACTGCAGTTCTCCATCATTCCACAGGGTGGAGCTGCTACAGAAAGCAAAGCAGAAAAATCTGTTCAGATAAGTGTTCATCTGCAGTTATGTTGTCATGAACAGAACTGATCCGTAGAAGCTCTTTGGGTTCAGAATATATGAATGAATGAAGAATGTCACATGATCCAGAGGAACACACAGGGATGATGGTGGACTTGACATTGTGTTTGACAGTGGAGCTGATCTCAGAGCAGTTCAGACTGCAGCACTGACGGTCATCTCCACTTGTTGTGATTCCTCCGTCAGTCTCTGCTGGATGAAGCTCTCCTCTCCACTCCACCTCCCAGTAACATGGCCCAGTCAGAGCTGATGCTGCTGCTTCAACCTCTCTGGATCATCAGGACTCAGCTGATCCTCTCTCAACACAAACACCTTTCTCATCACTCACACTCTGACAGAGATGGTTTCCATCTGATGAGAGAAGAAGACAGACAACAGAAGTCATGAATCTGTGTTTACAGAGACTCCCTTCACCAGCTGTCAGTCAGTGATGCAGCACATCCAGTATAAAGACCAGCAGGGACTTCAGTCCTGTTCAGACCACAAGCGGAGCAGCTGTGTAGCGTAGCCAGCTTCCTTTCAGCTCTCATGTTAACGTGTTGGAGTGAAGCTCACAGACCTGCATCAAGTCTGTTGACTCTGCACATTTTACTCAAGTACACAGTGGAAACAAAGTGCTGACAGTCCCTGAACGCATCAAACATGTAAATATGGAGTCTGTTCTAAAAACATTTGGACTAAACTAAAGACACATGGACAGATAAATATATGATGTTAAAGGTCCTACATGTTCATACAAAGACTGAAGCTGAGGTTACTGGACTTCTGCAGAGGTTCTGCTCTGTACAAATGTAACAGAGTTAAAAATGCACTTTATTAATTATTATTTCCAATTTGTATTTGCAAGTTTTATTTATCACGGTACTTCCCCTACCAGCTCCCCCCACAGGCCCCATCTGTCACTACCACCTTCACCGGTTTCTTTCCCCATACAGACCATCATCTTCCATCGCAGACACACTGCAGGACGCTCTCCCCAGCTGGGCTCTCCCTATCCTGGCGGAGTGAACTTTGTAAATCTCCGTCCTGTGCCAGCTGCTGCCCAGAAAATAGTGGTCTCCTCTCCAGCCAAATTTGCCCTGATAAATGCTCGATCCTTAACAAATAAGACTTTTATCTTATATGATAACTTCACATCTCGCCAACTGGACTTCCTATTTATGACCGAGACTTGGCTTACTGCTGGAGATCTCACCCCGTTTAGTGAACTCTGTCCCCCTCATTGCAGCTTTTTAAGTTCCCCAAGGCCTTCTGGTCGTGGCGGCTTAGCCACAGTTTTTAAAGACTGTTTTAAATGCAGAATTATACCTACTGATGTTTACTCATCTTTTGAGGTGCAACTTTTAAAGATTTATTTCACTGTTCCTCTCCTATGTGCATTAGTGTATAGACCACCAAAAATTAACAGTTTCTTTCTTCAAGAATTCTCTGATCTTCTGGTTTCTATGGCCTCTCGCTCCGATAAACTGTTAATACTAGGAGACTTCAATATTCATATTTGCTGCCCTTCTAAACCGATGGTAAAAGAGTTTCTATGCCTTGTGGAATCTTTTAACCTAACTCAATCAGTTCTGGGTCCAACGCATCAGAAAGGCCACACACTAGACCTTGTTTTAACATCTGGATTTTCTATCTCCAATCCTGTTTCTGTTGATGTTGGTATTTCTGATCATTTTATGGTTACATTTGATTCCGCACTGTCCTGCCCTCCTCCTACTCCCTTGCAGCCTCACTCCCTTGTCCGATCCATAAACATGGCTACAGCCTCTCACTTTTCTAGGGTTTTTATGCTTTCCTGCTCACCTCATATTTTCGATGTCCTTCCTTCCTGCAATGATACTGAGGAGCTAGTTAACCTCTTCAACTCATCCTGCTCTGCCACTCTAGATTATGTAGCTCCTCTAAAACAGAGAAGACTTAATGCAAACACTGGTGCTACTCCTTGGTTGAACGACTCCACTCGCGCTATCAGGCAAGCTTGTAGGAGAGCAGAGTGCAAATGGCAAAAGGATAAACTCCAGGTTTCATATGAAGCTTTCAGGATCCAGTTAAAGCTTTACCAAAGCTCCATAAAGTCAGCTAAAGCTCAATTCTATTCTGATCTTATTAACAAAAACGCCAATAGACCCAAAACACTGTTTCACACAATAAACTATTATAAATCCTACCACTACCACAGCCACTATGCCCATCTCCACTACTGAAACCTGTGAGGCTTTTCTAAAAAATTTTATCCAAAAAACTGACAACATAAGAGCTTCTATCTTACTATCAGGCCCTGACCCAGCAGATATACATCACCCTGCCAGTCACCTCCTGCACTTCCAACCAGTATCATCCTCTCAGCTATCTGACATGGTCAGATGGACATATGAATTCCACCTACTGCCCTTCTGATATTTTACCGACACTCCTGTTTAAGGAGGTTTTTGTAACAATCTGTCCACTTATTTCAGCCATAGTCAATAGCTCCTTAACAAATGGAGTTGTCCCCTCGTGTTTTAAACATGCAATTGTGCAACCTCTACTAAAAAAACCAAGCCTAGACTCCAGTGACATGAATAATTTTAGACCCATTTCTAAATTACCATTTATTTCTAAGCTTTTAGAAAAAGTTGTCTTTACCCAGGTTTCTTCTTACCTAAACACTTTTAACATTCTTGACAAATTTCAATCTGGTTTTAGAGCTCTACATAGTACAGAATCAGCCTTGCTTAAAGTACACAATGACATTCTCCTTTCTGTTGACTCTGGTTCTTCTGCTATTTTAGTTCTTCTCGACCTCACCGCAGCTTTTGATACAGTTGACCATGCCATTCTTTTAAAACGTCTGAAGGCTGAAGTTGGGCTACAAGGGACAGTCCTAAAATGGCTTACCTCCTTTTTAAAAAATAGAACATTCGCTGTTGAAATTGGAAACTGTTCCTCGTCCCCTGCTCCTATTAAATGCGGCATTCCTCAAGGCTCAATTTTAGGTCCTCTTCTATTTTCCCTCTACATGCTTCCACTTGGCTCCATTTTTCAAAAACACA
>CM071623.1:4305859-4323359 GCA_036365135.1 Miichthys miiuy | reverse complement strand
TTTATTCACATTCATTTCAATGTTTAAGTACAGCAACATCAAGATAATATTTTGTCAGAACATACGTGGTGTTTTTGAAACTGACAGGGTAATATGATGTATGATCCACGAACTTTTCAGCATCATCATCAACTCTGTTGCTTGAGCAAGATTGGGCACTGCAACTTCATAGGCTAAAAGATCTCTATTCCAACCAACTGTCTCATGAAGCTGGTACTGAAAACAATACAGTGAACTGTCTACCACATGAATATTTTTTATAAATCCGAAGACAGGCACTGTCTCATTTGTAGGGGTGATTATAACTCGAGGCAGTGCCACAGCCAAGACCAGAGCAAAAGAACCATGATGTCATCAGATTCCGGTTCTAAATTCTAAATTCCACATTCTAAATTCCACATTCTAAATTCTGAATTCTAAATTCCACATTCTAAATTCTGATTTCTAAAAGATCGAAGCAAAAGAACAAGTTTTGGCTCTGGGGTGACCATGATGTGTGGTGTACCCAAGGCAGTGCCACAGCCAATACCAGAGCAAAAGAACCGTGATGTCATCAGATTCCGTTCTAAATCCTAAATTCCACATTCAATATTCCACATTCAATATTCTACATTCTAAATTCTGAATTCTAAAAGATCGAAGCAAAAGAACAACTTTTGGCTCTGGGGTGACCATGATCTGTGGTGAACCCGAGGCAGGGCCACAGCCAAGACCAGAACAAAAAACCATGATGTCATCAGATTCCGGTTCTACATTCTAAATTCTGAATTCTACATTCCAAATTCTAAATTCTACATTCTAAAAGATCAAAGCAAAAGAACAAGTTTTGGCTCTGGGGTGACCATGATGTGTGGTGTACCTGAGGCTGGGCCACAGCCAAGACCAGAGCAAAAGAACCATGATGCCATCAGATTCAAGTTCTAAATTCTAAACTCCACATTCTAAATTCCACATTCTAAATTCTAAATTCTTAAAGATCAAAGCAAAAGAACAAGTTTTGGCTCTGGGGTGACCGTGATGTGTGGTGTACCAAAGACAGGGCCACAGCCAAGACCAGAGCAGAAGAACCATGATATCATCAGATTCCGGTTCTAAATTCTGAATTCTAAATTCCACATTCTAAATTTACATTTTAAATTCTAAAAGATCGAAGAAAAAGAACAAGTTTTGGCTCTGCCGTGACCATGATGTGTGGTGTACCCGAGGCAGTGCCACAGCCAATACCAGAGCAAAAGAACCATGATCTCATCAGATTCAAGTTCTAAATTCTGAATTCTAAATTCTACATTCTAAATTCTACATTGTAAAATATCAAAGGAAAAGAACAAGTTTTGGCTCTGGGATGACCATGATGTGTGGTGTACCTGAGGCTGGGCCACAGCCAAGACCAGAGCAAAAGAACCATGATGCCATCAGATTCAAGTTCTAAATTCTAAACTCCACATTCTAAATTCCACATTCTAAATTCTACATTCTAAATTCTGAATTCTTAAAGATCAAAGCAAAAGAACAACTTTTGGCTCTGGGGTGACTGTGATGTGTGGTGTACCCAAGGCAGTGCCACAGCCAAGACCAGAGAAAACAACCATGATGTCATCAGATTCCGGTTCTAAATTCTGAATTCTAAATTCCACATTCAATATTCCACATTCTAAATTCTACATTCTAAATTCTAAAAGATCAAAACAAAAGAACAAGTTTTGGCTCTGGGGTGACCATGATGTCTGGTGAACCCGAGGCAGGGCCACAGCCAAGACCAGAGCAAAACAACCATGATGTCATCAGATTCTGGTTCTAAATTCTAAATTCCACATTCTAAATTCCACATTCCAAATTCCACATTCTAAATTCTACATTCTAAATTCTACATTCTAAAAGATCAAAGCAAAAGAAGAAGTTTTGGCTCTAGGGTGACCATGATGTGTGGTGTACCCGAGGCAGTGCCACAGCCAAGACAAGAGCAAAAGAACCATGATGTCATCAGATTCCGTTTCTAAATTCCACATTCCAAACTCCACATTCTAAATTCTGAATCCTAAAAGATCGAAGCAAAAGAACAAGATTTGGCTCTAGGGTGACCATGATGTGTGGTGTACCCGAGGCAGTGCCACAGCCAAGACCAGAGCAAAACAACCATGATGTCATCAGATTCTGGTTCTAAATTCTAAATTCCACATTCTAACTACTGAAATCTAAATTCCACATTCTAAATTCTACATTCTAAATTCTAAAAGATCGAAAGAAAAGAACAAGTTTTGGCTCTGGGTTGACCATGATGTGTGGTGTACCTGAGGCCGGGCCACAGCCAAGACCAGAGCAAAAGAACCATGATGTCATCAGATTCTGGTTCTAAATTCTAAATTCCACATTCAATATTCCACATTCTAAATTCCACATTCCAAATTCCACATTCCAAATTCTACATTGTAAGAGATCAAAGCAAAAGAACAAGTTTTGGCTCTGGGGTGACCATGATGTGTGGTGTACCTGAGGCTGGGCCACAGCCAAGACCAGAGCAAAAGAACCATGATGCCATCAGATTCAAGTTCTAAATTCTAAACTCCACATTCTAAATTCCACATTCTAAATTCTGAATTCTTAAAGATCAAAGCAAAAGAACAAGTTTTGGCTCTGGGGTGACCGTGATGTGTGGTGTACCAAAGACAGGGCCACAGCCAAGACCAGAGCAGAAGAACCATGATATCATCAGATTCCGGTTCTAAATTCTGAATTCTAAATTCCACATTCTAAATTTACATTTTAAATTCTAAAAGATCGAAGAAAAAGAACAAGTTTTGGCTCTGCCGTGACCATGATGTGTGGTGTACCCAAGGCAGTGCCACAGCCAATACCAGAGCAAAAGAACCGTGATCTCATCAGATTCAAGTTCTAAATTCTGAATTCTAAATTCTACATTCTAAATTCTACATTGTAAAATATCAAAGGAAAAGAACAAGTTTTGGCTCTGGGATGACCATGATGTGTGGTGTACCTGAGGCTGGGCCACAGCCAAGACCAGAGCAAAAGAACCATGATGCCATCAGATTCAAGTTCTAAATTCTGAATTCTAAACTCCACATTCTAAATTCCACATTCTAGATTCTACATTCTAAATTCTGAATTCTTAAAGATCAAAGCAAAAGAACAACTTTTGGCTCTGGGGTGACTGTGATGTGTGGTGTACCCAAGGCAGTGCCACAGCCAAGACCAGAGGAAAACAACCATGATGTCATCAGATTCCGGTTCTAAATTCTGAATTCTAAATTCCACATTCAATATTCCACATTCTAAATTCTACATTCTAAATTCTAAAAGATCAAAACAAAAGAACAAGTTTTGGCTCTGGGGTGACTATGATGTCTGGTGAACCCGAGGCAGGGCCACAGCCAAGACCAGAGCAAAACAACCATGATGTCATCAGATTCTGGTTCTAAATTCTAAATTCCACATTCTAAATTCCACATTCCACATTCCAAATTCTACATTCTAAATTCTACATTGTAAGAGATCAAAGCAAAAGAACAAGTTTTGGCTCTGGGGTGACCATGATATGTGGTGTACCTGAGGCTGGGCCACAGCCAAGACCAGAGGAAAACAACCATGATGTCATCAGATTCCGGTTCTAAATTCTGAATTCTAAATTCCACATTCAATATTCCACATTCTAAATTCTACATTCTAAATTCTAAAAGATCAAAACAAAAGAACAAGTTTTGGCTCTGGGGTGACTATGATGTCTGGTGAACCCGAGGCAGTGCCACAGCCAAGACCAGAGCAAAACAACCATGATGTCATCAGATTCTGGTTCTAAATTCTAAATTCCACATTCTAAATTCCACATTCTAAATTCCACATTCTAAATTCTACATTCTAAATTCTACATTCTAAATTCTACATTCTAAAAGATCAAAGCAAAAGAAGAAGTTTTGGCTCTGGGGTGACCATGATGTGTGGTGAACCGAGGCAGGCCACAGCCAAGACCAGAGCAAAAGAACCATGATGTCATCAGATTCCGTTCTAAATTCTAAATTCCATATTCAATATTCCACATTCTAAATTCTACATTCTGAATCCTAAAAGATCGAAGCAAAAGAACAAGATTTGGCTCTAGGGTGACCATGATGTGTGGTGTACCCGAGGCAGTGCCACAGCCAAGACCAGAGCAAAAGAACCATGATGTCATCAGATTCCAGTTCTAAATTCTTAATTCTACATTCTAAATTCCACATTCTGAATTCCACATTCTAAATTCTACATTCTAAATTCTGAATTCTAAAAGATCGAAGAAAAAGAACAAGTTTTGGCTCTAGGGTGACCATGATGTGTGGTGTACCCGAGGCAGTGCCACAGCCAAGACCAGAGCAAAACAACCATGATGTCATGAGATTCTGGTTCTAAATTCTAAATTCCACATTCTAAATTCTGAATTCTAAATTCCACATTCTAAATTCTACATTCTAAATTCTAAAAGATCGAAACAAAAGAACAAGTTTTGGCTCTGGGTTGACCATGATGTGTGGTGTACCTGAGGCCGGGCCACAGCCAAGACCAGAGCAAAAGAACCATGATGTCATCAGATTCCAGTTCTAAATTCTTAATTCTACATTCTAAATTCCACATTCTAAATTCTACATTCTAAATTCTGAATTCTAAAAGATCGAAGAAAAAGAACAAGTTTTGGCTCTAGGGTGACCATGATGTGTGGTGTACCCGAGGCAGTGCCACAGCCAAGACCAGAGAAAACAACCATGATGTCATCAGATTCTGGTTCTAAATTCTAAATTCCACATTCTAAATTCCACATTCCACATTCCAAATTCTACATTCTAAATTCTACATTGTAAGAGATCAAAGCAAAAGAACAAGTTTTGGCTCTGGGGTGACCATGATGTGTGGTGTACCTGAGGCTGGGCCACAGCCAAGACCAGAGCAAAACAACCATGATGTCATCAGATTCCGGTTCTAAATTCTGAATTCTAAATTCCACATTCAATATTCCACATTCTAAATTCTACATTCTAAATTCTAAAAGATCAAAACAAAAGAACAAGTTTTGGCTCTGGGGTGACTATGATGTCTGGTGAACCGAGGCAGGGCCACAGCCAAGACCAGAGCAAAACAACCATGATGTCATCAGATTCTGGTTCTAAATTCTAAATTCCACATTCTAAATTCCACATTCCAAATTCCACATTCTAAATTCTACATTCTAAATTCTACATTCTAAATTCTACATTCTAAAAGATCGAAGCAAAGAACAAGTTTTGGCTCTAGGGTGACCATGATGTGTGGTGTACCCGAGGCAGTGCCACAGCCAAGACCAGAGCAAAACAACCATGATGTCATGAGATTCTGGTTCTAAATTCTAAATTCCACATTCTAAATTCTGAATTCTAAATTCCACATTCTAAATTCTAAAAGATCGAAACAAAAGAACAAGTTTTGGCTCTGGGTTGACCATGATGTGTGGTGTACCTGAGGCAGGGCCACAGCCAAGACCAGAGCAAAAGAACCATGATGTCATCAGATTCTGGTTCTCAATTCTAAATTCCACATTCAATATTCCACATTCTAAATTCCACATTCCAAACTCCACATTCTAAATTCTACATTCTAAATTCTGAATCCTAAAATATCGAAGCAAAGAACAAGATTTGGCTCTAGGGTGACCATGATGTGTGGTGTACCGAGGCAGTGCCACAGCCAAGACCAGAGCAAAAGAACCATGATGTCATCAGATTCCAGTTCTAAATTCTAAATTCCACATTCTAAATTCCACATTCCAAACTCCACATTCGAAATTCTACATTCGAAATTCTGAATCCTAAAAGATCGAAACAAAAGAACAAGATTTGGCTCTAGGGTGACCATGATGTGTGGTGTACCCGAGGCAGTGCCACAGCCAAGACCAGAGCAAAAGAACCATGATGTCATCAGATTCCAGTTCTAAATTCTTAATTCTACATTCTAAATTCCACATTCTAAATTCCACATTCCAAATTCCACATTCTAAATTCTACATTGTAAGAGATCAAAGCAAAAGAACAAGTTTTGGCTCTGGGGTGACCATGATGTGTGGTGTACCTGAGGCTGGGCCACAGCCAAGACCAGAGCAAAAGAACCATGATGTCATCAGATTCCAGTTCTAAATTCTAAATTCCACATTCTAAATTCCACATTCCAAACTCCACATTCTAAATTCTACATTCTAAATTCTGAATCCTAAAAGATCGAAGAAAAAGAACAAGTTTTGGCTCTAGGGTGACCATGATGTGTGGTGTACCCGAGGCAGTGCCACAGCCAAGACCAGAGCAAAACAACCATGATGTCATCAGATTCTGGTTCTAAATTCTAAATTCCACATTCCAAATTCCACATTCCAAATTCTACATTCTAAATTCTACATTGTAAGAGATCAAAGCAAAAGAACAAGTTTTGGCTCTGGGGTGACCATGATGTGTGGTGTACCTGAGGCTGGGCCACAGCCAAGACCAGAGCAAAAGAACCATGATGTCATCAGATTCCGGTTCTAAATTCTAAATTCCACATTCAATATTCCACATTCTAAATTCTACATTATAAATTCTAAAAGATAGAAGAAAAAGAACAAGTTTTGGGTCTGGGGTGACCATGATGACTGGTGTACCCGAGGCTGGGCCACAGCCAAGACCAGAGCAAAAGAACCATAATGTCATCAGATTCCAGTTCTATATTCTAAATTCCACATTCTAAATTCCACATTCTAAATTCCACATTCCAAATTCTACATTCTAAATTCTACATTCTAAATTCTGAATCCTAAAAGATCGAAACAAAAGAACAAGATTTGGCTCTAGGGTGACCATGATGTGTGGTGTACCCGAGGCAGTGCCACAGCCAAGACAAGAGCAAAAGAACCATGATGTCATCAGATTCCGGTTCTAAATTCTGAATTCCACATTCTAAATTCCACATTCTAAATTCTACATTCAAATTCTGAATCCTAAAAGATCGAAACAAAAGAACAAGATTTGGCTCTAGGGTGACCATGATGTGTGGTGTACCGAGGCAGTGCCACAGCCAAGACCAGAGCAAAAGAACCATGATGTCATCAGATTCCAGTTCTAAATTCTTAATTCTACATTCTAAATTCCACATTCTGAATTCCACATTCTAAATTCTACATTCTAAATTCTGAATTCTAAAAGATCGAAGAAAAAGAACAAGTTTTGGCTCTAGGGTGACCATGATGTGTGGTGTACCTGAGGTAGTGCCACAGCCAAGACCAGAGCAAAACAACCATGATGTCATCAGATTCGGTTCTAAATTCTGAATTCTAAATTCCACATTCAATATTCCATATTCTAAATTCCACATTCCAAATTCTACATTCTAAAAGATCAAAGCAAAAGAACAAGTTTTGGCTCTGCCGTGACCATGATGTGTGGTGTACCCGAGGCAGTGCCACAGCCAATACCAGAGCAAAAGAACCATGATCTCATCAGATTCAAGTTCTAAATTCTGAATTCTAAATTCTACATTCTAAATTCTACATTGTAAAATATCAAAGGAAAAGAACAAGTTTTGGCTCTGGGATGACCATGATGTGTGGTGTACCTGAGGCTGGGCTACAGCCAAGACCAGAGCAAAAGAACCATGATGCCATCAGATTCAAGTTCTAAATTCTAAACTCCACATTCTAAATTCCACATTCTAAATTCTGCATTCTAAATTCTAAATTCTTAAAGATCAAAGCAAAAGAACAACTTTTGGCTCTGGGGTGACTGTGATGTGTGGTGTACCCGAGGCAGTGCCACAGCCAAGACCAGAGCAAAAGAACCATGATGTCATCAGATTCCGGTTCTAAATTCTGAATTCTAAATTCCACATTCAATATTCCACATTCTAAATTCTACATTCTAAATTCTAAAAGATCAAAACAAAAGAACAAGTTTTGGCTCTGGGGTGACTATGATGTCTGGTGAACCCGAGGCAGGGCCACAGCCAAGACCAGAGCAAAACAACCATGATGTCATCAGATTCTGGTTCTAAATTCTAAATTCCACATTCTAAATTCCACATTCCAAATTCCACATTCTAAATTCTACATTCTAAATTCTACATTCTAAATTCTACATTCTAAAAGATCAAAGCAAAAGAAGAAGTTTTGGCTCTAGGGTGACCATGATGTGTGGTGTACCCGAGGCAGTGCCACAGCCAAGACAAGAGCAAAAGAACCATGATGTCATCAGATTCCGTTTCTAAATTCCACATTCCAAACTCCACATTCTAAATTCTGAATCCTAAAAGATCGAAGCAAAAGAACAAGATTTGGCTCTAGGGTGACCATGATGTGTGGTGTACCCGAGGCAGTGCCACAGCCAAGACCAGAGCAAAACAACCATGATGTCATGAGATTCTGGTTCTAAATTCTAAATTCCACATTCTAAATTCCACATTCTAAATTCCACATTCTAAATTCCACATTCCAAACTCCACATTCTAAATTCTACATTCTAAATTCTGAATCCTAAAAGATCGAAGAAAAAGAACAAGTTTTGGCTCTGGGGTGACCATGATGTGTGGTGTACCTGAGGCTGGGCCACAGCCAAGACCAGAGCAAAACAACCATGATGTCATCAGATTCTGGTTCTAAATTCTAAATTCCACATTCTAAATTCCACATTCCAAATTCCACATTCCAAATTCTACATTGTAAGAGATCAAAGCAAAAGAACAAGTTTTGGCTCTGGGGTGACCATGATGTGTGGTGTACCTGAGGCTGGGCCACAGCCAAGACCAGAGCAAAAGAACCATGATGTCATCAGATTCCGGTTCTAAATTCTAAATTCCACATTCAATATTCCACATTCTAAATTCTACATTCTAAATTCTAAAAGATAGAAGCAAAAGAACAAGTTTTGGCTCTGGGGTGACCATGATGTCTGGTGAACCCGAGACAGGGCCACAGCCAAGACCAGAGCAAAAGAACCATGATGTCATCAGATTCCGGTTCTATATTCTGAATTCTAAATTCTGAATTCAAAATTCCACATTCTAAATTCCACATTCTAAATTCTACATTCTAAATTCCACATTCTAAATTCTGAATTCTAAAAGATCGAAGAAAAAGAACAAGTTTTGGCTCTAGGGTGACCATGATGTGTGGTGTACCCGAGGCAGTGCCACAGCCAAGACAAGAGCAAAAGAACCATGATGTCATCAGATTCCGGTTCTAAATTCTGAATTCCACATTCTAAATTCCACATTCTAAATTCTACATTCTAAATTCCACATTCTAAATTCTAAAAGATCGAAGAAAAAGAACAAGTTTTGGCTCTAGGGTGACCATGATGTGTGGTGTACCCGAGGCAGTGCCACAGCCAAGACCAGAGCAAAAGAACCATGATGTCATCAGATTCCAGTTCTAAATTCTTAATTCTACATTCTAAATTCCACATTCTAAATTCTACATTCTAAATTCTAAAAGATAGAAGCAAAAGAACAAGTTTTGGCTCTGGGGTGACCATGATGTCTGGTGAACCCGAGACAGGGCCACAGCCAAGACCAGAGCAAAAGAACCATGATATCATCAGATTCCAGTTCTAAATTCTAAATTCCACATTCCAAATTCCACATTCTAAATTCCACATTCCAAATTCCACATTCTAAATTCTACATTCTAAATTCTAAAAGAACGAAGAAAAACAACAAGTTTTGGGTCTGGGGTGACCATGATGTGTGGTGTACCCAAGGCTGGGCCACAGCCAAGAACAGAGCAAAAGAACCATGATGTCATCAGATTCCAGTTCTAAATTCTAAATTCCACATTCTAAATTCTGAATTCTAAGAGATCGAAGCAAAAGAACAAGTTTTGGCTCTAGGGTGACCATGATGTGTGGTGTACCCGAGGCAGTGCCACAGCCAAGACCAGAGCAAAAGAACCATGATATCATCAGATTCCAGTTCTAAATTCTGAATTCTAAATTCCACATTCAATATTCCACATTCTAAATTCTACATTCTAAATTCTAAAAGATCAAAACAAAAGAACAAGTTTTGGCTCTGGGGTGACCATGATGTGTGGTGTACCTGAGGCCGGGCCACAGCCAAGACCAGAGCAAAAGAACCATGATGTCATCAGATTCCGGTTCTATATTCTGAATTCTAAATTCTGAATTATAAATTCTACATTCTAAATTCCACATTCTAAATTCCACATTCTAAATTCCACATTCTAAATTCCACATTCTAAATTCTGAATTCTAAAAGATCGAAGAAAAAGAACAAGTTTTGGCTCTAGGGTGACCATGATGTGTGGTGTACCCGAGGCAGTGCCACAGCCAAGACCAGAGCAAAACAACCATGATGTCATCAGATTCCGGTTCTAAATTCTAAATTCCACATTCAATATTCCACATTCTAAATTCTACATTATAAATTCTAAAAGATAGAAGAACAAGTTTTGGGTCTGGGGTGACCATGATGACTGGTGTACCGGAGGCTGGGCCACAGCCAAGACCAGAGCAAAAGAACCATGATGTCATCAGATTCCACTTCTATATTCTAAATTCCACATTCTAAATTCCACATTCCAAATTCTACATTCTAAATTCTGAATCCTAAAAGATCGAAACAAAAGAACAAGATTTGGCTCTAGGGTGACCATGATGTGTGGTGTACCCGAGGCAGTGCCACAGCCAAGACAAGAGCAAAAGAACCATGATGTCATCAGATTCCGGTTCTAAATTCTGAATTCCACATTCTAAATTCCACATTCCAAATTCCACATTCTAAATTCTGAATTCTAAATTCCACATTCTAAATTCTACATTCTAAATTCTAAAAGATCAAAACAAAAGAACAAGTTTTGGCTCTGGGTTGACCATGATGTGTGGTTTACCTGAGGCCGGGCCACAGCCAAGACCAGAGCAAAAGAACCATGATGTCATCAGATTCTGGTTCTCAATTCTAAATTCCACATTCAATATTCCACATTCTAAATTCCACATTCCAAATTCCACATTCCAAATTCTACATTGTAAGAGATCAAAGCAAAAGAACAAGTTTTGGCTCTGGGGTGACCATGATGTGTGGTGTACCTGAGGCTGGGCCACAGCCAAGACCAGAGCAAAAGAACCATGATGTCATCAGATTCCGGTTCTAAATTCTAAATTCCACATTCAATATTCCACATTCTAAATTCTAATAGATAGAAGCAAAAGAACAAGTTTTGGCTCTGGGGTGACCATGATGTCTGGTGAACCCGAGACAGGGCCACAGCCAAGACCAGAGCAAAACAACCATGATGTCATCAGATTCTGGTTCTAAATTCTAAATTCCACATTCTAAATTCCACATTCTAAATTCCACATTCCAAATTCCACATTCTAAATTCTACATTGTAAGAGATTAAAGCAAAAGAACAAGTTTTGGCTCTGGGGTGACCATGA
This sequence comes from Miichthys miiuy, assembly GCA_036365135.1. NCBI lineage: Eukaryota > Metazoa > Chordata > Actinopteri > Sciaenidae > Miichthys > Miichthys miiuy. The sequence goes on along the minus strand of CM071623.1, from coordinate 4,311,927 downwards.
CGTGTGGTGTACCTGAGGCTGGGCCACAGCCAAGACCAGAGCAAAAGAACCATGATATCATCAGATTCCAGTTCTAAATTCTAAATTCCACATTCTAAATTCCACGTTCTAAATTCCACATTCCAAACTCCACATTCTAAATTCTAAATTCTAAAAGATCGAAGCAAAAGAACAAGTTTTGGCTCTAGGGTGACCATGATGTGTGGTGTACCCGAGGCAGTGCCACAGCCAAGACCAGAGCAAAACAACCATGATGTCATACATTCTAAATTCTAAAAGATCAAAACAAAAGAACAAGTTTTGGCTCTGGGGTGACCATGATGTCTGGTGAACCCGAGGCAGGGCCACAGCCAAGACCAGAGCAAAAGAACCATGATGTCATCAGATTCCAGTTTTAAATTCTAAATTCCACATTCTAAATTCCACATTCCAAATTCCACATTCTAAATTCTACATTCTAAATTCTACATTCTAAATTCTACATTGTAAGAGATCAAAGCAAAAGAACAAGTTTTGGCTCTGGGGTGACCATGATGTGTGGTGTACCTGAGGCTGGGCCACAGCCAAGACCAGAGCAAAAGAACCATGATGTCATCAGATTCCGGTTCTAAATTCTAAATTCCACATTCAATATTCCACATTCTAAATTCTACATTCTAAATTCTACATTCTACATTCTAAATTCTAAAAGAACGAAGAAAAACAACAAGTTTTGGGTCTGGGGTGACCATGATGTGTGGTGTACCCAAGGCTGGGCCACAGCCAAGAACAGAGCAAAAGAACCATGATGTCATCAGATTCCAGTTCTAAATTCTAAATTCCACATTCTAAATTCCACATTCCAAATTCCACATTCTAAATTCTACATTCTAAATTCTACATTCTAAAAGATCAAAGCAAAAGAAGAAGTTTTGGCTCTGGGGTGACCATGATGTGTGGTGTACCTGAGGCCGGGCCACAGCCAAGACCAGAGCAAAAGAACCATGATGTCATCAGATTCCGGTTCTATATTCTGAATTCTAAATTCTGAATTCTAAATTCTACATTCTAAATTCCACATTCTAAATTCTACATTCTAAATTCCACATTCTAAATTCCACATTCTAAATTCTACATTCTAAATTCTGAATTCTAAAAGATCGAAGAAAAAGAACAAGTTTTGGCTCTAGGGTGACCGTGATGTGTGGTGTACCTGAGGCGGGCCACAGCCAAGACCAGAGCAAAAGAACCATGATGTCATCAGATTCCGGTTCTATATTCTGAATTCTAAATTCTGAATTCTAAATTCTACATTCTAAATTCCACATTCTAAATTCTACATTCTAAATTCCACATTCTAAATTCCACATTCTAAATTCTACATTCTAAATTCTGAATTCTAAAAGATCGAAGAAAAAGAACAAGTTTTGGCTCTAGGGTGACCGTGATGTGTGGTGTACCTGAGGCCGGGCCACAGCCAAGACCAGAGCAAAAGAACCATGATGTCATCAGATTCCAGTTCTAAATTCTAAATTCCACATTCAATATTCCACATTCTAAATTCCACATTCCAAATTCTACATTGTAAGAGATCAAAGCAAAAGAACAAGTTTTGGCTCTGGGGTGACCATGATGTGTGGTGTACCTGAGGCTGGGCCACAGCCAAGACCAGAGCAAAAGAACCATGATGTCATCAGATTCCGGTTCTAAATTCTGAATTCTAAATTCCACATTCAATATTCCACATTCTAAATTCTACATTCTAAATTCTAAAAGATCAAAACAAAAGAACAAGTTTTGGCTCTGGGGTGACCATGATGTCTGGTGAACCCGAGGCAGGGCCACAGCCAAGACCAGAGCAAAAGAACCATGATGTCATCAGATTCCAGTTTTAAATTCTAAATTCCACATTCTAAATTCCACATTCCAAATTCCACATTCCAAATTCCACATTCTAAATTCTACATTCTAAATTCCACATTCTAAATTCCACATTCTAAATTCTGAATTCTAAAAGATCGAAGAAAAAGAACAAGTTTTGGCTCTGGGGTGACCATGATGTCTGGTGAACCCGAGGCAGGGCCACAGCCAAGACCAGAGCAAAAGAACCATGATGTCATCAGATTCCGGTTCTATATTCTGAATTATAAATTCTGAATTATAAATTCTACATTCTAAATTCCACATTCTAAATTCTACATTCTAAATTCCACATTCTAAATTCCACATTCTAAATTCCACATTCTAAATTCTGAATTCTAAAAGATCGAAGCAAAAGAACAAGTTTTGGCTCTAGGGTGACCATGATGTGTGGTGTACCCGAGGCAGTGCCACAGCCAAGACCAGAGCAAAACAACCATGATGTCATCAGATTCGGTTCTAAATTCTAAATTCCACATTCAATATTCCACATTCTAAATTATAAATTATAAATTCTAAAGATAGAAGAAAAAGAACAAGTTTTGGGTCTGGGGTGACCATGATGACTGGTGTACCGAGGCTGGGCCACAGCCAAGACCAGAGCAAAAGAACCATAATGTCATCAGATTCCACTTCTATATTCTAAATTCCACATTCTAAATTCCACATTCTGAATTACACATTCTAAATTCTACATTCTAAATTCTGAATCCTAAAAGATCGAAACAAAAGAACAAGATTTGGCTCTAGGGTGACCATGATGTGTGGTGTACCCGAGGCAGTGCCACAGCCAAGACCAGAGCAAAAGAACCATGATGTCATCAGATTCCGGTTCTAAATTCTGAATTCCACATTCTAAATTCCACATTCTAAATTCTACATTCTAAATTCCACATTCTAAATTCTAAAAGATAGAAGCAAAAGAACAAGTTTTGGCTCTGGGGTGACCATGATGTCTGGTGAACCCGAGACAGGGCCACAGCCAAGACCAGAGCAAAAGAACCATGATATCATCAGATTCCAGTTCTAAATTCTAAATTCCACATTCCAAACTCCACATTCTAAATTCTACATTCTAAATTCTGAATCCTAAAAGATCGAAGCAAAGAACAAGATTTGGCTCTAGGGTGACCATGATGTGTGGTGTACCCGAGGCAGTGCCACAGCCAAGACCAGAGCAAAGAACGATGATGTCATCAGATTCCAGTTCTAAATTCTTAATTCTACATTCTAAATTCCACATTCTGAATTCCACATTCTAAATTCTACATTCTAAATTCTGAATTCTAAAAGATCGAAGAAAAAGAACAAGTTTTGGCTCTAGGGTGACCATGATGTGTGGTGTACCCGAGGCAGTGCCACAGCCAAGACCGTAGCAAAACAACCATGATGTCATCAGATTCGGTTCTAAATTCTGAATTCTAAATTCCACATTCAATATTCCACATTCTAAATTCTACATTCTAAATTCTAAAAGATCAAAACAAAAGAACAAGTTTTGGCTCTGGGGTGACCATGATGTCTGGTGAACCCGAGGCAGGGCCACAGCCAAGACCAGAGCAAAAGAACCATGCTGTCATCAGATTCTAGTTTTAAATTCTAAATTCCACATTCTAAATTCCACATTCTAAATTCCACATTCCAAATTCCACATTCTAAATTCCACATTCCAAATTCCACATTCTAAATTCTACATTCTAAATTCTCCATTCTAAAAGATCAAAGCAAAAGAAGAAGTTTTGGCTCTAGGGTGACCATGATGTGTGGTGTACCCGAGGCAGTGCCACAGCCAAGACCAGAGCAAAACAACCATGATGTCATGAGATTCTGGTTCTAAATTCTAAATTCCACATTCTAAATTCTGAATTCTAAATTCCACATTCTAAATTCTACATTGTAAGAGATCAAAGCAAAAGAACAAGTTTTGGCTCTGGGGTGACCATGATGTGTGGTGTACCTGAGGCTGGGCCACAGCCAAGACCAGAGCAAAACAACCATGATGTCATCAGATTCCGGTTCTAAATTCTAAATTCCACATTCTAAATTCCACATTCCAAATTCCACATTCCAAATTCCACATTCCAAATTCCACATTCTAAATTCTACATTGTAAGAGATCAAAGCAAAAGAACAAGTTTTGGCTCTGGGGTGACCATGATGTGTGGTGTACCTGAGGCTGGGCCACAGCCAAGACCAGAGCAAAAGAACCATGATGTCATCAGATTCCGGTTCTAAATTCTAAATTCCACATTCAATATTCCACATTCTAAATTCTACATTCTAAATTCTAAAAGAAAGAAGCAAAAGAACAAGTTTTGGCTCTGGGGTGACCATGATGTCTGGTGAACCCGAGACAGGGCCACAACCAAGACCAGAGCAAAAGAACCATGATATCATCAGATTCCAGTTCTAAATTCTAAATTCCACATTCTAAATTCCACATTCTAAATTCCACATTCCAAACTCCACATTCTAAATTCTACATTTGAAATTCTGAATCCTAAAAGATCGAAACAAAAGAACAAGATTTGGCTCTAGGGTGACCATGATGTGTGGTGTACCCGAGGCAGTGCCACAGCCAAGACCAGAGCAAAAGAACCATGATGTCATCAGATTCCAGTTCTAAATTCTTAATTCTACATTCTAAATTCCACATTCTGAATTCCACATTCTAAATTCTACATTCTAAATTCTGAATTCTAAAAGATCGAAGAAAAAGAACAAGTTTTGGCTCTAGGGTGACCATGATGTGTGGTGTACCCGAGGCAGTGCCACAGCCAAGACCAGAGCAAAACAACCATGATGTCATGAGATTCTGGTTCTAAATTCTAAATTCCACATTCTAAATTCTGAATTCTAAATTCCACATTCTAAATTCTACATTGTAAGAGATCAAAGCAAAAGAACAAGTTTTGGCTCTGGGGTGACCATGATGTGTGGTGTACCTGAGGCTGGGCCACAGCCAAGACCAGAGCAAAACAACCATGATGTCATCAGATTCCGGTTCTAAATTCTAAATTCCACATTCAATATTCCACATTCCAAATTCCACATTCCAAATTCCACATTCCAAATTCCACATTCCAAATTCTACATTGTAAGAGATCAAAGCAAAAGAACAAATTTTGGCTCTGGGGTGACCATGATGTGTGGTGTACCTGAGGCTGGGCCACAGCCAAGACCAGAGCAAAAGAACCATGATGTCATCAGATTCCGGTTCTAAATTCTAAATTCCATATTCAATATTCCACATTCTAAATTCTACATTCTAAATTCTAAAAGATAGAAGCAAAAGAACAAGTTTTGGCTCTGGGGTGACCATGATGTCTGGTGAACCCGAGACAGGGCCACAGCCAAGACCAGAGCAAAAGAACCATGATACCATCAGATTCCAGTTCTAAATTCTAAATTCCACATTCTAAATTCCACATTCTAAATTCCACATTCCAAACTCCACATTCTAAATTCTACATTCTAAATTCTGAATCCTAAAAGATCGAAGCAAAAGAACAAGATTTGGCTCTAGGGTGACCATGATGTGTGGTGTACCCGAGGCAGTGCCACAGCCAAGACCAGAGCAAAAGAACCATGATGTCATCAGATTCCAGTTCTAAATTCTTAATTCTACATTCTAAATTCCACATTCTGAATTCCACATTCTAAATTCTACATTCTAAATTCTGAATTCTAAAAGATCGAAGAAAAAGAACAAGTTTTGGCTCTAGGGTGACCGTGATGTGTGGTGTACCCGAGGCAGTGCCACAGCCAAGACCAGAGCAAAACAACCATGATGTCATGAGATTCTGGTTCTAAATTCTAAATTCCACATTCTAAATTCTGAATTCTAAATTCCACATTCTAAATTCTACATTGTAAGAGATCAAAGCAAAAGAACAAGTTTTGGCTCTGGATTGACCATGATGTGTGGTGTACCTGAGGCTGGGCCACAGCCAAGACCAGAGCAAAACAACCATGATGTCATCAGATTCCAGTTCTAAATTCTAAATTCCACATTCAATATTCCACATTCTAAATTCTAAAACATAGAAGCAAAAGAACAAGTTTTGGCTCTGGGGTGCCCATGATGTCTGGTGAACCCGAGACAGGGCCACAGCCAAGACCAGAGCAAAAGAACCATGATATCATCAGATTCCAGTTCTAAATTCTAA
>CM071623.1:4261312-4305359 GCA_036365135.1 Miichthys miiuy | reverse complement strand
CAACCATGATGTCATCAGATTCTGGTTCTAAATTCTAAATTCCACATTCTAAATTCCACATTCCACATTCCAAATTCTACATTCTAAATTCTACATTCTAAAAGATCAAAGCAAAAGAACAAGTTTTGGCTCTGGGGTGACCATGATGTGTGGTGTACCTGAGGCTGGGCCACAGCCAAGACCAGAGCAAAACAACCATGATGTCATCAGATTCCGGTTCTAAATTCTGAATTCTAAATTCCACATTCAATATTCCACATTCTAAATTCTACATTCTAAATTCTAAAAGATCAAAACAAAAGAACAAGTTTTGGCTCTAGGGTGACCATGATGTGTGGTGTACCCGAGGCAGTGCCACAGCCAAGACCAGAGCAAAAGAACCATGATGTCATCAGATTCTGGTTCTAAATTCTAAATTCCACATTCTAAATTCCACATTCCAAATTCCACATTCTAAATTCTACATTCTAAATTCTACATTCTAAAAGATCAAAGCAAAAGAAGAAGTTTTGGCTCTAGGGTGACCATGATGTGTGGTGTACCCGAGGCAGTGCCACAGCCAAGACCAGAGCAAAACAACCATGATGTCATCAGATTCCGGTTCTAAATTCCACATTCCAAATTCTACATTCTAAATTCTGAATCCTAAAAGATCGAAGCAAAAGAACAAGATTTGGCTCTAGGGTGACCATGATGTGTGGTGTACCCGAGGCAGTGCCACAGCCAAGACCAGAGCAAAACAACCATGATGTCATCAGATTCTGGTTCTAAATTCTAAATTCCACATTCTAACTACTGAAATCTAAATTCTACATTCTAAATTCTAAAAGATCGAAAGAAAAGAACAAGTTTTGGCTCTGGGTTGACCATGATGTGTGGTGTACCTGAGGCCGGGCCACAGCCAAGACCAGAGCAAAAGAACCATGATGTCATCAGATTCTGGTTCTAAATTCTAAATTCCACATTCAATATTCCACATTCTAAATTCCACATTCCAAATTCCACATTCCAAATTCTACATTGTAAGAGATCAAAGCAAAAGAACAAGTTTTGGCTCTGGGGTGACCATGATGTGTGGTGTACCTGAGGCTGGGCCACAGCCAAGACCAGAACAAAAGAACCATGATGTCATCAGATTCCGGTTCTAAATTCTAAATTCCACATTCAATATTCCACATTCTAAATTCTACATTCTAAATTCTAAAAGATAGAAGCAAAAGAACAAGTTTTGGCTCTGGGGTGACCATGATGTCTGGTGAACCCGAGACAGGGCCACAGCCAAGACCAGAGCAAAAGAACCATGATATCATCAGATTCCAGTTCTAAATTCTAAATTCCACATTCCAAATTCCACATTCTAAATTCCACATTCCAAATTCCACATTCTAAATTCTACATTCTACATTCTAAATTCTAAAAGAACGAAGAAAAACAACAAGTTTTGGGTCTGGGGTGACCATGATGTGTGGTGTACCCGAGGCAGGGCCACAGCCAAGACCAGAGCAAAAACCATGATGTCATCAGATTCCAGTTCTAAATTCTTAATTCTACATTCTAAATTCCACATTCTGAATTCCACATTCTAAATTCTACATTCTAAATTCTGAATTCTAAAAGATCGAAGAAAAAGAACAAGTTTTGGCTCTAGGGTGACCATGATGTGTGTGTACCGAGGCAGTGCCACAGCCAAGACCAGAGCAAAAGAACCATGATGTCATCAGATTCCAGTTCTAAATTCTAAATTCCACATTCTAAATTCCACATTCCAAATTCCACATTCTAAATTCTACATTGTAAGAGATCAAAGCAAAAGAACAAGTTTTGGCTCTGGGGTGACCATGATGTCTGGTGAACCCGAGGCAGGGCCACAGCCAAGACCAGAGCAAAAGAACCATGATGTCATCAGATTCTGGTTCTAAATTCTAAATTCCACATTCTAAATTCCACATTCCAAATTCCACATTCTAAATTCTACATTCTAAATTCTACATTCTAAAAGATCAAAGCAAAAGAACAAGTTTTGGCTCTAGGGTGACCATGATGTGTGGTGTACCGAGGCAGTGCCACAGCCAAGACAAGAGCAAAAGAACCATGATGTCATCAGATTCCGGTTCTAAATTCCACATTCCAAATTCCACATTCTAAATTCTGAATTCTAAAAGATCAAGCAAAAGAACAAGTTTTGGCTCTGGGTGACCATGATGTGTGGTGTACCCGAGGCAGTGCCACAGCCAAGACCAGAGCAAAACAACCATGATGTCATCAGATTCTGGTTCTAAATTCTAAATTCCACATTCTAAATACTGAAATCTAAATTCCACATTCTAAATTCTAAAAGATCAAAGAAAAGAACAAGTTTTGGCTCTGGGTGACCATGATGTGTGGTGTACCTGAGGCCGGGCCACAGCCAAGACCAGAGCAAAAGAACCATGATGTCATCAGATTCTGGTTCTAAATTCTAAATTCCACATTCTAAATTCCACATTCTAAATTCCACATTCCAAATTCCACATTCCAAATTCTACATTGTAAGAGATCAAAGCAAAAGAACAAGTTTTGGCTCTGGGGTGACCATGATGTGTGGTGTACCTGAGGCTGGGCCACAGCCAAGACCAGAGCAAAAGAACCATGATGTCATCAGATTCCGGTTCTAAATTCTAAATTCCACATTCAATATTCCACATTCTAAATTCTACATTCTAAATTCTAAAAGATAGAAGCAAAAGAACAAGTTTTGGCTCTGGGGTGACCATGATGTCTGGTGAACCCGAGACAGGGCCACAGCCAAGACCAGAGCAAAAGAACCATGATGTCATCAGATTCCAGTTCTAAATTCTAAATTCCACATTCCAAATTCCACATTCTAAATTCCACATTCCAAATTCCACATTCTAAATTCTACATTCTACATTCTAAATTCTAAAAGAACGAAGAAAAACAACAAGTTTTGGGTCTGGGGTGACCATGATGTGTGGTGTACCCAAGGCAGGGCCACAGCCAAGACCAGAGCAAAAAACCATGATGTCATCAGATTCCAGTTCTAAATTCTTAATTCTACATTCTAAATTCCACATTCTGAATTCCACATTCTAAATTCTACATTCTAAATTCTGAATTCTAAAAGATCGAAGAAAAAGAACAAGTTTTGGCTCTAGGGTGACCATGATGTGTGGTGTACCCGAGGCAGTGCCACAGCCAAGACCAGAGCAAAACAACCATGATGTCATCAGATTCTGGTTCTAAATTCTAAATTCCACATTCTAAATTCCACATTCCAAATTCCACATTCTAAATTCTACATTCTAAATTCTACATTGTAAGAGATCAAAGCAAAAGAACAAGTTTTGGCTCTGGGGTGACCATGATGTGTGGTGTACCTGAGGCTGGGCCACAGCCAAGACCAGAGCAAAAGAACCATGATGTCATCAGATTCCAGTTCTAAATTCTAAATTCCACATTCTAAATTCCACATTCTAAATTCCACATTCTAAATTCCACATTCCAAACTCCACATTCTAAATTCTACATTCTAAATTCTGAATCCTAAAAGATCGAAACAAAAGAACAAGATTTGGCTCTAGGGTGACCATGATGTGTGGTGTACCGAGGCAGTGCCACAGCCAAGACCAGAGCAAAAGAACCATGATGTCATCAGATTCCAGTTCTAAATTCTTAATTCTACATTCTAAATTCCACATTCTGAATTCCACATTCTAAATTCTACATTCTAAATTCTGAATTCTAAAAGATCGAAGAAAAGAACAAGTTTTGGCTCTAGGGTGACCATGATGTGTGGTGTGAGGCAGTGCCACAGCCAAGACCAGAGCAAAACAACCATGATGTCATCAGATTCTGGTTCTAAATTCTAAATTCCACATTCTAAATTCCACATTCCAAATTCCACATTCTAAATTCTACATTGTAAGAGATCAAAGCAAAAGAACAAGTTTTGGCTCTGGGGTGACCATGATGTGTGGTGTACCTGAGGCAGTGCCACAGCCAAGACCAGAGCAAAACAACCATGATGTCATCAGATTCTGGTTCTAAATTCTAAATTCCACATTCAATATCCACATTCTAAATTCTACATTCTAAATTCTAAAAGATAGAAGCAAAAGAACAAGTTTTGGCTCTGGGGTGACCATGATGTCTGGTGAACCCGAGACAGGGCCACAGCCAAGACCAGAGCAAAAGAACCATGATGTCATCAGATTCCAGTTCTAAATTCTAAATTCCACATTCCAAACTCCACATTCTAAATTCTACATTCTAAATTCTGAATCCTAAAAGATCGAAACAAAAGAACAAGATTTGGCTCTAGGGTGACCATGATGTGTGGTGTACCCGAGGCAGTGCCACAGCCAAGACCAGAGCAAAAGAACCATGATGTCATCAGATTCCAGTTCTAAATTCTTAATTCTACATTCTAAATTCCACATTCTGAATTCCACATTCTAAATTCCACATTCTAAATTCTGAATTCTAAAAGATCGAAGAAAAAGAACAAGTTTTGGCTCTAGGGTGACCATGATGTGTGGTGTACCCGAGGCAGTGCCACAGCCAAGACCAGAGCAAAACAACCATGATGTCATCAGATTCTGGTTCTAAATTCTAAATTCCACATTCTAAATTCCACATTCTAAATTCCACATTCCACATTCCAAATTCTACATTCTAAATTCTACATTGTAAGAGATCAAAGCAAAAGAACAAGTTTTGGCTCTGGGGTGACCATGATGTGTGGTGTACCTGAGGCTGGGCCACAGCCAAGACCAGAGCAAAAGAACCATGATGTCATCAGATTCCGGTTCTAAATTCTAAATTCCACATTCAATATTCCACATTCTAAATTCTACATTCTAAATTCTAAAAGATAGAAGCAAAAGAACAAGTTTTGGCTCTGGGGTGACCATGATGTCTGGTGAACCGAGACAGGGCCACAGCCAAGACCAGAGCAAAAGAACCATGATATCATCAGATTCCAGTTCTAAATTCTAAATTCCACATTCTAAATTCCACATTCCAAACTCCACATTCTAAATTCTACATTCTAAATTCTGAATTCTAAAAGATCGAAGAAAAAGAACAAGTTTTGGCTCTAGGGTGACCATGATGTGTGGTGTACCCGAGGCAGTGCCACAGCCAAGACCAGAGCAAAACAACCATGATGTCATGAGATTCTGGTTCTAAATTCTAAATTCCACATTCTAAATTCTGAATTCTAAATTCCACATTCTAAATTCTACATTCTAAATTCTAAAAGATCGAAACAAGAGAACAAGTTTTGGCTCTGGGTTGACCATGATGTGTGGTGTACCTGAGGCCGGGCCACAGCCAAGACCAGAGCAAAAGAACCATGATGTCATCAGATTCTGGTTCTAAATTCTAAATTCCACATTCAATATTCCACATTCTAAATTCCACATTCCAAATTCCACATTCTAAATTCTACATTGTAAGAGATCAAAGCAAAAGAACAAGTTTTGGCTCTGGGGTGACCATGATGTGTGGTGTACCTGAGGCCGGGCCACAGCCAAGACCAGAGCAAAAGAACCATGATGTCATCAGATTCCAGTTCTAAATTCTAAATTCCACATTCAATATTCCACATTCTAAATTCTACATTCTAAATTCTAAAAGATAAAGCAAAAGAACAAGTTTTGGCTCTGGGGTGACCATGATGTGTGGTGAACCCGAGACAGGGCCACAGCCAAGACCAGAGCAAAAGAACCATGATATCATCAGATTCCAGTTCTAAATTCTAAATTCCACATTCCAAATTCCACATTCTAAATTCCACATTCCAAATTCCACATTCTAAATTCTACATTCTACATTCTAAATTCTAAAAGAACGAAGAAAAACAACAAGTTTTGGGTCTGGGGTGACCATGATGTGTGGTGTACCTGAGGCTGGGCCACAGCCAAGACCAGAGCAAAAGAACCATGATGTCATCAGATTCTGGTTCTAAATTCTAAATTCCACATTCTAAATTCCACATTCTAAATTCCACATTCCAAATTCTACATTCTAAATTCTACATTGTAAGAGATCAAAGCAAAAGAACAAGTTTTGGCTCTGGGGTGACCATGATGTGTGGTGTACCTGAGGCTGGGCCACAGCCAAGACCAGAGCAAAAGAACCATGATGTCATCAGATTCTGGTTCTAAATTCTAAATTCCACATTCAATATTCCACATTCTAAATTCTACATTCTGAATCCTAAAAGATCGAAGCAAAAGAACAAGATTTGGCTCTGGGGTGACCATGATGTGTGGTGTACCCGAGGCAGTGCCACAGCCAAGACCAGAGCAAAAGAACCATGATGTCATCAGATTCCAGTTCTAAATTCTTAATTCTACATTCTAAATTCCACATTCTAAATTCCACATTCTAAATTCTACATTCTAAATTCTGAATTCTAAAAGATCGAAGAAAAAGAACAAGTTTTGGCTCTGGGGTGACCATGATGTGTGGTGTACCCGAGGCAGTGCCACAGCCAAGACCAGAGCAAAAGAACCATGATGTCATCAGATTCTGGTTCTAAATTCTAAATTCCACATTCTAAATTCCACATTCCAAATTCCACATTCCAAATTCTACATTGTAAGAGATCAAAGCAAAAGAACAAGTTTTGGCTCTGGGGTGACCATGATGTGTGGTGTACCTGAGGCAGGGCCACAGCCAAGACCAGAGCAAAAGAACCATGATGTCATCAGATTCTGGTTCTAAATTCTAAATTCCACATTCAATATTCCACATTCTAAATTCTACATTCTAAATTCTAAAAGATAGAAGCAAAAGAACAAGTTTTGGCTCTGGGTGACCATGATGTGTGGTGAACCGAGGCAGGGCCACAGCCAAGACCAGAGCAAAAGAACCATGATGTCATCAGATTCCGGTTCTATATTCTGAATTCTAAATTCTGAATAAATTCTACATTCTAAATTCCACATTCTAAATTCTACATTCTAAATTCTACATTCTAAATTCTGAATTCTAAAAGATCGAAGAAAAGAACAAGTTTTGGCTCTAGGGTGACCATGATGTGTGGTGTACCGAGGCAGTGCCACAGCCAAGACCAGAGCAAAAGAACCATGATGTCATCAGATTCGGTTCTAAATTCTAATTCCACATTCTAAATTCCACATTCTAAATTCTACATTCTAAATTCCACATTCTAAATTCTAAAAGATCAAAGCAAAAGAACAAGTTTTGGCTCTAGGGTGACCATGATGTGTGGTGTACCGAGGCAGTGCCACAGCCAAGACCAGAGCAAAAGAACCATGATGTCATCAGATTCCAGTTCTAAATTCTAATTCTACATTCTAAATTCCACATTCTAAATTCTACATTCTAAATTCTAAAAGATAGAAGCAAAAGAACAAGTTTTGGCTCTGGGGTGACCATGATGTCTGGTGAACCCGAGACAGGGCCACAGCCAAGACCAGAGCAAAAGAACCATGATGTCATCAGATTCCAGTTCTAAATTCTAAATTACATTCTAAATTCCACATTCTAAATTCCACATTCCAAATTCCACATTCTAAATTCTACATTCTAAATTCTGAATTCTAAAAGATCGAAGAAAAAGAACAAGTTTTGGCTCTGGGGTGACCATGATGTGTGGTGTACCCAAGGCTGGGCCACAGCCAAGACCAGAGCAAAAGAACCATGATGTCATCAGATTCCGGTTCTAAATTCTGAATTCTAAATTCCACATTCAATATTCCACATTCTAAATTCTGCATTCTAAATTCTAAAAGATCAAAACAAAAGAACAAGTTTTGGCTCTGGGGTGACCATGATGTCTGGTGAACCCGAGGCAGGGCCACAGCCAAGACCAGAGCAAAAGAACCATGATGTCATCAGATTCCGGTTCTAAATTCTGAATTCTAAATTCTACATTCTAAATTCCACATTCAAATTCCACATTCTAAATTCTACATTCTAAATTCTAAAAGATCAAAGCAAAAGAACAAGTTTTGGCTCTAGGGTGACCATGATGTGTGGTGTACCCGAGGCAGTGCCACAGCCAAGACCAGAGCAAAACAACCATGATGTCATCAGATTCCGGTTCTAAATTCTAAATTCCACATTCAATATTCCACATTCTAAATTCTACATTATAAATTCTAAAAGATAGAAGAAAAGAACAAGTTTTGGCTCTGGGTGACCATGATGACTGGTGTACCGAGGCTGGGCCACAGCCAAGACCAGAGCAAAAGAACCATGATGTCATCAGATTCCAGTTCTACATTCTAAATTCCACATTCTAAATTCCACATTCCAAACTCCACATTCTAAATTCTGAATCCTAAAAGATCGAAACAAAGAACAAGATTTGGCTCTAGGGTGACCATGATGTGTGGTGTACCCGAGGCAGTGCCACAGCCAAGACAAGAGCAAAAGAACCATGATGTCATCAGATTCCGGTTCTAAATTCTGAATTCCACATTCTAAATTCCACATTCTAAATTCTACATTCTAAATTCCACATTCTAAATTCTAAAAGATCAAGCAAAGAACAAGTTTTGGCTCTAGGGTGACCATGATGTGTGGTGTACCGAGGCAGTGCCACAGCCAAGACCAGAGCAAAAGAACCATGATGTCATCAGATTCCAGTTCTAAATTCTAATTCTACATTCTAAATTCCACATTCTAAATTCTACATTCTAAATTCTAAAAGATAGAAGCAAAGAACAAGTTTTGGCTCTGGGTGACCATGATGTCTGGTGAACCGAGACAGGGCCACAGCCAAGACCAGAGCAAAAGAACCATGATATCATCAGATTCCAGTTCTAAATTCTAAATTCCACATTCTAAATTCCACATTCTAAATTCCACATTCCAAATTCCACATTCTAAATTCTACATTCTACATTCTACATTCTACATTCTAAATTCTAAAAGAACGAAGCAAAAGAACAAGTTTTGGCTCTGGGGTGACCATGATGTGTGGTGTACCCAAGGCTGGGCCACAGCCAAGAACAGAGCAAAAGAACCATGATGTCATCAGATTCCAGTTCTAAATTCTAAATTCCACATTCTAAATTCTGAATTCTAAAAGATCGAAGCAAAGAACAAGTTTTGGCTCTAGGGTGACCATGATGTGTGGTGTACCCGAGGCAGTGCCACAGCCAAGACCAGAGCAAAAGAACCATGATGTCATCAGATTCCGGTTCTAAATTCTGAATTCTAAATTCCACATTCAATATTCCACATTCTAAATTCTACATTCTAAATTCTAAAAGATCAAAACAAAAGAACAAGTTTTGGCTCTGGGGTGACCATGATGTCTGGTGAACCCGAGGCAGGGCCACAGCCAAGACCAGAGCAAAAGAACCATGATGTCATCAGATTCCGGTTCTAAATTCTAAATTCCACATTCAATATTCCACATTCTAAATTCTACATTCTGAATTCTAAAAGATCGAAGCAAAAGAACAAGATTTGGCTCTAGGGTGACCATGATGTGTGGTGTACCCGAGGCAGTGCCACAGCCAAGACCAGAGCAAAAGAACCATGATGTCATCAGATTCCAGTTCTAAATTCTTAATTCTACATTCTAAATTCCACATTCTAAATTCCACATTCTAAATTCTACATTCTAAATTCTGAATTCTAAAAGATCGAAGAAAAAGAACAAGTTTTGGCTCTGGGGTGACCATGATGTGTGGTGTACCTGAGGCTGGGCCACAGCCAAGACCAGAGCAAAACAACCATGATGTCATCAGATTCTGGTTCTAAATTCTAAATTCCACATTCTAAATTCCACATTCCAAATTCCACATTCCAAATTCTACATTGTAAGAGATCAAAGCAAAAGAACAAGTTTTGGCTCTGGGGTGACCATGATGTGTGGTGTACCTGAGGCTGGGCCACAGCCAAGACCAGAGCAAAAGAACCATGATGTCATCAGATTCTGGTTCTAAATTCTAAATTCCACATTCAATATTCCACATTCTAAATTCTACATTCTAAATTCTAAAAGATAGAAGCAAAAGAACAAGTTTTGGCTCTGGGGTGACCATGATGTCTGGTGAACCCGAGGCAGGGCCACAGCCAAGACCAGAGCAAAAGAACCATGATGTCATCAGATTCCGGTTCTATATTCTGAATTCTAAATTCTGAATTATAAATTCTACATTCTAAATTCCACATTCTAAATTCTACATTCTAAATTCCACATTCTAAATTCTGAATTCTAAAAGATCAAGAAAAGAACAAGTTTTGGCTCTAGGGTGACCATGATGTGTGGTGTACCGAGGCAGTGCCACAGCCAAGACCAGAGCAAAAGAACCATGATATCATCAGATTCCAGGTTCTAAATTCTAAATTCCACATTCTAAATTCCACATTCCAAACTCCACATTCTAAATTCTACATTCTAAATTCTAAAAGATCGAAGCAAAAGAACAAGTTTTGGCTCTGGGGTGACCATGATGTGTGGTGTACCTGAGGCTGGGCCACAGCCAAGACCAGAGCAAAAGAACCATGATGTCATCAGATTCCAGTTCTAAATTCTTAATTCTACATTCTAAATTCCACATTCTAAATTCTACATTCTAAATTCTAAAAGATAGAAGCAAAAGAACAAGTTTTGGCTCTGGGTGACCATGATGTGTGGTGAACCTGAGGCAGGGCCACAGCCAAGACCAGAGCAAAAGAACCATGATGTCATCAGATTCCAGTTCTAAATTCTAAATTCACATTCCAAATTCCACATTCTAAATTCCACATTCCAAATTCCACATTCTAAATTCTACATTCTACATTCTAAATTCTAAAAGAAAAGAAAAACAACAAGTTTTGGGTCTGGGGTGACCATGATGTGTGGTGTACCCAAGGCTGGGCCACAGCCAAGACCAGAGCAAAAGAACCATGATGTCATCAGATTCCGGTTCTAAATTCTGAATTCTAAATTCCACATTCAATATTCCACATTCTAACTTCTACATTCTAAATTCTAAAAGATCAAAACAAAAGAACAAGTTTTGGCTCTGGGTGACCATGATGTCTGGTGAACCGAGGCAGGGCCACAGCCAAGACCAGAGCAAAAGAACCATGATGTCATCAGATTCGGTTCTATATTCTAAATTCTAAATTCTGAATTATAAATTCACATTCTAAATTCCACATTCAAATTCCACATTCTAACTTCTACATTCTAAATTCTAAAAGATCAAAACAAAAGAACAAGTTTTGGCTCTAGGGTGACCATGATGTGTGGTGTACCGAGGCAGTGCCACAGCCAAGACCAGAGCAAAAGAACCATGATGTCATCAGATTCCGGTTCTAAATTCTAAATTCCACATTCAATATTCCACATTCTAAATTCTACATTCTAAATTCTAAAAGATAGAAGAAAAGACAAGTTTTGGCTCTGGGGTGACCATGATGTGTGGTGTACCGAGGCTGGGCCACAGCCAAGACCAGAGCAAAAGAACCATGATGTCATCAGATTCCGGTTCTAAATTCTAAATTCCACATTCTAAATTCCACATTCCAAATTCTACATTCTAAATTCTGAATCCTAAAAGATCGAAACAAAAGAACAAGTTTTGGCTCTAGGGTGACCATGATGTGTGGTGTACCCGAGGCAGTGCCACAGCCAAGACCAGAGCAAAAGAACCATGATGTCATCAGATTCGGTTCTAAATTCTAAATTCCACATTCTAAATTCCACATTCTAAATTCTACATTCTAAATTCCACATTCTAAATTCTAAAAGATCGAAGCAAAAGAACAAGATTTGGCTCTAGGGTGACCATGATGTGTGGTGTACCCGAGGCAGTGCCACAGCCAAGACCAGAGCAAAAGAACCATGATGTCATCAGATTCCAGTTCTAAATTCTTAATTCTACATTCTAAATTCCACATTCTAAATTCTACATTCTAAATTCTAAAAGATAGAAGCAAAAGAACAAGTTTTGGCTCTGGGGTGACCATGATGTCTGGTGAACCCGAGACAGGGCCACAGCCAAGACCAGAGCAAAAGAACCATGATGTCATCAGATTCCAGTTCTAAATTCTAAATTCCACATTCCAAATTCCACATTCTAAATTCCACATTCCAAATTCCACATTCTAAATTCTACATTCTACATTCTACATTCTACATTCTAAATTCTAAAAGAACGAAGAAAAACAACAAGTTTTGGGTCTGGGGTGACCATGATGTGTGGTGTACCCAAGGCTGGGCCACAGCCAAGAACAGAGCAAAAGAACCATGATGTCATCAGATTCCAGTTCTAAATTCTAAATTCCACATTCTAAATTCTGAATCCTAAAAGATCGAAGCAAAAGAACAAGATTTGGCTCTAGGGTGACCATGATGTGTGGTGTACCCGAGGCAGTGCCACAGCCAAGACCAGAGCAAAAGAACCATGATGTCATCAGATTCCGGTTCTAAATTCTGAATTCTAAATTCCACATTCCAAATTCCACATTCTAAATTCTACATTCTAAATTCTAAAAGATCGAAACAAAAGAACAAGTTTTGGCTCTGGGGTGACCATGATGTGTGGTGAACCGAGGCAGGGCCACAGCCAAGACCAGAGCAAAAGAACCATGATGTCATCAGATTCCGGTTCTATATTCTGAATTCTAAATTCTGAATTATAAATTCCACATTCTAAATTCTACATTCTAAATTCTAAATTCTAAATTCTACATTCTAAATTCTAAAAGATCGAAGCAAAAGAACAAGTTTTGGCTCTGGGTGACCATGATGTGTGTGTACCAGAGGCAGTGCCACAGCCAAGACCAGAGCAAAAGAACCATGATGTCATCAGATTCTGGTTCTAAATTCTGAATTCTAAATTCCACATTCTAAATTCTGAATTCTAAATTCCACATTCTAAATTCTACATTCTAAATTCTAAAAGATCGAAGCAAAAGAACAAGTTTTGGCTCTGGGGTGACCATGATGTGTGGTGTACCAGAGGCAGGGCCACAGCCAAGACCAGAGCAAAATAACCATGATGTCATCAGATTCTGGTTCTAAATTCTAAATTCCACATTCTAAATTCCACATTCCAAATTCCACATTCTAAATTCTACATTGTAAGAGATCAAAGCAAAAGAACAAGTTTTGGCTCTGGGGTGACCATGATGTGTGGTGTACCGAGGCAGTGCCACAGCCAAGACCAGAGCAAAAGAACCATGATGTCATCAGATTCCAGTTCTAAATTCTAAATTCCACATTCTAAATTCTACATTCTAAATTCTGAATTCTAAAAGATCGAAGAAAAAGAACAAGTTTTGGCTCTAGGGTGACCATGATGTGTGGTGTACCTGAGGCAGTGCCACAGCCAAGACCAGAGCAAAACAACCATGATGTCATCAGATTCGGTTCTAAATTCTAAATTCCACATTCAATATTCCACATTCTAAATTCTACATTATAAATTCTAAAAGATAGAAGAAAAAGAACAAGTTTTGGCTCTGGGGTGACCATGATGACTGGTGTACCCTGGGCCACAGCCAAGACCAGAGCAAAAGAACCATGATGTCATCAGATTCCAGTTCTAAATTCTAAATTCCACATTCTAAATTCCACATTCTAAATTCCACATTCCAAACTCCACATTCTAAATTCTACATTCTAAATTCTGAATCCTAAAAGATCGAAGCAAAAGAACAAGATTTGGCTCTAGGGTGACCATGATGTGTGGTGTACCCGAGGCAGTGCCACAGCCAAGACCAGAGCAAAAGAACCATGATGTCATCAGATTCCGGTTCTAAATTCTGAATTCCACATTCTAAATTCCACATTCCAAATTTCACATTCTAAATTCTACATTCTAAATTCTGAATTCTAAAAGATCGAAGCAAAAGAACAAGTTTTGGCTCTGGGTGACCATGATGTGTGGTGTACCTGAGGCTGGGCCACAGCCAAGACCAGAGCAAAAGAACCATGATGTCATCAGATTCCGGTTCTAAATTCTAAATTCCATATTCAATATTCCACATTCTAAATTCCACATTCCAAATTCCACATTCTAAATTCTGAATTCTAAAAGATCAAAGCAAAAGAACAAGTTTTGGCTCTGGGGTGACCATGATGTGTGGTGTACCCGAGGCAGTGCCACAGCCAAGACCAGAGCAAAAGAACCATGATGTCATCAGATTCCAGTTCTAAATTCTAAATTCCACATTCTAAATTCCACATTCCAAATTCCACATTCTAAATTCTGAATTCTAAAAGATCGAAGCAAAAGAACAAGATTTGGCTCTAGGGTGACCATGATGTGTGGTGTACCCGAGGCAGTGCCACAGCCAAGACAAGAGCAAAAGAACCATGATGTCATCAGATTCGGTTCTAAATTCCATATTCTAAATTCCACATTCTAAATTCTACATTCTAAATTCTACATTCTAAATTCTAAAAGAACGAAGCAAAAGAACAAGTTTTGGCTCTGGGGTGACCATGATGTCTGGTGAACCCGAGGCAGGGCCACAGCCAAGACCAGAGAAAAATAACCATGATGTCATCAGATTCCAGTTCTAAATTCTAAATTCCACATTCTAAATTCCACATTCCAAATTCCACATTCTAAATTTCACATTCTAAATTCTACATTCTAAATTCTGAATTCTAAAAGATCGAAGAAAAAGAACAAGTTTTGGCTCAGGGTGACCATGATGTGTGGTGTACCCGAGGCAGTGCCACAGCCAAGACCAGAGCAAAAGAACCATGATGTCATCAGATTCCAGTTCTAAATTCTTAATTCTACATTCTAAATTCCACATTCTGAATTCCACATTCTAAATTCTACATTCTAAATTCTGAATTCTAAAAGATCAAGAAAAGAACAAGTTTTGGCTCTAGGTGACCATGATGTGTGGTGTACCCGAGGCAGTGCCACAGCCAAGACCAGAGCAAAACAACCATGATGTCATGAGATTCTGGTTCTAAATTCTAAATTCCACATTCTAAATTCCAATTCTAAATTCCACATTCTAAATTCTAAAAGATCGAAACAAAAGAACAAGTTTTGGCTCTGGGTTGACCATGATGTGTGGTGTACCTGAGGCCGGGCCACAGCCAAGACCAGAGCAAAAGAACCATGATGTCATCAGATTCTGGTTCTAAATTCTAAATTCCACATTCAATATTCCACATGCTAAATTCCACATTCCACATTCCAAATTCTACATTGTAAGAGATCAAAGCAAAAGAACAAGTTTTGGCTCTGGGGTGACCATGATGTGTGTTGTACCTGAGGCAGGCCACAGCCAAGACCAGAGCAAAAGAACCATGATGTCATCAGATTCCGTTCTATATTCTGAATTCTAAATTCTGAATTCTAAATTCTACATTCTAAATTCCACATTCTAAATTCTACATTCTAAATTCTGAATTCTAAGAGATCGGAGCAAAAGAACAAGTTTTGGCTCTAGGGTGACCATGATGTGTGGTGTACCCGAGGCAGTGCCACAGCCAAGACCAGAGCAAAAGAACCATGATGTCATCAGATTCCAGTTCTAAATTCTAAATTCCACATTCTAAATTCCACATTCTAAATTCCACATTCTAAATTCTACATTCTAAATTCTGAATTCTAAAAGATCGAAGAAAAAGAACAAGTTTTGGCTCTAGGGTGACCATGATGTGTGGTGTACCCGAGGCAGTGCCACAGCCAAAACCAGAGCAAAACAACCATGATGTCATCAGATTCCGGTTCTAAATTCTAAATTCCACATTCAATATTCCACATTCTAAATTCTACATTATAAATTCTAAAAGATAGAAGAAAAAGAACAAGTTTTGGGTCTGGGCTGACCATGATGACTGGTGTACCCGAGGCTGGGCCACAGCCAAGACCAGAGCAAAAGAACCATGATGTCATCAGATTCCAGTTCTAAATTCTAAATTCCACATTCTAAATTCCACATTCTAAATTCCACATTCCAAATTCTACATTCTAAATTCTACATTCTAAATTCTGAATCCTAAAAGATCAAACAAAAGAACAAGTTTTGGCTCTAGGGTGACCATGATGTGTGGTGTACCCGAGGCAGTGCCACAGCCAAGACCAGAGCAAAAGAACCATGATGTCATCAGATTCTGGTTCTAAATTCTAAATTCCACATTCTAAATTCCACATTCCAAATTCCACATTCCAAATTCTACATTCTAAATTCTACATTGTAAGAGATCAAAGCAAAAGAACAAGTTTTGGCTCTGGGGTGACCATGATGTCTGGTGAACCCGAGACAGGGCCACAGCCAAGACCAGAGCAAAAGAACCATGATGTCATCAGATTCCAGTTCTAAATTCTAAATTCCACATTCTAAATTCCACATTCTAAATTCCACATTCCAAACTCCACATTCTAAATTCTACATTCTAAATTCTGAATCCTAAAAGATCGAAGCAAAAGAACAAGATTTGGCTCTAGGGTGACCATGATGTGTGGTGTACCCGAGGCAGTGCCACAGCCAAGACCAGAGCAAAAGAACCATGATGTCATCAGATTCCAGTTCTAAATTCTTAATTCTACATTCTAAATTCCACATTCTGAATTCCACATTCTAAATTCTACATTCTAAATTCTGAATTCTAAAAGATCGAAGAAAAAGAACAAGTTTTGGCTCTAGGGTGACCATGATGTGTGGTGTACCCGAGGCAGTGCCACAGCCAAGACCAGAGCAAAAGAACCATGATGTCATGAGATTCTGGTTCTAAATTCTAAATTCCACATTCTAAATTCTGAATTCTAAATTCCACATTCTAAATTCTGAATTCTAAATTCCACATTCTAAATTCTACATTCTAAATTCTAAAAGATCGAAACAAAAGAACAAGTTTTGGCTCTGGGTTGACCATGATGTGTGGTGTACCCGAGGCAGTGCCACAGCCAAGACCAGAGCAAAAGAACCATGATGTCATCAGATTCTGGTTCTAAATTCTAAATTCCACATTCTAAATTCCACATTCTAAATTCCACATTCCAAATTCCACATTCCAAATTCTACATTGTAAGAGATCAAAGCAAAAGAACAAGTTTTGGCTCTGGGGTGACCATGATGTGTGGTGTACCTGAGGCTGGGCCACAGCCAAGACCAGAGCAAAAGAACCATGATGTCATCAGATTCCGGTTCTAAATTCTAAATTCCACATTCAATATTCCACATTCTAAATTCTACATTCTAAATTCTAAAAGATAGAATCAAAACAAGTTTTGGCTCTGGGGTGACCATGATGTCTGGTGAACAGGACAGGGCCACAGCCAAGACCAGAGCAAAACAACCATGATGTCATCAGATTCTGGTTCTAAATTCTAAATTCCACATTCTAAATTCCACATTCTAAATTCCACATTCCAAATTCCACATTCTAAATTCTACATTCTACATTCTACATTCTAAATTCTAAAAGAACGAAGCAAAAGAACAAGTTTTGGCTCTGGGGTGACCATGATGTCTGGTGACTCCGAGGCAGGGCCACAGCCAAGACCAGAGAAAAGAACCATGATGTCATCAGATTCCGGTTCTAAATTCTAAATTCCACATTCAATATTCCACATTCTAAATTCTAAAGATAGAAGCAAAAGAACAAGTTTTGGCTCTGGGGTGACCATGATGTGTAGTGTACCGAGGCAGTGCCACAGCCAAGACCAGAGCAAAACAACCATGATGTCATCAGATTCTGGTTCTAAATTCTAAATTCCACATTCTAAATTCCACATTCCAAATTCCACATTCTAAATTCTACATTGTAAGAGATCAAAGCAAAAGAACAAGTTTTGGCTCTGGGTGACCATGATGTGTGGTGTACCGAGGCAGTGCCACAGCCAGATAAGAGCAAAAGAACCATGATGTCATCAGATTCCGGTTCTAAATTCTAAATTCCATATTCAATATTCCACATTCTAAATTCTACATTCTAAATTCTAAAGATAGAAGCAAAGAACAAGTTTTGGCTCTGGGGTGACCATGATGTCTGGTGAACCGAGACAGGGCCACAGCCAAGACCAGAGCAAAAGAACCATGATGTCATCAGATTCTGGTTCTAAATTCTGAATTCCACATTCTAAATTCCACATTCCAAATTCCACATTCTAAATTCTGAATTCTAAAAGTTAAAAGCAAAAGAACAAGTTTTGGCTCTGGGGTGACCATGATGTGTGGTGCACCAGAGGCAGTGCCACAGCCAAGACCAGAGCAAAAGAACCATAATGTCATCAGATTCCAGTTCTATATTCTAAATTCCACATTCTAAATTCCACATTCCAAATTCTACATTCTAAATTCTGAATCCTAAAAGATCGAAACAAAAGAACAAGATTTGGCTCTAGGGTGACCATGATATGTGGTGTACCCGAGGCAGTGCCACAGCCAAGACAAGAGCAAAAGAACCATGATGTCATCAGATTCCGGTTCTAAATTCTGAATTCTAAATTCCACATTCTAAATTCTACATTCTAAATTCTACATTCTAAATTCTAAAAGAACGAAGCAAAAGAACAAGTTTTGGCTCTGGGGTGACCATGATGTCTGGTGACTCTGAGGCAGGGCCACAGCCAAGACCAGAGAAAATAACCATGATGTCATCAGATTCGGTTCTAAATTCTAAATTCCACATTCAATATTCCACATTCTAAATTCTAAAAGATAGAAGCAAAAGAACAAGTTTTGGCTCTGGGGTGCCCATGATGTCTGGTGAACCGAGACAGGGCCACAGCCAAGACCAGAGCAAAAGAACCATGATGTCATCAGATTCCAGTTCTAAATTCTAAATTCCACATTCTAAATTCCACATTCTAAATTCCACATTCTAAATTCCACATTCCAAATTTCACATTCTAAATTCCACATTCCAAATTCTATTGTAAGAGATAAAAGCAAAGAACAAGTTTTGGCTCTGGGTGACCATGATGTGTGGTGTACCTGAGGCTGGGCCACAGCCAAGACCAGAGCAAAAGAACCATGATGTCATCAGATTCCGGTTCTAAATTCTGAATTCCACATTCTAAATTCCACATTCCAAATTCCACATTCTAAATTCTAATTCTAAATTCTGAATTCTAAAAGATAGAAGAAAAGAACAAGTTTTGGCTCTGGGGTGACCATGATGTGTGGTGCACCAGAGGCAGTGCCACAGCCAAGACCAGAGCAAAAGAACCATGATGTCATCAGATTCCAGTTCTAAATTCCACATTCTACATTCTAAATTCCACATTCTGAATTCCACATTCTAAATTCCATTCTAAATTCTGAATTCTAAAAACTGTGAAGAAAAAGAACAAGTTTTGGCTCTGGGTGACCATGATGTCTGGTGAACCCGAGACAGGGCCACAGCCAAGATAAGAGCAAAAGAACCATGATGTCATCAGATTCCATTTCTATATTCTAAATTCCACATTCTAAATTCCACATTCCAAATTCTACATTCTAAATTCTGAATCCTAAAAGATCAAACAAAGAACAAGATTTGGCTCTAGGGTGACCATGATGTGTGGTGTACCGAGGCAGTGCCACAGCCAAGACAAGAGCAAAAGAACCATGATGTCATCAGATTCCGGTTCTAAATTCTAAATTCCATATTCAATATTCCACATTCTAAATTCTACATTCTAAATTCTAAAAGATAGAAGCAAAAGAACAAGTTTTGGCTCTGGGGTGACCATGATGTCTGGTGAACCGAGACAGGGCCACAGCCAAGACCAGAGCAAAAGAACCATGATGTCATCAGATTCTGATTCTAAATTCTGAATTCCACATTCTAAATTCCACATTCTAAATTCCACATTCCAAATTCTACATTCTAAATTCTGAATTCTAAAAGATAGAAGAAAAAGAACAAGTTTTGGCTCTGGGGTGACCATGATGTGTGGTGCACCAGAGGCAGTGCCACAGCCAAGACCAGAGCAAAAGAACCATAATGTCATCAGATTCCAGTTCTAAATTCCTCATTCTACATTCTAAATTCCACATTCTAAATTCTGAATTCTAAAAACTGTGAAGAAAACAAGTTTTGGCTCTAGGGTGACCATGATGTGTGGTGTACCCGAGGCAGTGCCACAGCCAAGACCAGAGCAAAACAACCATGATGTCATGAGATTCTGGTTCTAAATTCTAAATTCCACATTCTAAATTCTACATTCTAAATTCTAAAAGATCGAAACAAAGAAGAAGTTTTGGCTCTGGGTTGACCATGATGTGTGGTGTACCTGAGGCTGGGCCACAGCCAAGACCAGAGCAAAAGAACCATGATGTCATCAGATTCTGGTTCTAAATTCTAAATTCCACATTCTGAATTCCACATTCTAAATTCTACATTCTAAATTCTGAATTCTAAAAGATCAAGAAAAGAACAAGTTTTGGCTCTAGGGTGACCATGATGTGTGGTGTACCCGAGGCAGTGCCACAGCCAAGACCAGAGCAAAACAACCATGATGTCATCAGATTCTGGTTCTAAATTCTAAATTCCACATTCTAAATTCCACATTCCAAATTCCACATTCTAAATTCTACATTGTAAGAGATCAAAGCAAAAGAACAAGTTTTGGCTCTGGGGTGACCATGATGTGTGGTGTACCGAGGCAGTGCCACAGCCAAGATAAGAGCAAAAGAACCATGATGTCATCAGATTCCGGTTCTAAATTCTAAATTCCATATTCAATATTCCACATTCTAAATTCTACATTCTAAATTCTAAAAGATAGAAGCAAAAGAACAAGTTTTGGCTCTGGGGTGACCATGATGTCTGGTGAACCCGAGACAGGGCCACAGCCAAGACCAGAGCAAAAGAACCATGATGTCATCAGATTCTGGTTCTAAATTCTAAATTCCACATTCTAAATTCCACATTCTAAATTCCACATTCTAAATTCCACATTCCAAATTTCACATTCTAAATTCCACATTCCAAATTCTACATTGTAAGAGATAAAGCAAAAGAACAAGTTTTGGCTCTGGGGTGACCATGATGTGTGGTGTACCTGAGGCTGGGCCACAGCCAAGACCAGAGCAAAAGAACCATGATGTCATCAGATTCGGTTCTAAATTCTAAATTCCACATTCAATATTCCACATTCTAAATTCTAAAAGATAGAAGCAAAAGAACAAGTTTTGGCTCTGGGGTGACCATGATGTGTGGTGTACCGAGGCAGTGCCACAGCCAGATAAGAGCAAAAGAACCATGATGTCATCAGATTCCGCATTCTAAATTCTAAATTCCATATTCAATATTCCACATTCTAAATTCTACATTCTAAATTCTAAAAGATCGAAGCAAAAGAACAAGTTTTGGCTCTGGGTGACCATGATGTCTGGTGAACCGAGACAGGGCCACAGCCAAGACCAGAGCAAAAGAACCATGATGTCATCAGATTCTGGTTCTAAATTCTGAATTCCACATTCTAAATTCCACATTCCAAATTCCACATTCTAAATTCTGAATTCTAAATTCTGAATTCTAAAAGATAGAAGGAAAAGAACAAGTTTTGGCTCTGGGGTGACCATGATGTGTGGTGCACCAGAGGCAGTGCCACAGCCAAGACCAGAGCAAAAGAACCATGATGTCATCAGATTCCAGTTCTAAATTCCACATTCTACATTCTAAATTCCACATTCTGAATTCCACATTCTAAATTCCATTCTAAATTCTGAATTCTAAAAACTGTGAAGAAAAGAACAAGTTTTGGCTCTGGGGTGACCATGATGTCTGGTGAACCCGAGACAGGGCCACAGCCAAGACCAGAGCAAAAGAACCATGATATCATCAGATTCCAGTTCTAAATTCTAAATTCCACATTCTAAATTCCACATTCTAAATTCCACATTCCAAACTCCACATTCTAAATTCTACATTCTAAATTCTGAATCCTAAAAGATCAAACAAAAGAACAAGATTTGGCTCTAGGGTGACCATGATGTGTGGTGTACCCGAGGCAGTGCCACAGCCAAGATAAGAGCAAAAGAACCATGATGTCATCAGATTCGGTTCTAAATTCTAAATTCCATATTCAATATTCCACATTCTAAATTCTACATTCTAAATTCTAAAAGATAGAAGCAAAAGAACAAGTTTTGGCTCTGGGGTGACCATGATGTCTGGTGAACCGAGACAGGGCCACAGCCAAGACCAGAGCAAAAGAACCATGATGTCATCAGATTCTGGTTCTAAATTCTGAATTCCACATTCTAAATTCCACATTCCAAATTCCACATTCTAAATTCTGAATTCTAAAAGATAGAAGGAAAAGAACAAGTTTTGGCTCTGGGGTGACCATGATGTGTGGTGCACCAGAGGCAGTGCCACAGCCAAGACCAGAGCAAAAGAACCATGATGTCATCAGATTCCAGTTCTAAATTCCACATTCTACATTCTAAATTCCACATTCTAAATTCCACATTCTAAATTCTGAATTCTAAAACTGTGAAGAAAAAGAACAAGTTTTGGCTCTAGGGTGACCATGATGTGTGGTGTACCGAGGCAGTGCCACAGCCAAGACCAGAGCAAAACAACCATGATGTCATCAGATTCTGGTTCTAAATTCTAAATTCCACATTCTAAATTCTACATTCTAAATTCTAAAAGATCGAAACAAAAGAACAAGTTTTGGCTCTGGGTGACCATGATGTGTGGTGTACCTGAGGCAGGGCCACAGCCAAGACCAGAGCAAAAGAACCATGATGTCATCAGATTCTGGTTCTAAATTCTAAATTCCACATTCTAAATTCCACATTCTAAATTCTACATTCTAAATTCTGAATCCTAAAAGATCGAAGAAAAGAACAAGTTTTGGCTCTAGGGTGACCATGATGTGTGGTGTACCCGAGGCAGTGCCACAGCCAAGACCAGAGCAAAACAACCATGATGTCATCAGATTCTGGTTCTAAATTCTAAATTCCACATTCTAAATTCCACATTCCAAATTCTACATTCTAAATTCTACATTGTAAGAGATCAAAGCAAAAGAACAAGTTTTGGCTCTGGGTGACCATGATGTGTGGTGTACCTGAGGCAGTGCCACAGCCAAGATAAGAGCAAAAGAACCATGATGTCATCAGATTCCGGTTCTAAATTCTAAATTCCATATTCAATATTCCACATTCTAAATTCTACATTCTAAATTCTAAAAGATAGAAGCAAAAGAACAAGTTTTGGCTCTGGGTGACCATGATGTCTGGTGAACCGAGACAGGGCCACAGCCAAGACCAGAGCAAAAGAACCATGATGTCATCAGATTCTGGTTCTAAATTCTGAATTCCACATTCTAAATTCCACATTCCAAATTCCACATTCTAAATTCTAATTCTAAATTCTGAATTCTAAAAGATAGAAGGAAAAGAACAAGTTTTGGCTCTGGGGTGACCATGATGTGTGGTGCAGAGGCAGTGCCACAGCCAAGACCAGAGCAAAAGAACCATGATGTCATCAGATTCCAGTTCTAAATTCCAAATTCTACATTCTAAATTCCACATTCTGAATTCCACATTCTAAATTCCACATTCTAAATTCTGAATTCTAAAAATGTGAAGAAAAAGAACAAGTTTTGGCTCTGGGGTGACCATGATGTCTGGTGAACCGAGACAGGGCCACAGCCAAGACCAGAGCAAAAGAACCATGATGTCATCAGATTCCAGTTCTAAATTCTAAATTCCACATTCTAAATTCCACATTCTAAATTCCACATTCCAAACTCCACATTCTAAATTCTACATTCTAAATTCTGAATCCTAAAAGATCAAACAAAAGAACAAGATTTGGCTCTAGGTGACCATGATGTGTGGTGTACCGAGGCAGTGCCACAGCCAGATAAGAGCAAAAGAACCATGATGTCATCAGATTCCGGTTCTAAATTCTAAATTCCATATTCAATATTCCACATTCTAAATTCTACATTCTAAATTCTAAAAGATAGAAGCAAAAGAACAAGTTTTGGCTCTGGGGTGACCATGATGTGTAGTGTACCGAGGCAGTGCCACAGCCAAGACCAGAGCAAAACAACCATGATGTCATCAGATTCCGTTCTAAATTCTAAATTCCACATTCAATATTCCACATTCTAAATTCTAAAAGATAGAAGCAAAGAACAAGTTTTGGCTCTGGGGTGACCATGATGTGTGGTGTACCGAGGCAGTGCCACAGCCAAGACCAGAGCAAAACAACCATGATGTCATCAGATTCTGGTTCTAAATTCTAAATTCCACATTCTAAATTCCACATTCCAAATTCTACATTCTAAATTCTACATTGTAAGAGATCAAAGCAAAAGAACAAGTTTTGGCTCTGGGTGACCATGATGTGTGGTGTACCGAGGCAGTGCCACAGCCAAGATAAGAGCAAAAGAACCATGATGTCATCAGATTCCGGTTCTAAATTCTAAATTCCATATTCAATATTCCACATTCTAAATTCTACATTCTAAATTCTAAAAGATAGAAGCAAAAGAACAAGTTTTGGCTCTGGGTGACCATGATGTCTGGTGAACCCGAGACAGGGCCACAGCCAAGACCAGAGCAAAAGAACCATGATGTCATCAGATTCTGGTTCTAAATTCTAAATTCCACATTCTAAATTCCACATTCCAAATTCCACATTCTAAATTCTGAATTCTAAAAGATCGAAGCAAAAGAACAAGTTTTGGCTCTGGGGTGACCATGATGTGTGGTGTACCCGAGGCAGTGCCACAGCCAAGACCAGAGCAAAAGAACCATGATGTCATCAGATTCCATTTCTATATTCTAAATTCTACATTCTAAATTCCACATTCCAAATTCTACATTCTAAATTCTGAATCCTAAAAGATCGAAACAAAAGAACAAGATTTGGCTCTAGGTGACCATGATGTGTGGTACCGAGGCAGTGCCACAGCCAAGACAAGAGCAAAAGAACCATGATGTCATCAGATTCGGTTCTAAATTCTGAATTCTCAATTCCACATTCTAAATTCTACATTCTAAATTCTACATTCTAAATTCTAAAAGAACGAAGCAAAGAACAAGTTTTGGCTCTGGGTGACCATGATGTCTGGTGACCGAGGCAGGGCCACAGCCAAGACCAGAGAAAATAACCATGATGTCATCAGATTCCGGTTCTAAATTCTAAATTCCACATTCAATATTCCACATTCTAAATTCTAAAAGATAGAAGCAAAAGAACAAGTTTTGGCTCTGGGTGACCATGATGTCTGGTGAACCCGAGGCAGGGCCACAGCCAAGACCAGAGAAAAGAACCATGATGTCATCAGATTCCAGTTCTAAATTCTAAATTCCACATTCTAAATTCCACATTCTAAATTCCACATTCTAAATTCCACATTCCAAATTTCACATTCTAAATTCCACATTCCAAATTCTACATTGTAAGAGATAAAGCAAAAGAACAAGTTTTGGCTCTGGGGTGACCATGATGTGTGGTGTACCTGAGGCTGGGCCACAGCCAAGACCAGAGCAAAAGAACCATGATGTCATCAGATTCGGTTCTAAATTCTGAATTCCACATTCTAAATTCCACATTCCAAATTCCACATTCTAAATTCTGAATTCTAAATTCTGAATTCTAAAAGATAGAAGAAAGAACAAGTTTTGGCTCTGGGGTGACCATGATGTGTGGTGCACCAGAGGCAGTGCCACAGCCAAGACCAGAGCAAAAGAACCATGATGTCATCAGATTCCAGTTCTAAATTCCATTCTACATTCTAAATTCCACATTCTGAATTCCACATTCTAAATTCCACATTCTAAATGCTGAATTCTAAAACTGTGAAGAAAAAGAACAAGTTTTGGCTCTGGGGTGACCATGATGTCTGGTGAACCGAGACAGGGCCACAGCCAAGATAAGAGCAAAAGAACCATAATGTCATCAGATTCCATTTCTATATTCTAAATTCCACATTCTAAATTCCACATTCCAAATTCTACATTCTAAATTCTGAATCCTAAAAGATCGAAACAAAAGAACAAGATTTGGCTCTAGGGTGACCATGATGTGTGGTGTACCCGAGGCAGTGCCACAGCCAAGACAAGAGCAAAAGAACCATGATGTCATCAGATTCGGTTCTAAATTCTAAATTCCATATTCAATATTCCACATTCTAAATTCTACATTCTAAATTCTAAAAGATAGAAGCAAAAGAACAAGTTTTGGCTCTGGGGTGACCATGATGTCTGGTGAACCCGAGACAGGGCCACAGCCAAGACCAGAGCAAAAGAACCATGATGTCATCAGATTCTGGTTCTAAATTCTGAATTCCACATTCTAAATTCCACATTCCAAATTCCACATTCTAAATTCTGAATTCTAAATTCTGAATTCTAAAAGATAGAAGGAAAAGAACAAGTTTTGGCTCTGGGGTGACCATGATGTGTGGTGCACCAGAGGCAGTGCCACAGCCAAGACCAGAGCAAAAGAACCATGATGTCATCAGATTCCAGTTCTAAATTCCTCATTCTACATTCTAAATTCCACATTCTAAATTCTGAATTCTAAAAACTGTGAAGAAAAGAACAAGTTTTGGCTCTAGGGTGACCATGATGTGTGGTGTACCCGAGGCAGTGCCACAGCCAAGACCAGAGCAAAACAACCATGATGTCATGAGATTCTGGTTCTAAATTCTAAATTCCACATTCTAAATTCTACATTCTAAATTCTAAAAGATCGAAACAAAGAAGAAGTTTTGGCTCTGGGTTGACCATGATGTGTGGTGTACCTGAGGCAGGGCCACAGCCAAGACCAGAGCAAAAGAACCATGATGTCATCAGATTCTGGTTCTAAATTCTAAATTCCACATTCTGAATTCCACATTCTAAATTCTACATTCTAAATTCTGAATTCTAAAAGATCGAAGAAAAGAACAAGTTTTGGCTCTAGGGTGACCATGATGTGTGGTGTACCGAGGCAGTGCCACAGCCAAGACCAGAGCAAAACAACCATGATGTCATCAGATTCTGGTTCTAAATTCTAAATTCCACATTCTAAATTCCACATTCCAAATTCTACATTCTAAATTCTACATTGTAAGAGATCAAAGCAAAAGAACAAGTTTTGGCTCTGGGTGACCATGATGTGTGGTGTACCTGAGGCAGTGCCACAGCCAGATAAGAGCAAAAGAACCATGATGTCATCAGATTCCGGTTCTAAATTCTAAATTCCATATTCAATATTCCACATTCTAAATTCTACATTCTAAATTCTAAAAGATAAGCAAAAGAACAAGTTTTGGCTCTGGGGTGACCATGATGTCTGGTGAACCGAGACAGGGCCACAGCCAAGACCAGAGCAAAAGAACCATGATGTCATCAGATTCTGGTTCTAAATTCTAAATTCCACATTCTAAATTCCACATTCTAAATTCCACATTCTAAATTCCACATTCCAAATTCCTCATTCTAAATTCCACATTCCAAATTCTACATTGTAAGAGATCAAAGCAAAAGAACAAGTTTTGGCTCTGGGGTGACCATGATGTGTGGTGTACCTGAGGCTGGGCCACAGCCAAGACCAGAGCAAAAGAACCATGATGTCATCAGATTCCGGTTCTAAATTCTAAATTCCACATTCAATATTCCACATTCTAAATTCTAAAAGATAGAAGCAAAAGAACAAGTTTTGGCTCTGGGGTGACCATGATGTCTGGTGAACCCGAGACAGGGCCACAGCCAAGACCAGAGCAAAAGAACCATGATGTCATCAGATTCCAGTTCTAAATTCTAAATTCCACATTCTAAATTCCACATTCCAAACTCCACATTCTAAATTCTACATTCTAAATTCTGAATCCTAAAAGATCGAAACAAAAGAACAAGATTTGGCTCTGGGTTGACCATGATGTGTGGTGTACCGAGGCAGTGCCACAGCCAGATAAAAGCAAAAGAACCATGATGTCATCAGATTCGGTTCTAAATTCTAAATTCCACATTCAATATTCCACATTCTAAATTCTACATTCTAAATTCTAAAAGATAGAAGCAAAAGAACAAGTTTTGGCTCTGGGGTGACCATGATGTCTGGTGAACCCGAGACAGGGCCACAGCCAAGACCAGAGCAAAAGAACCATGATGTCATCAGATTCTGGTTCTAAATTCTGAATTCCACATTCTAAATTCCACATTCCAAATTCCACATTCTAAATTCTGAATTCTAAAAGATCAAAGCAAAAGAACAAGTTTTGGCTCTGGGGTGACCATGATGTGTGGTGTACCAGAGGCAGTGCCACAGCCAAGACCAGAGCAAAAGAACCATGATGTCATCAGATTCCAGTTCTAAATTCCACATTCTACATTCTAAATTCCACATTCTGAATTCCACATTCTAAATTCTGAATTCTAAAACATCGAAGAAAAAGAACAAGTTTTGGCTCTAGGGTGACCATGATGTGTGGTGTACCCGAGGCAGTGCCACAGCCAAGACCAGAGCAAAACAACCATGATGTCATCAGATTCTGGTTCTAAATTCTAAATTCCACATTCTAAATTCTACATTCTAAATTCTAAAAGATCGAAGCAAAAGAACAAGTTTTGGCTCTGGGTGACCATGATGTGTGGTGTACCTGAGGCTGGGCCACAGCCAAGACCAGAGCAAAAGAACCATGATGTCATCAGATTCCGGTTCTAAATTCTAAATTCCACATTCTGAATTCCACATTCTAAATTCTACATTCTAAATTCTGAATCCTAAAAGATCGAAGAAAAAGAACAAGTTTTGGCTCTAGGGTGACCATGATGTGTGGTGTACCCGAGGCAGTGCCACAGCCAAGACCAGAGCAAAACAACCATGATGTCATCAGATTCTGGTTCTAAATTCTAAATTCCACATTCTAAATTCCACATTCCAAATTCCACATTCTAAATTCTACATTGTAAGAGATCAAAGCAAAAGAACAAGTTTTGGCTCTGGGTGACCATGATGTGTGGTGTACCGAGGCAGTGCCACAGCCAGATAAGAGCAAAAGAACCATGATGTCATCAGATTCGGTTCTAAATTCTAAATTCCATATTCAATATTCCACATTCTAAATTCTACATTCTAAATTCTAAAAGATAGAAGCAAAGAACAAGTTTTGGCTCTGGGTGACCATGATGTCTGGTGAACCCGAGACAGGGCCACAGCCAAGACCAGAGCAAAAGAACCATGATGTCATCAGATTCCGGTTCTAAATTCTGAATTCCACATTCTAAATTCCACATTCCAAATTCCACATTCTAAATTCTGAATTCTAAATTCTGAATTCTAAAAGATAGAAGGAAAGAACAAGTTTTGGCTCTGGGGTGACCATGATGTGTGGTGCACCAGAGGCAGTGCCACAGCCAAGACCAGAGCAAAAGAACCATAATGTCATCAGATTCCAGTTCTAAATTCCACATTCTACATTCTAAATTCCACATTCTGAATTCCACATTCTAAATTCCACATTCTAAATTCTGAATTCTAAAACTGTGAAGAAAAAGAACAAGTTTTGGCTCTGGGTGACCATGATGTCTGGTGAACCCGAGACAGGGCCACAGCCAAGACCAGAGCAAAAGAACCATGATGTCATCAGATTCCAGTTCTAAATTCTAAATTCCACATTCTAAATTCCACATTCCAAACTCCACATTCTAAATTCTACATTCTAAATTCTGAATTCTAAAGATCGAAGAAAAGAACAAGTTTTGGCTCTAGGGTGACCATGATGTGTGGTGTACCAGGCAGTGCCACAGCCAAGACAAGAGCAAAAGAACCATGATGTCATCAGATTCCGGTTCTAAATTCTAAATTCCATATTCAATATTCCACATTCTAAATTCTACATTCTAAATTCTAAAAGATAGAAGCAAAGAACAAGTTTTGGCTCTGGGTGACCATGATGTCTGGTGAACCGAGACAGGGCCAGCCAAGACCAGAGCAAAAGAACCATGATGTCATCAGATTCCGGTTCTAAATTCTGAATTCCACATTCTAAATTCCACATTCCAAATTCCACATTCTAAATTCTGAATTCTAAATTCTGAATTCTAAAAGATAGAAGGAAAAGAACAAGTTTTGGCTCTGGGGTGACCATGATGTGTGGTGCACCAGAGGCAGTGCCACAGCCAAGACCAGAGCAAAAGAACCATAATGTCATCAGATTCCAGTTCTAAATTCCACATTCTACATTCTAAATTCCACATTCTAAATTCTGAATTCTAAAAACTGTGAAGAAAAAGAACAAGTTTTGGCTCTAGGGTGACCATGATGTGTGGTGTACCGAGGCAGTGCCACAGCCAAGACCAGAGCAAAACAACCATGATGTCATCAGATTCTGGTTCTAAATTCTAAATTCCACATTCTAAATTCTACATTCTAAATTCTAAAAGATCGAAACAAAAGAACAAGTTTTGGCTCTGGGTTGACCATGATGTGTGGTGTACCTGAGGCCGGGCCACAGCCAAGACCAGAGCAAAAGAACCATGATGTCATCAGATTCCAGTTCTAAATTCTAAATTCCACATTCTGAATTCCACATTCTAAATTCTACATTCTAAATTCTGAATTCTAAAAGATCGAAGAAAAAGAACAAGTTTTGGCTCTAGGGTGACCATGATGTGTGGTGTACCCGAGGCAGTGCCACAGCCAAGATAAGAGCAAAAGAACCATGATGTCATCAGATTCCGGTTCTAAATTCTAAATTCCATATTCAATATTCCACATTCTAAATTCTACATTCTAAATTCTAAAAGATAGAAGCAAAAGAACAAGTTTTGGCTCTGGGGTGACCATGATGTCTGGTGAACCCGAGACAGGGCCACAGCCAAGACCAGAGCAAAAGAACCATGATGTCATCAGATTCTGGTTCTAAATTCTGAATTCCACATTCTAAATTCCACATTCCAAATTCCACATTCTAAATTCTGAATTCTAAATTCTGAATTCTAAAAGATAGAAGGAAAAGAACAAGTTTTGGCTCTGGGGTGACCATGATGTGTGGTGGAGGCAGTGCCACAGCCAAGACCAGAGCAAAAGAACCATGATGTCATCAGATTCCAGTTCTAAATTCTACATTCTACATTCTAAATTCCACATTCTGAATTCCACATTCTAAATTCCATTCTAAATGCTGAATTCTAAAAACTGTGAAGAAAAGAACAAGTTTTGGCTCTGGGGTGACCATGATGTCTGGTGAACCGAGACAGGCCACAGCCAAGACCAGAGCAAAAGAACCATGATGTCATCAGATTCCAGTTCTAAATTCTAAATTCCACATTCTAAATTCCACATTCTAAATTCCACATTCCAAACTCCACATTCTAAATTCTACATTCTAAATTCTGAATCCTAAAAGATCAAACAAAAGAACAAGATTTGGCTCTAGGGTGACCATGATGTGTGGTGTACCGAGGCAGTGCCACAGCCAGATAAGAGCAAAAGAACCATGATGTCATCAGATTCTGGTTCTAAATTCTAAATTCCATATTCAATATTCCACATTCTAAATTCTACATTCTAAATTCTAAAAGATAGAAGCAAAGAACAAGTTTTGGCTCTGGGGTGACCATGATGTCTGGTGAACCCGAGACAGGGCCACAGCCAAGACCAGAGCAAAAGAACCATGATGTCATCAGATTCTGGTTCTAAATTCTGAATTCCACATTCTAAATTCCACATTCCAAATTCCACATTCTAAATTCTGAATTCTAAATTCTGAATTCTAAAAGATAGAAGGAAAAGAACAAGTTTTGGCTCTGGGGTGACCATGATGTGTGGTGCACCAGAGGCAGTGCCACAGCCAAGACCAGAGCAAAAGAACCATGATGTCATCAGATTCCAGTTCTAAATTCTAAATTCCACATTCTAAATTCCACAATCTGAATTCCACATTCTAAATTCTGAATTCTAAAACTGTGAAGAAAAAACAAGTTTTGGCTCTAGGGTGACCATGATGTGTGGTGTACCGAGGCAGTGCCACAGCCAAGACCAGAGCAAAACAACCATGATGTCATCAGATTCTGGTTCTAAATTCTAAATTCCACATTCTAAATTCTACATTCTAAATTCTAAAAGATCGAAACAAAAGAACAAGTTTTGGCTCTGGGTTGACCATGATGTGTGGTGTACCTGAGGCTGGGCCACAGCCAAGACCAGAGCAAAAGAACCATGATGTCATCAGATTCCGGTTCTAAATTCTAAATTCCACATTCTAAATTCCACATTCTAAATTCCACATTCTAAATTCTGAATTCTAAAAGATCAAGAAAAAGAACTAGTTTTGGCTCTAGGGTGACCATGATGTGTGGTGTACCGAGGCAGTGCCACAGCCAAGACCAGAGCAAAACAACCATGATGTCATCAGATTCTGGTTCTAAATTCTAAATTCCACATTCTAAATTCTGAATTCTAAATTCCACATTCTAAATTCTACATTCTAAATTCTAAAAGATCGAAACAAAAGAACAAGTTTTGGCTCTGGGTTGACCATGATGTGTGGTGTACCTGAGGCAGGCCACAGCCAAGACCAGAGCAAAAGAACCATGATGTCATCAGATTCCAGTTCTAAATTCCACATTCTAAATTCCACATTCAAATTCCACATTCTAAATTCTACATTCTAAATTCTGAATTCTAAAGATCAAAGAAAAGAAGAAGTTTTGGCTCTGGGGTGACCATGATGTGTGGTGTACCTGAGGCAGGCCACAGCCAAGACCAGAGCAAAAGAACCATGATGTCATCAGATTCAGTTCTATATTCTGAATTCTAAATTCTGAATTCTAAATTCTACATTCTAAATTCCACATTCTAAATTCTACATTCTAAATTCTGAATTTAAGATCGAGCAAAAGAACAAGTTTTGGCTCTAGGGTGACCATGATGTGTGGTGTACCTGAGGCAGGGCCACAGCCAAGACCAGAGCAAAAGAACCATGATGTCATCAGATTCGGTTCTAAATTCTGAATTCTAAATTCCATATTCAACATTCCATTCTAAATTCTACATTCTAAATTCTAAAAGATCAAAACAAAAGAACAAGTTTTGGCTCTGGGGTGACCATGATGTGTGGTGTACCGAGGCAGTGCCACAGCCAAGACCAGAGCAAAAGAACCATGATGTCATCAGATTCCAGTTCTAAATTCTGTATTCTGAATTCTACATTCCAAACTCCACATTCCAAATTCTACATTCTATATTCTAAAAGATCGAAGCAAAGAACAACTTTTGGCTCTGGGCTGACCATGATGACTGGTGTACCGAGGCAGGCCACAGCCAAGACCAGAGCAAAAGAACCATGATGTCATCAGATTTGGTTCTAAATTCTGTATTCTGAATTCTACATTCCAATTCTAAATTCACATTCAAAATTCTGAATTCTAAATTCCACATTCTAAATTCTACATTCTAAATTCTAAAAGATCGAAGAAAGAACAAGTTTTGGCTCTGGAGTGACCATGATGTGTGGTTTCCCAGAGGCAGTGCCACAGCCAAGACCAGAGCAAAACAACCATGATGTCATCAGATTCTGGTTCTAAATTCTAAATTCCACATTCTAAATTCCACATTCCAAATTCTACATTGTAAGAGATCAAAGCAAAGAACAAGTTTTGGCTCTGGGTGACCATGATGTGTGGTGTACCGAGGCAGTGCCACAGCCAGATAAGAGCAAAAGAACCATGATGTCATCAGATTCCGGTTCTAAATTCTAAATTCCATATTCAATATTCCACATTCTAAATTCTACATTCTAAATTCTAAAAGATAGAAGCAAAAGAACAAGTTTTGGCTCTGGGTGACCATGATGTCTGGTGAACCGAGACAGGGCCACAGCCAAGACCAGAGCAAAAGAACCATGATGTCATCAGATTCTGGTTCTAAATTCTGAATTCCACATTCTAAATTCCACATTCCAAATTCCACATTCTAAATTCTGAATTCTAAATTCTAAATTCTAAAAGATAGAAGGAAAAGAACAAGTTTTGGCTCTGGGGTGACCATGATGTGTGGTGCACCAGAGGCAGTGCCACAGCCAAGACCAGAGCAAAAGAACCATAATGTCATCAGATTCCAGTTCTATATTCTAAATTCCACATTCCAAATTCTACATTCTAAATTCTACATTCTAAATTCTGAATCCTAAAAGATCGAAACAAAAGAACAAGATTTGGCTCTAGGGTGACCATGATGTGTGGTGTACCCGAGGCAGTGCCACAGCCAAGACAAGAGCAAAAGAACCATGATGTCATCAGATTCCGGTTCTAAATTCTGAATTCTAAATTCCACATTCTAAATTCTACATTCTAAATTCTACATTCTAAATTCTAAAAGAAGCAAAGAACAAATTTTGGCTCTGGGGTGACCATGATGTCTGTGAACCGAGGCAGGGCCACAGCCAAGACCAGAGAAAAATAACCATGATGTCATCAGATTCCAGTTCTAAATTCTAAATTCCACATTCTAAATTCCACATTCTAAATTCCACATTCCAAATTTCATTCTAAATTCCACATTCCAAATTCTACATTGTAAAGATCAAAGCAAAAACAAGTTTTGGCTCTGGGGTGACCATGATGTGTGGTGTACCTGAGGCTGGGCCACAGCCAAGACCAGAGCAAAAGAACCATGATGTCATCAGATTCCGGTTCTATATTCTGAATTCTAAATTCTGAA
Source organism: Miichthys miiuy (assembly GCA_036365135.1). Taxonomy (NCBI): domain Eukaryota; kingdom Metazoa; phylum Chordata; class Actinopteri; family Sciaenidae; genus Miichthys; species Miichthys miiuy. The sequence goes on along the minus strand of CM071623.1, from coordinate 4,270,783 downwards.
TTCTAAATTCTACATTCTAAATTCCACATTCTAAATTCTACATTCTAAATTCTGAATTCTAAGAGATCGGAGCAAAAGAACAAGTTTTGGCTCTGGGTGACTACGATGTGTGGTGTACCGAGGCAGTGCCACAGCCAAGACCAGAGCAAAACAACCATGATGTCATCAGATTCCGGTTCTAAATTCTGAATTCTAAATTCCACATTCTAAATTCTACATTCTAAATTCTACATTCTAAATTCTAAAAGAAGCAAAAGAACAAATTTTGGCTCTGGGTGACCATGATGTGTGGTGAACCGAGGCAGGGCCACAGCCAAGACCAGAGAAAAATAACCATGATGTCATCAGATTCCAGTTCTAAATTCTAAATTCCACATTCTAAATTCCACATTCTAAATTCCACATTCCAAATTCCACATTCCAAATTCCACATTCCAAATTCTACATTGTAAGAGATCAAAGCAAAAGAACAAGTTTTGGCTCTGGGGTGACCATGATGTGTGGTGTACCTGAGGCTGGGCCACAGCCAAGACCAGAGCAAAAGAACCATGATGTCATCAGATTCCGGTTCTAAATTCTAAATTCCACATTCAATATTCCACATTCTAAATTCTAAAAGATAGAAGCAAAAGAACAAGTTTTGGCTCTGGGGTGACCATGATGTCTGGTGAACCCGGAGCAGGGCCACAGCCAAGACCAGAGCAAAAGAACCATGATATCATCAGATTCCAGTTCTAAATTCTAAATTCCACATTCTAAATTCCACATTCTAAATTCCACATTCCAAACTCCACATTCTAAATTCTACATTCTAAATTCTGAATCCTAAAAGATCGAAGCAAAAGAACAAGATTTGGCTCTGGGTTGACCATGATGTGTGGTGTACCTGAGGCAGGGCCACAGCCAAGACCAGAGCAAAAGAACCATGATGTCATCAGATTCCAGTTCTAAATTCTTAATTCTACATTCTAAATTCCACATTCTGAATTCCACATTCTAAATTCTACATTCTAAATTCTGAATTCTAAAAGATCGAAGAAAAGAACAAGTTTTGGCTCTGGGTTGACCATGATGTGTGGTGTACCTGAGGCCGGGCCACAGCCAAGACCAGAGCAAAACAACCATGATGTCATCAGATTCTGGTTCTAAATTCTAAATTCCACATTCCAAATTCTACATTCTAAATTCTACATTGTAAGAGATCAAAGCAAAAGAACAAGTTTTGGCTCTGGGGTGACCATGATGTGTGGTGTACCTGAGGCTGGGCCACAGCCAAGACCAGAGCAAAAGAACCATGATGTCATCAGATTCCGGTTCTAAATTCTAAATTCCATATTCAATATTCCACATTCTAAATTCTACATTCTAAATTCTAAAAGATAGAAGCAAAGAACAAGTTTTGGCTCTGGGGTGACCATGATGTCTGTGAACCGAGACAGGGCCACAGCCAAGACCAGAGCAAAAGAACCATGATGTCATCAGATTCCAGTTCTAAATTCTAAATTCCACATTCTAAATTCCACATTCCAACTCCACATTCTAAATTCTACATTCTAAATTCTGAATCCTAAAAGATCAAGCAAAAGAACAAGATTTGGCTCTAGGGTGACCATGATGTGTGGTGTACCGAGGCAGTGCCACAGCCAAGATAAGAGCAAAAGAACCATGATGTCATCAGATTCGGTTCTAAATTCTGAATTCCACATTCTAAATTCCACATTCCAAATTCCACATTCTAAATTCTAATTCTAAATTCTGAATTCTAAAGATCAAAGCAAAGAACAAGTTTTGGCTCTGGGGTGACCATGATGTGTGGTGTACCAGAGGCAGTGCCACAGCCAAGACCAGAGCAAAGAACCATAATGTCATCAGATTCCAGTTCTATATTCTAAATTCCACATTCTAAATTCCACATTCCAAATTCTACATTCTAAATTCTACATTCTAAATTCTGAATTCTAAAAGATCGAAACAAAAGAACAAGATTTGGCTCTAGGGTGACCATGATGTGTGGTGTACCGAGGCAGTGCCACAACCAAGATAAGAGCAAAAGAACCATGATGTCATCAGATTCGGTTCTAAATTCTGAATTCCACATTCTAAATTCCACATTCCAAATTCCATTCTAAATTCTGAATTCTAAATTCTGAATTCTAAATTCTACATTCTAAATTCCACATTCTAAATTCTACATTCTAAATTCTGAATTCTAAGAGATCGAGCAAAAGAACAAGTTTTGGCTCTAGGGTGACTATGATGTGTGGTGTACCGAGGCAGTGCCACAGCCAAGACCAGAGCAAAAGAACCATGATGTCATCAGATTCCAGTTCTAAATTCTAAATTCCACATTCTAAATTCCACATTCTAAATTCTGCATTCTAAATTCTAAATTCTTAAAGATCAAAGCAAAAGAACAAGTTTTGGCTCTAGGGTGACCATGATGTGTGGTGTACCCGAGGCAGTGCCACAGCCAAGACCAGAGCAAAACAACCATGATGTCATCAGATTCCGGTTCTAAATTCTAAATTCCACATTCAATATTCCACATTCTAAATTCTACATTCTAAATTCTAAAAGATAGAAGAAAAGAACAAGTTTTGGCTCTGGGCTGACCATGATGTCTGGTGTACCGAGTCTGGGCCACAGCCAAGACCAGAGCAAAAACCATGATGTCATCAGATTCCAGTTCTAAATTCTAAATTCCACATTCTAAATTCCACATTCTAAATTCCACATTCCAAACTCCACATTCTAAATTCTACATTCTAAATTCTGAATTCTAAAAGATCAAGAAAAAGAACAAGTTTTGGCTCTAGGGTGACCATGATGTGTGGTGTACCCGAGGCAGTGCCACAGCCAAGACCAGAGCAAAACAACCATGATGTCATCAGATTCTGGTTCTAAATTCTAAATTCCAAATTCTAAATTCCACATTCCAAATTCCACATTCTAAATTCTACATTGTAAGAGATTAAAGCAAAAGAACAAGTTTTGGCTCTGGGTTGACCATGACGTGTGGTGTACCGAGGCAGTGCCACAGCCAAGATAAGAGCAAAAGAACCATGATGTCATCAGATTCGGTTCTAAATTCTAAATTCCATATTCAATATTCCACATTCTAAATTCTACATTCTAAATTCTAAAGGATAGAAGCAAAGAACAAGTTTTGGCTCTGGGTGACCATGATGTCTGGTGAACCGAGACAGGGCCACAGCCAAGACCAGAGCAAAAGAACCATGATGTCATCAGATTCTGGTTCTAAATTCTGAATTCCACATTCTAAATTCCACATTCCAAATTCCAGATTCTAAATTCTGAATTCTAAATTCTAAATTCTAAAAGATAGAAGGAAAAGAACAAGTTTTGGCTCTGGGTGACCATGATGTGTGGTGCACCAGAGAGTGCCACAGCCAAGACCAGAGCAAAGAACCATAATGTCATCAGATTCAGTTCTATATTTAAATTCATTCAAATTCTAATTCTAAATTCTAAATTCTAATCCTAAAAGATCAAAAAAAACAAGATTTGGCTCTAGGTGACCATGATGTGTGGTGTACCGAGGCAGTGCCACAGCCAAGAAGAGCAAAAGAACCATGATGTCATCAGATTCCGGTTCTAAATTCTAAATTTAAATTCCACATTCTAAATTACATTCTAAATTCTACATTCTAATTCTAAAAGAAAAGCAAAAGAACAAATTTTGGCTCTGGGTGACCATGATGTCTGGTGAACCAGGCAGGCCACAGCCAAGACCAGAGAAAATAACCATGATGTCATCAGATTCCACTTAAATTCTAAATTCCATTCTAAATTCCACATTCTATTCCACATTCCAAATTCACATTCTAAATTCCATTCCAAATTGTAGAGATCAAAGCAAAAACAGTTTTGGCTCTGGGGTGACCATGATGTGTGGTGTACCTGAGGCTGGGCCACAGCCAAGACCAGAGCAAAAGAACCATGATGTCATCAGATTCCGTTCTATATTCTGAATTCTAAATTCTAAATTCCACATTCTAAATTCCACATTCCAAATTTCATTCTAAATTCCACATTCAAATTCTACATTGTAAGAGATCAAGCAAAAAACAAGTTTTGGCTCTGGGGTGACCATGATGTGTGGTGTACCTGAGGCTGGGCCACAGCCAAGACCAGAGCAAAAGAACCATGATGTCATCAGATTCCGGTTCTATATTCTGAATTCTAAATTCTGAATTCTAAATTCTACATTCTAAATTCCACATTCTAAATTCTACATTCTAAATTCTGAATTCTAAGAGATCGGAGCAAAAGAACAAGTTTTGGCTCTAGGGTGACCATGATGTGTGGTGTACCCGAGGCAGTGCCACAGCCAAGACCAGAGCAAAAGAACCATGATGTCATCAGATTCCAGTTCTAAATTCTGAATTCTAAATTCCACATACTAAATCCACATTCTAAATTCTGAATTCTAAGAGATCGAACAAAGAACAAGTTTTGGCTCTGGGGTGACCATGATGTGTTGTGTACCGAGCAGTGCCACAGCCAAGACCAGAGCAAAAGAACCATGATGTTATCAGATTCCAGTTCTAAATTCTGAATACTAAATTCTACATTCTAAATTCCACATTCTACATTCTAAATTCTGAATTCTAAGAGATCGAAGCAAAAGAACAAGTTTTGGCTCTAGGGTGACTACGATGTGTGGTGTACCGAGGCAGTGCCACAGCCAAGACCAGAGCAAAAGAACCATGATGTCATCAGATTCAGTTCTAAATTCTAAATTCCACATTCTAAATTCCACATTCTAAATTCCATTCCAAACTCCATTCTAAATTCTACATTCTAAATTCTGAATCCTAAAAGATCGAAACAAAAGAACAAGATTTGGCTCTAGGGTGACCATGATGTGTGGTGTACCGAGGCAGTGCCACAAAGAACAGAGCAAAAGAACCATAATGTCATCAGATTCCAGTTCTATATTCTAAATTCCACATTCTAAATTCCACATTCCAAATTCTACATTCTAAATTCTACATTCTAAATTCTGAATTCTAAAAGATCGAAGAAAAGAACAAGTTTTGGCTCTAGGGTGACCATGATGTGTGGTGTACCGAGGCAGTGCCACAGCCAAGACCAGAGGAAGACAACCATGATGTCATCAGATTCTGGTTCTAAATTCTAAATTCCACATTCCAAATTCTAAATTCTAAATTCTACATTGTAAGAGATCAAAGCAAAAGAACAAGTTTTGGCTCTGGGGTGACCATGATGTGTGTGTGTACCGAGGCAGGCCACAGCCAAGACCAGAGCAAAGAACCATGATGTCATCAGATTCGGTTCTAAATTCTAAATTCCATATTCAATATTCCACATTCTAAATTCTACATTCTAAATTCTAAAAGATAAAGCAAAAGAACAGTTTTGGCTCTGGGGTGACCATGATGTCTGGTGAACCGAGGCAGGGCCACAGCCAAGACCAGAGCAAAGAACCATGATGTCATCAGATTCCAGTTCTAAATTCTAAATTCCACATTCTAAATTCCACATTCCAAACTCCACATTCTAAATTCTACATTCTAAATTATGAATCCTAAAAGATCAAACAAAGAACAAGATTTGGCTCTGGGGTGACCATGATGTGTGGTGTACCCGAGGCAGTGCCACAGCCAAGACCAGAGCAAAAGAACCATGATGTCATCAGATTCCGGTCTAAATTCTAAATTCCACATTCTAAATTCCACATTCCAAATTCCACATTCTAAATTCTAATTCTAAATTCTGAATTCTAAAAGATCAAAACAAAGAACAAGTTTTGGCTCTGGGGTGACCATGATGTGTGGTGACCAGAGGCAGTGCCACCAGAGACCAGAGCAAAGAACCATGATGTCATCAGATTCCAGTTCTAAATTCTAAATTCCATTCTAAATTCCACATTCCAAATTCTACATTCTAAATTCTACATTCTAAATTCTGAATTCTAAAGATCAGAAGCAAAAGAACAAGTTTGGCTCTAGGGTGACCATGATGTGTGGTGTACCGAGGCAGTGCCACAGCAAGACCAGAGCAAAGAACCATGATGTCATCAGATTCGGTTCTAAATTCTAATTCCATATTCTAAATTCCACATTCCAAATTCCACATTCAAATTCCATTCTAAATTCTAATTCTAAATTCTGAATTCTAAAAGATTAAAACAAAGAACAAGTTTTGGCTCTGGGGTGACCATGATGTGTGGTGCACCAGAGGCAGTGCCACAAAAGACCAGAGCAAAAGAACCATAATGTCATCAGATTCCAGTTCTAAATTCTAAATTCCACATTCTAAATTCCACATTCCAAATTCTACATTCTAAATTCTACATTCTAAATTCTGAATCCTAAAAGATCAAACAAAAAGAACAAGTTTTGGCTCTAGGGTGACCATGATGTGTGGTGTACCGAGGCAGTGCCACAGCCAAGACAAGAGCAAAGAACCATGATGTCATCAGATTCCGGTTCTAAATTCTGAATTCTAAATTCCATTCATTCTACATTCTAAATTCTACATTCTAAATTCTAAAAGAAGAGCAAAAGAACAAATTTTGGCTCTGGGGTGACCATGATGTCTAGTGAACCTGAGGCAGGGCCACAGCCAAGACCAGAGAAAAGAACCATGATGTCATCAGATTCAGTTCTAAATTCTAAATTCAACATTCTAAATTCCACATTCAAACATCCATTCCAAATTCACATTCTAAATTCCACATTCCAAATTCTACATTGAAGAGATCAAAGCAAAAAACAAGTTTTGGCTCTGGGTGACCATGATGTGTGGTGCCTGAGGACAGGCCACAGCCAAGACCAGAGCAAAAGAACCATGATGTCATCAGATTCCAGTTCTAAATTCTAAATTCAACATTCTAAATTCCACATTCTAAATTCCACATTCTAAATTCTACATTCTAAATTCTGAATCCTAAAAGATCGAAGCAAGAACAAGGTTTGGCTCTAGGTTTGACCATGATGTGAGTGTACCGAGGCAGTGCCACAGCCAAGACAAGGCAAAAGAACCATGATGTCATCAGATTCGGTCTAAATTCAAATTCCACATTCTAAATTCCACATTCCAAATTCCACATTCTAAATTCTGAATTCTAAATTCTGAATTCTAAAAGATTAAACAAGCGAACAAGTTTTGGCTCTGGGTTGACCATGATGTGGTGCACCTGAGGCAGTGCCAGCCAAGACCAGAGCAAAAGAACCATAATGTCATCAGATTCAGTTCTATATTCTAAATTCCACATTCCAAATTCTACATTCTAAATTCTACATTCTAAATTCTGAATTCTAAGAGATCGAAACAAAAGAACAAGATTTGGCTCTAGGTGACCATGATGTGTAGTGTACCGAGGCAGTGCCCACAAGACCAGAGCAAAAGAACCATGATGTCATCAGATTCGGTTCTAAATTCTAAATTCACATTCTAAATTCCATTTCAAATTCCACATTCTAAATTCTGAATTCTAAATTCTGAATTCTAAATTCTACATTCTAAATTCCACATTCTAAATTCTACATTCTAAATTCTGAATTCTAAAAGATCGGAGCAAAAGAACAAGTTTTGGCTCTGGGTGACTCGATGTGTGGTGTACCGAGGCAGTGCCACAGCAAGACCAGAGCAAAAGAACCATGATGTCATCAGATTCCAGTTCTAAATTCTAAATTCCACATTCTAAATTCCACATTCTAAATTCTGCATTCTAAATTCTGAATTCTAAAATCGAGAAGAAAAGAACAAGTTTTGGCTCTGAGGTGACCATGATGTGTGGTGTACCGAGGCAGTGCCACAGCCAAACCAGAGCAAACAACCATGATGTCATCAGATTCCAGTTCTAAATTCTAAATTCCATTCAAATTCCACATTCTAAATTCTACATTATAAAAATTCACAAAGATAGAAGAAACGAACAAGTTTTTGGGTCTGGGCTGACCATGATGTCTGGTGTACCGAGTCTGGGCCACAGCCAAGACCAGAGCAAAAGAACCATGATGTCATCAGATTCTGTTCTAATTCTAAATTCCACATTCTAAATTCCACATTCTAGATTCCACATTCCAAACTCCACATTCTAAATTCTACATTCTAAATTCTGAATCCTAAGATCAAAGCAAAAAGAACAAGATTTGGCTCTAGGGTAGCCATGATGTGTAGTGTACCGAGGCAGTGCCACAGCCAAGACCAGAGCAAAACAACCATGATGTCATCAGATTCTGGTTCTAAATTCTAAATTCCACATTCTCAATTCACATTCTAAATTCTACATTCTAAATTCTAAAAGATAGAAGCAAAAGAACAAGTTTTGGCTCTGGGAGGTGACCATGATGTCTGAGTGAACCGAGACAGGGCCACAACCAAGACCAGAGCAAAGAACCATGATGTCATCAGATTCTGGTTCTAAATTCTAGATTCCACATTCTAAATTCCCATTCCAAATTCCAGATTCTAAATTCTGAATTCCTAAATTCTAAATTCTAAAGATAGAAGGAAAAGAACAAGTTTTGGCTCTGGGTGACCATGATGTGTGGTGCACCAGAGGCAGTGCCACAACCAAGACCAGAGCAAAACAACCATAATCATCATGAGATTCTGGTTCTAAATTCTAAATTCCACATTCTAAATTCTACATTCCTAAATTCTAAAAGATCGAAACAAAAGAACAAGTTTTGGCTCTGGGTGACCATAGTGTGTGGTGTACCAGAGGCAGTATACAGCCAAGACAAGAGCAAAAAGAACCATGATGTCATCAGATTCTGGTTCTAAATTCTAAATTCCACATTCTGAATTCCACATTCTAAATTCACATTCTAAATTCTGAATTCTAAAGATCGAAGAAAAGAACAAGTTTTGGCTCTGGGGTGACCATGATGTGTGTACCCGAGGCAGTACCCACAGCCAAGACCAGAGCAAAACAACCATGATGTCATCAGATTCTGTTCTAAATTCTAAATTCCACATTCTAAATTCCACATTTTCCAAATTCTCATTCTAAATTCTACATTGTAAAGATCAAAGCAAAAGAACAATGATTTGGCTCTGGGGTGACCATGATGTGGTGTACCGAGGCAGGGCCAGTAGATAAGAACAAAAGAACCATGATGTCATCAGATTCAGTTCTAAATTCTAAATTCCATATTCAATATTCCACATTTCTAAATTCTACATTCTAAATTCTAAGATAGAAGCAAAGAACAAGTTTTGGCTCTGGGTGACCATGATGTCTGGTGAACCCGAGACAGGGCCACAACAAGACCAGAGCAAAAAGAACCATGATGTCATCAGATTCTGGTTCTAAATTCTGATTCCATTCTAAATTCCACATTCCAAATTCCACATTCTAAATTCTGAATTCCCTAAATTCTAAATTCTAAAAAGATAGAAGCAAAAGAACAGTTTTGGCTCTGGGGTGACCAGTGTGTGGTGCACCAGAGGCAATTCCTAAGCAAGACCAGG
>CM071623.1:4234028-4260812 GCA_036365135.1 Miichthys miiuy | reverse complement strand
GAATTTAGAATGTGGAAATTAGAATGTGGAATTTAAAATTAAGAATTTAGAACTGGAATCTGATGACATCATGGTTCTTTTGCTCTGGTCTTGGCTGTGGCCCTGCCTCGGGTTCACCAGACATCATGGTCACCCCAGAGCCAAAACTTGTTCTTTTGCTTTGATCTTTTAGAATGTAGAATTTAGAATGTAGAATTTAGAATGTGGAATTTGGAATGTGGAATTTGGAATGTGGAATTTAGAATTTAGAACTGGAATCTGATGACATCATGGTTCTTTTGCTCTGGTCTTGGCTGTGGCCCAGCCTCGGGTATACCACACATCACGGTCACCCCAGAGCCAAAACTTGTTCTTTTGCTTGATCTTTTAGAATTCAGAATTTAGAATGTAGAATTCAGAATTAAGAACGGAATCTGATGACATCATGGTTCTTTTGCTCTGGTCTTGGCTGTGGCCCTGCCTCGGTTCAGCAGACATCATGGTCACCCAGAGCCAAAAGTTGTTCTTTGCTTCGATCTGTTAGAATTCAGAATTTAGAATTTAGAATGTAGAATGTAGAATTTAGAATGTAGAATTTAGAATTTAGAACCGGAATCTGATGACATCATGGTTCTTTTGCTCTGGTCTTGGCTGTGGCACTGCCTCGGGTACACCACACATCATGGTCACCCTAGAGCCAAAACTTGTTCTTTTGCTTTGATCTTTAAGAATTTAGAATTTAGAATGTAGAATTTAGAATGTGGAATTTAGAATGTGGAGTTTAGAATTTAGAACTTGAATCTGATGGCATCATGGTTCTTTTGCTCTGGTCTTGGCTGTAGCCCAGCCTCAGGTACACTACACATCATGGTCACCCCAGAGCCAAAACTTGTTTTTTTGCTTTGATCTTTTAGAATGTAGAATTTAGAATTTGGAATGTAGAATTCAGAATTTAGAACCGGAATCTGATGACATCATGGTTCTTTTGCTCTGGTCTTGGCTGTGGCCCTGCCTCTGGTACACCACACATCATGGTCACCCCAGAGCCAAAACTTGTTCTTTTGTTTCGATCTTTTAGGATTCAGAATTTAGAATGTAGAATTTAGAATGTAGAATTTGGAATGTGGAATTTAGAATGTGGAATTTAGAATATAGAACTGGAATCTGATGACATTATGGTTCTTTTGCTCTGGTCTTGGCTGTGGCACTGCCTCTGGTGCACCACACATCATGGTCACCCAGAGCCAAAACTTGTTCTTTTCCTTCTATCTTTTAGAATTTAGAATTTAGAATTTAGAATTTAGAATGTGGAATTTAGAATTTAGAACCAGAATCTGATGACATCATGGTTGTTTTGCTCTGGTCTTGGCTGTGGCACTGCCTCAGGTACACCACACATCATGGTCACCCTAGAGCCAAAACTTGTTCTTTTGCTTCGATCTTTTAGAATTCAGAATTTAGAATGTAGAATTTAGAATGTGGAATTCAGAATGTGGAATTTAGAATTTAGAACCAGAATCTGATGACATCATGGTTCTTTTGCTCTGGTCTTGGCTGTGGCCCTGCCTCAGGTACACCACACATCATGGTCAACCCAGAGCCAAAACTTGTTCTTTTGTTTCGATCTTTTAGAATTTAGAATGTAGAATTTAGAATGTGGAATTTAGAATTTAGAACCAGAATCTCATGACATCATGGTTGTTTTGCTCTGGTCTTGGCTGTGGCACTGCCTCGGGTACACCACACATCATGGTCACCCTAGAGCCAAAACTTGTTCTTTTCTTCACAGTTTTAGAATTCAGAATTTAGAATGTGGAATTCAGAATGTGGAATTTAGAATGTAGAATGTGGAATTTAGAACTGGAATCTGATGACATCATGGTTCTTTTGCTCTGGTCTTGGCTGTGGCACTGCCTCTGGTGCACCACACATCATGGTCACCCCAGAGCCAAAACTTGTTCTTTTGCTTCGATCTTTTAGAATTCAGAATTTAGAATGTAGAATTTAGAATGTGAAATTTGGAATGTGGAATTTAGAATGTGGAATTCAGAATTTAGAACCAGAATCTGATGACATCATGGTTCTTTTGCTCTGGTCTTGGCTGTGGCCCTGTCTCGGTTCACCAGACATCATGGTCACCCCAGAGCCAAAACTTGTTCTTTTGCTTCTATCTTTTAGAATTTAGAATGTAGAATTTAGAATGTGGAATATTGAATATGGAATTTAGAATTTAGAACCGGAATCTGATGACATCATGGTTCTTTTGCTCTTATCTTGGCTGTGGCACTGCCTCGGGTACACCACACATCATGGTCACCCTAGAGCCAAAACTTGTTCTTTTGCTTTGATCTCTTACAATGTAGAATTTAGAATGTGGAATTTGGAATGTGGAATTTAGAATGTGGAATTTAGAATTTAGAACCAGAATCTGATGACATCATGGTTGTTTTGCTCTGGTCTTGGCTGTGGCACTGCCTCGGGTACACCACACATCATGGTCACCCTAGAGCCAAATCTTGTTCTTTTGTTTCGATCTTTTAGGATTCAGAATTTAGAATGTAGAATTTAGAATGTAGAATTTGGAATGTGGAATTTAGAATGTGGAATTTAGAATATAGAACTGGAATCTGATGACATTATGGTTCTTTTGCTCTGGTCTTGGCTGTGGCACTGCCTCTGGTGCACCACACATCATGGTCACCCCAGAGCCAAAACTTGTTCTTTTCTTGATCTTTTAGAATTCAGAATTTAGAATGTAGAATTTAGAATGTGGAATTCAGAATGTGGAATTTAGAATGTAGAATTAAGAATTTAGAACTGGAATCTGATGACATCATGGTTCTTTTGCTCTGGTCTTGGCTGTGGCACTGCCTCGGGTACACCACACATCATGGTCACCCTAGAGCCAAATCTTGTTCTTTTGCTTCGATCTTTTAGGATTCAGAATTTAGAATGTAGAATTTGGAATGTGGAATTTAGAATGTGGAATTTAGAATATAGAACTGGAATCTGATGACATTATGGTTCTTTTGCTCTGGTCTTGGCTGTGGCACTGCCTCTGGTGCACCACACATCATGGTCACCCCAGAGCCAAAACTTGTTCTTTTGCTTTGATCTTTTAGAATTCAGAATTTAGAATTCAGAATTTAGAATGTGGAATTTGGAATGTGGAATTTAGAATGTGGAATTCAGAATTTAGAACCGAATCTGATGACATCATGGTTCTTTTGCTCTGGTCTTGGCTGTGGCACTGCCTCGGGTACACCACACATCATGGTCACCCTAGAGCCAAATCTTGTTCTTTTGCTTCGATCTTTTAGAATTTAGAATGTAGAATTTAGAATGTGGAATATTGAATATGGAATTTAGAATTTAGAACCGGAATCTGATGACATCATGGTTCTTTTGCTCTGGTCTTGGCTGTGGCCCAGCCTCAGGTACACCACACATCATGGTCACCCCAGAGCCAAAACTTGTTCTTTTGCTTTGATCTCTTACAATGTAGAATTTAGAATGTGGAATTTAGAATGTGGAATTTAGAATGTGGAATTTAGAATTTAGAACCAGAATCTGATGACATCATGGTTGTTTTGCTCTGGTCTTGGCTGTGGCACTGCCTCGGGTACACCACACATCATGGTCACCCAGAGCCAAAACTTGTTCTTTTGCTTCGATCTTTTAGAATTCAGAATTTAGAATGTAGAATTTAGAATGTGAAATTTGGAATGTGGAATTTAGAATGTGGAATTTAGAATGTGGAATTTAGAATTTAGAACTGGAATCTGATGACATCATGGTTCTTTTGCTCTGGTCTTGGCTGTGGCCTGCCTCGGTTCACCACACATCATGGTCACCCAGAGCCAAAACTTGTTCTTTTGCTTCGATCTTTTAGAATTCAGAATTTAGAATGTAGAATTTGGAATGTGGAATTTGGAATGTGGAATTTAGAATGTGGAATTTAGAATGTGGAATTTAGAATTTAGAACTGGAATCTGATGACATCATGGTTATTTTGCTCTGGTCTTGGCTGTGGCCCTGCCTCTGGTTCACCAGACATCATGGTCACCCCAGAGCCAAAACTTGTTCTTTTGCTTAATCTTTTAGAATTTAGAATGTAGAATTTAGAATGTAGAACTTAGAATGTGGAATTTAGAATTCAGAATTTAGAACCGAATCTGATGACATCATGGTTCTTTTGCTCTTGTCTTGGCTGTGGCACTGCCTCGGTACACCACATATCATGGTCACCCTAGAGCCAAATCTTGTTCTTTGTTTGATCTTTTAGGATTCAGAATTTAGAATGTAGAATTTGGAATGTGGAATTTAGAATGTGGAATTTAGAATGTGGAATTTAGAATGTGGAATTTAGAATTTAGAACCAGAATCTGATGACATCATGGTTGTTTTGCTCTGGTCTTGGCTGTGGCCCTGTCTCGGGTTCACCAGACACCATGGTCACCCCAGAGCCAAAACTTGTTCTTTTGCTTCTATCTTTTAGAATTTAGAATGTAGAATTTAGAATGTGGAATATTGAATGTGGAATTTAGAATTTAGAACCGGAATCTGATGACATCATGGTTCTTTTGCTCTGGTCTTGGCTGTGGCCCTGTCTCGGGTTCACCAGACATCATGGTCACCCCAGAGCCAAAACTTGTTCTTTTGCTTTGATCTCTTACAATGTAGAATTTAGAATGTAGAATTTGGAATGTGGAATTTGGAATGTGGAATTTAGAATGTGGAATTTAGAATTTAGAACCAGAATCTGATGACATCATGGTTGTTTTGCTCTGGTCTTGGCTGTGGCACTGCCTCGGGTACACCACACATCATGGTCACCCTAGAGCCAAAACTTGTTCTTTTGTTTCGATCTTTTAGAATTCAGAATTTAGAATGTAGAATTTAGAATGTAGAATTTGGAATGTGGAATTTAGAATGTGGAATTTAGAATGTGGAATTTAGAATTTAGAACTGGAATCTGATGACATCATGGTTCTTTTGCTCTGGTCTTGGCTGTGGCCCAGCCTCGGTACATCAGTCATCATGGTCAGCCCAGAGCCAAAACTTGTTCTTTTGCTTCTATCTTTTAGAATTTAGAATGTAGAATTTAGAATGTGGAATATTGAATGTGGAATTTAGAATTTAGAACCGGAATCTGATGACATCATGGTTGTTTTGCTCTGGTCTTGGCTGTGGCACTGCCTCGGTACACCACACATCATGGTCACCCAGAGCCAAAACTTGTTCTTTTCTTCGATCTTTTAGAATTCAGAATTTAGAATGTGGAATTTAGAATGTGGAATTTAGAATGTGGAATTTAGAATGTGGAATTTAGAATTTAGAACTGGAATCTGATGACATCATGGTTCTTTTGCTCTGGTCTTGGCTGTGGCACTGCCTCGGTACACCACACATCATCAGTCACCCAGAGCCAAAACTTGTTCTTTTGCTCCGATCTCTTAGAATTCAGAATTTAGAATGTAGAATTTAGAATGTGGAATTTAGAATGTAGAATTTAGAATTTAGAATTCAGAATATAGAACCGAATCTGATGACATCATGGTTCTTTTGCTCTGGTCTTGGCTGTGGCCTGCCTCAGGTACAACACACATCATGGTCACCCCAGAGCCAAAACTTGTTCTTTTGCTTTGATCTCTTACAATGTAGAATTTGGAATGTGGAATGTGGAATTTAGAATGTGGAATATTGAATGTGGAATTTAGAATTTAGAACCAGAATCTGATGACATCATGGTTCTTTTGCTCTGGTCTTGGCTGTGGCCCTGCCTCGGTACACCACACATCATGGTCAACCCAGAGCCAAAACTTGTTCTTTGTTTCGATCTTTTAGAATTTGGAATGTGGAATGTAGAATTCAGAATTTAGAATGTGGAATTTAGAATTTAGAACCAGAATCTGATGACATCATGGTTGTTTTGCTCTGGTCTTGGCTGTGGCACTGCCTCGGTACACCACACATCATGGTCACCCTAGAGCCAAAACTTGTTCTTTTCTTCGATCTTTTAGAATTCAGAATTTAGAATGTAGAATTTAGAATGTGGAATTCAGAATGTGGAATTTAGAATGTAGAATTAAGAATTTAGAACTGGAATCTGATGACATCATGGTTCTTTTGCTCTGGTCTTGGCTGTGGCACTGCCTCGGTACACCACACATCATGGTCACCCAGAGCCAAAACTTGTTTTTTGCTTGATCTTTTAGAATTCAGAATTTAGAATGTAGAATTTAGAATGTGAATTTGGAATGTGGAATTTAGAATGTGGAATTTAGAATTTAGAACTGGAATCTGATGACATCATGGTTCTTTTGCTCTGGTCTTGGCTGTGGCCCTGCCTCGGTTCACCAGACATCATGGTCACCCAGAGCCAAAACTTGTTCTTTTGCTTCTTCTTTTAGAATTTAGAATGTAGAATTTAGAATGTAGAATTTAGAATGTGGAATTTAGAATATGGAATTTAGAACCGAATCTGATGACATCATGGTTCTTTTGCTCTGGTCTTGGCTGTGGCACTGCCTCGGTACACCACACATCATGGTCACCCTAGAGCCAAAACTTGTTCTTTTGTTTGATCTTTTAGAATTCAGAATTTAGAATGTAGAATTTAGAATGTGGAATTTAGAATGTGGAATTTAGAATTTAGAACTGGAATCTGATGACATCATGGTTCTTTTGCTCTGGTCTTGGCTGTGGCACTGCCTCTGGTACACCACACATCATGGTCACCCCAGAGCCAAAACTTGTTCGTTTGCTTTGATCTTTTAGAATTCAGAATTTAGAATGTGGAATTTGGAATGTGGAATTTAGAATGTGGAATTTGAATATGGAATTTAGAATTTAGAACCGAATCTGATGACATCATGGTTCTTTTGCTCTGGTCTTGGCTGTGGCCCAGCCTCAGGTACACCACACATCATGGTCACCCCAGAGCCAAAACTTGTTCTTTTGCTTTGATCTTTGTAGAATTTAGAATGTGGAATTTAGAATGTGAAATTTGGAATGTGGAATTTAGAATGTGGAATTTAGAATGTGGAATTTAGAATTTAGAACTGGAATCTGATGACATCATGGTTATTTTGCTCTGGTCTTGGCTGTGGCACTGCCTCGGTTCACCACACATCATGGTCACCCAGAGCCAAAACTTGTTCTTTTGCTTGATCTTTTAGAATTCAGAATTTAGAATGTAGAATTTAGAATGTGGAATTTGGAATGTGCAATTTAGAATGTCTAATTTAGAATGTGGAATTTAGAATTTAGAACTGGAATCTGATGACATCATGGTTATTTTGCTCTGGTCTTGGCTGTGGCCCTGCCTCGGGTTCACCAGACATCATGGTCACCCAGAGCCAAAACTTGTTCTTTTGCTTGTTCTTTTAGAATTTAGAATGTAGAATTTAGAATGTAGAACTTAGAATGTGGAATTTAGAATTCAGAATTTAGAACTGGAATCTGATGACATCATGGTTCTTTTGCTCTTGTCTTGGCTGTGGCACTGCCTCGGTACACCACACATCATGGTCACCCTAGAGCCAAAACTTGTTCTTTTGTTTGATCTTTTAGGATTCAGAATTTAGAATGTAGAATTTGGAATGTGGAATTTAGAATGTGGAATTTAGAATTTAGAACTGGAATCTGATGACATTATGGTTCTTTTGCTCTGGTCTTGGCTGTGGCACTGCCTCTGGTGCACCACACATCATGGTCACCCCAGAGCCAAAACTTGTTCTTTTGCTTCTATCTTTTAGAATTTAGAATTTAGAATTCAGAATTTAGAATCTGGAATTTGGAATGTGGAATTCAGAATGTGGAATTCAGAATTTAGAACCAGAATCTGATGACATCATGGTTCTTTTGCTCTGGTCTTGGCTGTGGCCCTGTCTCGGTTCACCACACATCATGGTCACCCCAGAGCCAAAACTTCTTTTGCTTTGATCTCTTACAATGTAGAATTTAGAATGTAGAATTTAGAATGTGGAATTTAGAATGTGGAACATTAGAATGTGGAATTTAGAATTTAGAACCAGAATCTGATGACATCATGGTTCTTTTGCTCTGGTCTTGGCTGTGGCCCTGCCTCAGGTACACCACACATCATGGTCACCCAGAGCCAAAACTTGTTCTTTTGTTTGATCTTTTAGAATTTAGAATGTAGAATTTAGAATGTGGAATTTAGAATATGGAATTTAGAACCGGAATCTGATGACATCATGGTTCTTTTGCTCTTGTCTTGGCTGTGGCACTGCCTCGGTACACCACACATCATGGTCACCCTAGAGCCAAATCTTGTTCTTTTGTTTCGATCTTTTAGGATTCAGAATTTAGAATGTAGAATTTGGAATGTGGAATTTAGAATGTGGAATTTAGAATTTAGAACTGGAATCTGATGACATCATGGTTCTTTTTCTCTGGTCTTGGCTGTGGCACTGCCTCTGGTACACCACACATCATGGTCACCCAGAGCCAAAACTTGTTCTTTGCTTTGATCTTTTAGAATTCAGAATTTAGAATGTGGAATTTAGAATGTAGAATTTAGAATGTGGAATATTGAATATGGAATTTAGAATTTAGAACTGGAATCTGATGACATCATGGTTCTTTTGCTCTGGTCTTGGCTGTGGCCCAGCCTCAGGTACACCACACATCATGGTCACCCCAGAGCCAAAACTTGTTCTTTTGCTTTGATCTCTTACAATGTAGAATTTAGAATGTGGAATTTAGAATGTGAAATTTGGAATGTGGAATTTAGAATGTGGAATTTAGAATGTGGAATTTAGAATTTAGAACTGGAATCTGATGACATCATGGTTCTTTTGCTCTGGTCTTGGCTGTGGCCCTGCCTCAGGTTCACCACACATCATGGTCACCCAGAGCCAAAACTTGTTCTGCTTGATCTTTTAGAATTCAGAATTTAGAATGTAGAATTTAGAATGTGGAATTTGGAATGTGCAATTTAGAATGTCTAATTTAGAATGTGGAATTTAGAATTTAGAACTGGAATCTGATGACATCATGGTTATTTTGCTCTGGTCTTGGCTGTGGCCCTGCCTCGGTTCACCAGACATCATGGTCACCCAGAGCCAAAACTTGTTCTTTTGCTTTTCTTTTAGAATTTAGAATGTAGAATTTAGAATGTAGAATTTAGAATGTGGAATTTAGAATTCAGAATTTAGAACCGGAATCTGATGACATCATGGTTCTTTTGCTCTTGTCTTGGCTGTGGCACTGCCTCGGGTACACCACACATCATGGTCACCCTAGAGCCAAATCTTGTTCTTTTGTTTGATCTTTTAGGATTCAGAATTTAGAATGTAGAATTTGGAATGTGGAATTTAGAATGTGGAATTTAGAATATAGAACTGGAATCTGATGACATTATGGTTCTTTTGCTCTGGTCTTGGCTGTGGCACTGCCTCTGGTGCACCACACATCATGGTCACCCCAGAGCCAAAACTTGTTCTTTTCCTTCTATCTTTTAGAATTTAGAATTTAGAATTAGAATTTAGAATGTGGAATTTGGAATGTGGAATTTAGAATGTGGAATTCAGAATTTAGAACCAGAATCTGATGACATCATGGTTCTTTTGCTCTGGTCTTGGCTGTGGCCCTGCCTCGGTTCACCACACATCATGGTCACCCCAGAGCCAAAACTTGTTCTTTGCTTTGATCTCTTACAATGTAGAATTTAGAATGTAGAATTTAAAATGTGGAATTTGGAATGTGGAATGTGGAATTTAGAATGTGGAATTTAAATGTGGAATTTAGAATTTAGAACCAGAATCTGATGACATCATGGTTCTTTTGCTCTGGTCTTGGCTGTGGCACTGCCTCAGGTACACCACACATCATGGTCAACCCAGAGCCAAAACTTGTTCTTTTGTTTGATCTTTTAGAATTTAGAATGTAGAATTTAGAATGTGGAATTTAGAATTTAGAACCAGAATCTGATGACATCATGGTTGTTTTGCTCTGGTCTTGGCTGTGGCACTGCCTCGGTACACCACATCATGGTCACCCAGAGCCAAAACTTGTTCTTTTTCTTCATTTTCAGAATTCAGAATTTAGAATGTGGAATTTAGAATGTGGAATTCAGAATGTGGAATTTAGAATGTAGAATGTGGAATTTAGAACTGGAATCTGATGACATCATGGTTCTTTTGCTCTGGTCTTGGCTGTGGCACTGCCTCTGGTGCACCACACATCATGGTCACCCCAGAGCCAAAACTTGTTCTTTTCCTTCTGTCTTTTAGAATTCAGAATTTAGAATTCAGAATTTAGAATGTGGAATTTAGAATTCAGAATTTAGAATGTAGAATTTAGAATTTAGAATTTAGAACTGGAATCTGATGACATCATGGTTCTTTTGCTCTGGTCTTGGCTGTGGCCCTGCCTCGGGTACACCAGTCATCATGGTCACCCAGAGCCAAAACTTGTTCTTTTTGATCTTTTAGAATATAGAATGTAGAATTTAGAATGTGGAGTTTGGAATGTGGAATTTAGAATGTGGAATTTAGAATGTGGAATTTAGAATTTAGAACTGGAATCTGATGACATCATGGTTCTTTTGCTCTGGTCTTGGCTGTGGCCTGCCTGAGGTACACCACACATCATGGTCACCCCAGAGCCAAAACTTGTTCTTTTGCTTTGATCTTTTAGAATGTAGAATTTAGAATGTGGAATTTGGAATGTGGAATTTAGAATGTGGAATTTAGAATTTAGAACTGGAATCTGATGATATCATGGTTCTTTTGCTCTGGTCTTGGCTGTGGCCCTGCCTCGGGTTACCACACATCATGGTCACCCCAGAGCCAAAACTTGTTTTTTTTGATCTTTTAGAATTTAGAATTTAGAATTTAGAATGTGGAATATTGAATGTGGAATTTAGAATTCAGAATTTAGAAACGGAATCTGATGACATCATGGTTCTTTTGCTCTGGTCTTGGCTGTGGCCTCAGGTACACCACACATCATGGTCACCCCAGAGCCAAAACTTGTTCTTTTGTTTTGATCTCTTACAATGTAGAATTTAGAATGTGGAATTTGGAATGTGGAATTTAGAATGTGGAATTTAGAATTTAGAACCAGAATCTGATGACATCATGGTTGTTTTGCTCTGGTCTTGGCTGTGGCACTGCCTCGGGTACACCACACATCATGGTCACCCTAGAGCCAAAACTTGTTCTTTTGCTTCGATCTTTTAGAATTCAGAATTTAGAATGTAGAATTTAGAATGTAGAATTTAGAATGTGGAATTTAGAATGTGGAATTTAGAATGTAGAATTAAGAATTTAGAACTGGAATCTGATGACATCATGGTTCTTTTGCTCTGGTCTTGGCTGTGGCCCTGTCTCGGGTTCACCAGACATCATGGTCACCCCAGAGCCAAAACTTGTTCTTTTGCTTCTATCTTTTAGAATTTAGAATGTAGAATTTAGAATGTGGAATATTGAATATGGAATTTAGAATTTAGAACCGGAATCTGATGACATCATGGTTCTTTTGCTCTGGTCTTGGCTGTGGCACTGCCTCGGTACACCACACATCATGGTCACCCAGAGCCAAAACTTGTTCTTTTGCTTTGATCTCTTACAATGTAGAATTTAGAATGTAGAATTTGGAATGTGGAATTTAGAATGTGGAATTTAGAATTTAGAACTGGAATCTGATGACATCATGGTTCTTTTGCTCTGGTCTTGGCTGTGGCACTGCCTCGGTACACCACACATCATGGTCACCCTAGAGCCAAATCTTGTTCTTTTGTTTGATCTTTTAGGATTCAAAATTTAGAATGTAGAATTTAGAATGTGGAGTTTGGAATGTGGAATTTAGAATGTGGAATTTAGAATGTGGAATTTAGAATTCAGAACTGGAATCTGATGACATCATGGTTCCTTTGCTCTGGTCTTGGCTGTGGCCCTGTCTCGGTTCACCAGACATCATGGTCACCCCAGAGCCAAAACTTGTTCTTTGCTTCGTTCTTTTAGAATTTAGAATGTAGAATTTAGAATGTAGAACTTAGAATGTGGAATTTAGAATTCAGAATTTAGAACCGGAATCTGATGACATCATGGTTCTTTTGCTCTGGTCTTGGCTGTGGCACTGCCTCGGTACACCACACATCATGGTCACCCTAGAGCCAAATCTTGTTCTTTTGTTTTGATCTTTTAGATTCAGAATTTAGAATGTAGAATTTGGAATGTGGAATTTAGAATGTGGAATTTAGAATTTAGAACTGGAATCTGATGACATCATGGTTCTTTTGCTCTGGTCTTGGCTGTGGCACTGCCTCTGGTGCACCACACATCATGGTCACCCAGAGCCAAAACTTGTTCTTTTCCTTCTATCTTTTAGAATTTAGAATTTAGAATTAGAATTTAGAATCTGGAATTTGGAATGTGGAATTTAGAATGTGGAATTCAGAATTTAGAACCAGAATCTGATGACATCATGGTTCTTTTGCTCTGGTCTTGGCTGTGGCCTGCCTCGGTTCACCACACATCATGGTCACCCCAGAGCCAAAACTTGTTCTTTTGCTTTGATCTTTTAGAATTAGAATTTAGAATTAGAATGTGGAATGTGGAATGTGGAATTTAGAATGTGGAATTTAAATGTGGAATTTAGAATTTAGAACCAGAATCTGATGACATCATGGTTCTTTTGCTCTGGTCTTGGCTGTGGCCCTGCCTCAGGTACACCACACATCATGGTCACCCAGAGCCAAAACTTGTTCTTTTTTTGATCTTTTAGAATTTAGAATGTAGAATTTAGAATGTGGAATTTAGAATTTAGAACCAGAATCTGATGACATCATGGTTGTTTTGCTCTGGTCTTGGCTGTGGCACTGCCTCGGTACACCACACATCATGGTCACCCTAGAGCCAAAACTTGTTCTTTTTCTTCGATCTTTTAGAATTCAGAATTTAGAATGTGGAATTTAGAATGTGGAATTTAGAATGTGGAATTTAGAATTTAGAACTGGAATCTGATGACATCATGGTTCTTTTGCTCTGGTCTTGGCTGTGGCACTGCCTCGGGTACACCACACATCATGGTCACCCTAGAGCCAAAACTTGTTCTTTTGCTCCGATCTCTTAGAATTCAGAATTTAGAATGTAGAATTTAGAATGTGGAATTTGGAATGTGGAATTTGGAATGTGGAATTTAGAATGTGGAATTTGGAATTTAGAATTTAGAACCAGAATCTGATGACATCATGGTTGTTTTGCTCTGGTCTTGGCTGTGGCACTGCCTCAGGTACACCACACATCATGGTCACCCTAGAGCCAAAACTTGTTCTTTGTTTGATCTTTTAGGATTCAGAATTTAGAATGTAGAATTTAGAATGTGGAATTTGGAATGTGGAATTTAGAATGTGGAATTTAGAATGTGGAATTTAGAATGTGGAATTTAGAATTTAGAACAGGAATCTGATGACATCATGGTTCTTTTGCTCTGGTCTTGGCTGTGGCCCTGCCTCGGTACACCACACATCATGGTCACCCCAGAGCCAAAACTTGTTCTTTTGCTTCTATCTTTTAGAATTTAGAATGTAGAATTTAGGATGTGGAATATTGAATATGGAATTTAGAATTTAGAACCGGAATCTGATGACATCATGGTTGTTTTGCTCTGGTCTT
This sequence comes from Miichthys miiuy, assembly GCA_036365135.1. NCBI lineage: Eukaryota > Metazoa > Chordata > Actinopteri > Sciaenidae > Miichthys > Miichthys miiuy. Next base: position 4,247,184 of record CM071623.1, on the reverse strand, counting down.
GGCTGTGGCCCTGCCTCGGTACACCACACATCATGGTCACCCTAGAGCCAAAACTTGTTCTTTTCTTCGATCTTTTAGAATTCAGAATTTAGAATGTGGAATTTAGAATGTGGAATTTAGAATTTAGAACTGGAATCTGATGACATCATGGTTCTTTTGCTCTGGTCTTGGCTGTGGCACTGCCTCGGGTACACCACACATCATGGTCACCCTAGAGCCAAAACTTGTTCTTTTGCTTCGATCTCTTAGAATTCAGAATTTAGAATGTAGAATTTAGAATGTGGAATTTAGAATGTAGAATTTAGAATTCAGAATTTAGAATTCAGAATATAGAACCGGAATCTGATGACATCATGGTTCTTTTGCTCTGGTCTTGGCTGTGGCCCGGCCTCAGGTACACCACACATCATGGTCACCCCAGAGCCAAAACTTGTTCTTTGCTTTGATCTCTTACAATGTAGAATTTGGAATGTGGAATGTGGAATTTAGAATGTGGAATATTGAATGTGGAATTTAGAATTTAGAACCAGAATCTGATGACATCATGGTTCTTTTGCTCTGGTCTTGGCTGTGGCCCGGCCTCAGGTACACCACACATCATGGTCACCCAGAGCCAAAACTTGTTTTGTTTCGATCTTTTAGAATTTAGAATGTGGAATGTAGAATTGGAATTTAGAATGTGGAATTTAGAATTTAGAACCAGAATCTGATGACATCATGGTTGTTTTGCTCTGGTCTTGGCTGTGGCACTGCCTCGGGTACACCACACATCATGGTCACCCTAGAGCCAAAACTTGTTCTTTTTCTTGATCTTTTAGAATTCAGAATTTAGAATGTAGAATTTAGAATGTGGAATTCAGAATGTGGAATTTAGAATGTAGAATTAAGAATTTAGAACTGGAATCTGATGACATCATGGTTCTTTTGCTCTGGTCTTGGCTGTGGCACTGCCTCGGTACACCACACATCATGGTCACCCAGAGCCAAAACTTGTTCTTTTGCTTGATCTTTTAGAATTCAGAATTTAGAATGTAGAATTTAGAATGTGAAATTTGGAATGTGGAATTTAGAATGTGGAATTTAGAATTTAGAACTGGAATCTGATGACATCATGGTTCTTTTGCTCTGGTCTTGGCTGTGGCCCTGCCTCGGGTTCACCAGACATCATGGTCACCCCAGAGCCAAAACTTGTTCTTTTTTCGTTCTTTTAGAATTTAGAATGTAGAATTTAGAATGTAGAATTTAGAATGTGGAATTTAGAATATGGAATTTAGAACCGGAATCTGATGACATCATGGTTCTTTTGCTCTGGTCTTGGCTGTGGCACTGCCTCGGTACACCACACATCATGGTCACCCTAGAGCCAAATCTTGTTCTTTGTTTCGATCTTTTAGGATTCAGAATTTAGAATGTAGAATTTGGAATGTGGAATTTAGAATGTGGAATTTAGAATTTAGAACTGGAATCTGATGACATCATGGTTCTTTTGCTCTGGTCTTGGCTGTGGCACTGCCTCTGGTGCACCACACATCATGGTCACCCCAGAGCCAAAACTTGTTCTTTTGCTTCGATCTTTTAGAATTCAGAATTTAGAATGTGGAATTTAGAATGTAGAATTTAGAATGTGGAATATTGAATATGGAATTTAGAATTTAGAACCGGAATCTGATGACATCATGGTTCTTTTGCTCTGGTCTTGGCTGTGGCCCAGCCTCAGGTACACCACACATCATGGTCACCCCAGAGCCAAAACTTGTTCTTTTGCTTTGATCTCTTACAATGTAGAATTTAGAATGTGGAATTTAGAATGTGGAATTTGGAATGTGGAATTTAGAATGTGGAATTTAGAATGTGGAATTTAGAATTTAGAACTGGAATCTGATGACATCATGGTTCTTTTGCTCTGGTCTTGGCTGTGGCCCTGCCTCGGTTCACCACACATCATGGTCACCCTAGAGCCAAAACTTGTTCTTTTGCTTCGATCTTTTAGAATTCAGAATTTAGAATGTAGAATTTAGAATGTGGAATTTGGAATGTGGAATTTAGAATGTCGAATTTAGAATGTGGAATTTAGAATTTAGAACTGGAATCTGATGACATCATGGTTATTTTGCTCTGGTCTTGGCTGTGGCCCTGCCTCGGGTTCACCAGACATCATGGTCACCCCAGAGCCAAAACTTGTTCTTTTGCTTCGATCTTTTAGAATTTAGAATGTAGAATTTAGAATGTAGAATTTAGAATGTGGAATTTAGAATTCAGAATTTAGAACCGGAATCTGATGACATCATGGTTCTTTTGCTCTGGTCTTGGCTGTGGCACTGCCTCGGGTACACCACACATCATGGTCACCCTAGAGCCAAAACTTGTTCTTTTGTTTCGATCTTTTAGGATTCAGAATTTAGAATGTAGAATTTGGAATGTGGAATTTAGAATGTGGAATTTAGAATTTAGAACTGGAATCTGATGACATCATGGTTCTTTTGCTCTGGTCTTGGCTGTGGCACTGCCTCGGGTACACCACACATCATGGTCACCCCAGAGCCAAAACTTGTTCTTTTCCTTCTATCTTTTAGAATTTAGAATTTAGAATTCAGAATTTAGAATCTGGAATTTGGAATGTGGAATTTAGAATGTGGAATTTAGAATTTAGAACCAGAATCTGATGACATCATGGTTCTTTTGCTCTGGTCTTGGCTGTGGCCCTGCCTCGGGTTCACCACACATCATGGTCACCCCAGAGCCAAAACTTGTTCTTTTGCTTTGATCTCTTACAATGTAGAATTTAGAATGTAGAATTTAAAATGTGGAATTTGGAATGTGGAATGTGGAATTTAGAATGTGGAATTTAGAATTTAGAACCAGAATCTGATGACATCATGGTTCTTTTGCTCTGGTCTTGGCTGTGGCCTGCCTCAGGTACACCACACATCATGGTCACCCAGAGCCAAAACTTGTTCTTTTGTTTCGATCTTTTAGAATTTAGAATGTAGAATTTAGAATGTGGAATTTAGAATTTAGAACCAGAATCTGATGACATCATGGTTGTTTTGCTCTGGTCTTGGCTGTGGCACTGCCTCGGTACACCACACATCATGGTCACCCTAGAGCCAAAACTTGTTCTTTTCTTCACATTTTAGAATTCAGAATTTAGAATGTGGAATTTAGAATGTGGAATTCAGAATGTGGAATTTAGAATGTAGAATGTGGAATTTAGAACTGGAATCTGATGACATCATGGTTCTTTTGCTCTGGTCTTGGCTGTGGCACTGCCTCTGGTACACCACACATCATGGTCACCCCAGAGCCAAAACTTGTTCTTTTCCTTCTGTCTCTTAATTCAGAATTTAGAATTCAGAATTTAGAATGTGGAATTTGGAATGTGGAATTTAGAATGTGGAATTCAGAATTTAGAACCAGAATCTGATGACATCATGGTTCTTTTGCTCTGGTCTTGGCTGTGGCCCTGTCTCAGGTTCACCAGACATCATGGTCACCCAGAGCCAAAACTTGTTCTTTGCTTCTATCTTTTAGAATTTAGAATGTAGAATTTAGAATGTGGAATATTGAATATGGAATTTAGAATTTAGAACCGGAATCTGATGACATCATGGTTCTTTTGCTCTGGTCTTGGCTGTGGCACTGCCTCGGTACACCACACATCATGGTCACCCAGAGCCAAAACTTGTTCTTTTGCTTTGATCTCTTACAATGTAGAATTTAGAATGTAGAATTTGGAATGTGGAATTTAGAATGTGGAATTTAGAATTTAGAACTGGAATCTGATGACATCATGGTTCTTTTGCTCTGGTCTTGGCTGTGGCACTGCCTCGGGTACACCACACATCATGGTCACCCTAGAGCCAAAACTTGTTCTTTTGTTTGATCTTTTAGATTCAAAATTTAGAATGTAGAATTTAGAATGTGGATTTGGAATGTGGAATTTAGAATGTGGAATTTAGAATGTGGAATTTAGAATGTGGAATTTAGAATTCAGAACTGGAATCTGATGACATCATGGTTCCTTTGCTCTGGTCTTGGCTGTGGCCCTGTCTCGGGTTCACCAGACATCATGGTCACCCCAGAGCCAAAACTTGTTCTTTTGCTTCGTTCTTTTAGAATTTAGAATGTAGAATTTAGAATGTAGAATTTAGAATGTGGAATTTAGAATTCAGAATTTAGAACCGGAATCTGATGACATCATGGTTCTTTTGCTCTGGTCTTGGCTGTGGCACTGCCTCGGTACACCACACATCATGGTCACCCAGAGCCAAAACTTGTTCTTTTGTTTGATCTTTTAGAATTCAGAATTTAGAATGTAGAATTTGGAATGTGGAATTTAGAATGTGGAATTTAGAATAGAACTGGAATCTGATGACATCATGGTTCTTTTGCTCTGGTCTTGGCTGTGGACTGCCTCTGGTGCACCACATCATGGTCACCCCAGAGCCAAAACTTGTTCTTTTCTTCTATCTTTTAGAATTTAGAATTTAGAATTCAGAATTTAGAATGTGGAATTTGGAATGTGGAATTTAGAATGTGGAATTTAGAATTTAGAACCAGAATCTGATGACATCATGGTTGTTTTGCTCTGGTCTTGGCTGTGGCCCTGCCTCAGGTACACCACACATCATGGTCACCCCAGAGCCAAAACTTGTTCTTTTGCTTTGATCTCTTACAATGTAGAATTTAGAATGTAGAATTTAGAATGTGGAATTTGGAATGTGGAATGTGGAATTTAGAATGTGGAATTTAAATGTGGAATTTAGAATTTAGAACCAGAATCTGATGACATCATGGTTCTTTTGCTCTGGTCTTGGCTGTGGCCCTGCCTCAGGTACACCACACATCATGGTCACCCAGAGCCAAAACTTGTTCTTTTGTTTGATCTTTTAGAATTTAGAATGTAGAATTTAGAATGTGGAATTTAGAATTTAGAACCAGAATCTGATGACATCATGGTTGTTTTGCTCTGGTCTTGGCTGTGGCACTGCCTCGGTACACCACACATCATGGTCACCCTAGAGCCAAAACTTGTTCTTTCTTCTCATTTTAGAATTCAGAATTTAGAATGTAGAATTTAGAATGTGGAATTTAGAATGTGGAATTTAGAATGTAGAATGTAGAATTTAGAACTGGAATCTGATGACATCATGGTTCTTTTGCTCTGGTCTTGGCTGTGGCACTGCCTCTGGTACACCACACATCATGGTCACCCCAGAGCCAAAACTTGTTCTTTTCCTTCTGATCTTTTAGAATTCAGAATTTAGAATTAGAATTTAGAATGTGGAATTTAGAATGTGGAATTTAGAATGTGGAATTCAGAATTTAGAACCAGAATCTGATGACATCATGGTTCTTTTGCTCTGGTCTTGGCTGTGGCCCTGTCTCAGGTTCACCACACATCATGGTCACCCAGAGCCAAAACTTGTTCTTTTGCTTCTATCTTTTAGAATTTAGAATGTAGAATTTAGAATGTGGAATATTGAATGTGGAATTTAGAATTTAGAACCGGAATCTGATGACATCATGGTTCTTTTGCTCTTATCTTGGCTGTGGCACTGCCTCGGTACACCACACATCATGGTCACCCAGAGCCAAAACTTGTTCTTTTGCTTTGATCTCTTACAATGTAGAATTTAGAATGTGGAATTTGGAATGTGGAATTTAGAATGTGGAATTTAGAATTTAGAACTGGAATCTGATGACATCATGGTTCTTTTGCTCTGGTCTTGGCTGTGGCACTGCCTCGGGTACACCACACATCATGGTCACCTAGAGCCAAAACTTGTTCTTTTGTTTGATCTTTTAGAATTCAAAATTTAGAATGTAGAATTTAGAATGTGGAATTTGGAATGTGGAATTTAGAATGTGGAATTTAGAATGTGGAATTTAGAATTTAGAACTGGAATCTGATGACATCATGGTTCTTTTGCTCTGGTCTTGGCTGTGGCCCTGTCTCGGTTCACCAGACATCATGGTCACCCCAGAGCCAAAACTTGTTCTTTTGCTTCTTCTTTTAGAATTTAGAATGTAGAATTTAGAATGTGGAATTTAGAATTTAGAATTTAGAACCGGAATCTGATGACATCATGGTTCTTTTGCTCTGGTCTTGGCTGTGGCACTGCCTCAGGTACACCACACATCATGGTCACCCTAGAGCCAAAACTTGTTCTTTTGTTTGATCTTTAGGATTCAGAATTTAGAATGTAGAATTTAGAATGTAGAATTTGGAATGTGGAATTTAGAATGTGGAATTTAGAATTTAGAACTGGAATCTGATGACATCATGGTTCTTTTGCTCTGGTCTTGGCTGTGGCACTGCCTCTGGTACACCACACATCATGGTCACCCCAGAGCCAAAACTTGTTCTTTTGCTTTAATCTTTTAGAATTCAGAATTTAGAATTCAGAATTTAGAATGTGGAATTTGGAATGTGGAATTTAGAATGTGGAATTTAGAATTTAGAACCAGAATCTGATGACATCATGGTTGTTTTGCTCTGGTCTTGGCTGTGCACTGCCTCTGGTACACCACACATCATGGTCACCCAGAGCCAAAACTTGTTCTTTTGATCTTTTAGAATTTAGAATGTAGAATTTAGAATGTGGAATTTAGAATTGGAATTTAGAATGTGGAATTTAGAATTGAATGAATTCAGAATACAGAATTTAGAACCGGAATCTGATGACATCATGGTTCTTTTGCTCTGGTCTTGGCTGTGGCCCTGCCTCGGGTACACCACACATCATGGTCACCCAGAGCCAAAACTTGTTCTTTTGCTTGATCTTTTAAATAGAATGTAGAATTTAGAATGTGGAGTTTGGAATGTGGAATTTAGAATGTGGAATTTAGAATGTGGAATTTAGAATTTAGAACTGGAATCTGATGACATCATGGTTCTTTTGCTCTGGTCTTGGCTGTGGCACTGCCTCGGTACACCACACATCATGGTCACCCAGAGCCAAAACTTGTTCTTTTGTTTTGATCTTTTAGAATTTAGAATGTAGAATTTAGAATGTGGAATGTTGAATATGGAATTTAGAATTCAGAATTTAGAACCGAATCTGATGACATCATGGTTCTTTTGCTCTGGTCTTGGCTGTGGCCCTGCCTCAGGTACACCACACATCATGGTCACCCTAGAGCCAAAACTTGTTCTTTTCCGATCTCTTAAATTCAGAATTTAGAATGTAGAATTTAGAATGTGGAATTTAGAATGTAGAATTTAGAATTTAGAATTTGGAATTCAGAATTTAGAACGAATCTGATGACATCATGGTTCTTTTGCTCTGGTCTTGGCTGTGGCCTGCCTCTGGTACACCACACATCATGGTCACCCCAGAGCCAAAACTTGTTCTTTTCTTTGATCTTTTAGAATTCAGAATTTAGAATGTAGAATTTAGAATGTGGAATTTGGAATGTGGAATTTAGAATGTGGAATTTAGAACTGGAATCTGATGACATCATGGTTCTTTTGCTCTGGTCTTGGCTGTGGCCCTGCCTCGGTACACCACACATCATGGTCACCCAGAGCCAAAACTTGTTCTTTTGCTTTGATCTTTTACAATGTAGAATTTAGAATGTGGAATTTGGAATGTGGAATTTAGAATGTGGAATTTAGAATTTAGAACCAGAATCTGATGACATCATGGTTGTTTTGCTCTGGTCTTGGCTGTGGCACTGCCTCTGGTACACCACACATCATGGTCACCCCAGAGCCAAAACTTGTTCTTTTGTGATCTTTTAGAATTTAGAATGTAGAATTTAGAATGTGGAATTTAGAATTCAGAATTTAGAATGTGAATTTAAAATTCAGAATTTAGAACCAGAATCTGATGACATCATGGTTCTTTTGCTCTGGTCTTGGCTGTGGCACTGCCTCTGGTACACACACATCATGGTCACCCAGAGCCAAAACTTGTTCTTTGCTTGATCTTTTAGAATTTAGAATGTAGAATTTAGAATGTGGAATTTAGAATTGGAATTTAGAATGTGGAATTTAGAATGTAGAATTTAGAATTTAGAACCGGAATCTGATGACATCATGGTTCTTTTGCTCTGGTCTTGGCTGTGGCCCAGCCTCAGGTACACCACACATCATGGTCACCCCAGAGCCAAAACTTGTTCTTTTGCTTGATCTTTTAGAATTAGAATGTAGAATTTAGAATGTGGTTTGGAATGTGGAATTTAGAATGTGGAATTTAGAATGTGGAATTTAGAATTTAGAACTGGAATCTGATGACATCATGGTTCTTTTGCTCTGGTCTTGGCTGTGGCCTGCCTGAGGTACACCACACATCATGGTCACCCCAGAGCCAAAACTTGTTCTTTTGCTTTGATCTTTTAGAATGTAGAATTTAGAATGTGAATTTGGAATGTGGAATTTAGAATGTGGAATTTAGAATTTAGAACTGGAATCTGATGACATCATGGTTCTTTTGCTCTGGTCTTGGCTGTGGCCTGCCTCTGGTACACCACACATCATGGTCACCCAGAGCCAAAACTTGTTCTTTGTTTTGATCTTTTAGAATTTAGAATTTAGAATTTAGAATGTGGAATATTGAATGTAGAATTTAGAATTCAGAATTTAGAACCGGAATCTGATGACATCATGGTTCTTTTGCTCTGGTCTTGGCTGTGGCCCTGCCTCAGGTACACCACACATCATGGTCACCCCAGAGCCAAAACTTGTTCTTTTGTTTTGATCTTTTAATAGAATTTAGAATGTGGAATTTGGAATGTGGAATTTGGAATGTGGAATTTAGAATTTAGAACCAGAATCTGATGACATCATGGTTCTTTTGCTCTGGTCTTGGCTGTGGCACTGCCTCGGTACACCACACATCATGGTCACCCAGAGCCAAAACTTGTTCTTTTCTTCAATCTTTTAGAATTCAGAATTTAGAATGTAGAATTTAGAATGTAGAATTTAGAATGTGGAATTTAGAATGTGGAATTTAGAATGTAGAATTAAAATTTAGAACTGGAATCTGATGACATCATGGTTCTTTTGCTCTGGTCTTGGCTGTGGCCCTGCCTCGGTTCACCAGACATCATGGTCACCCCAGAGCCAAAACTTGTTCTTTTGCTTCTATCTTTTAGAATTTAGAATGTAGAATTTAGAATGTGGAATTTGAATGTGGAATTTAGAATTTAGAACTGGAATCTGATGACATCATGGTTCTTTTGCTCTGGTCTTGGCTGTGGCCCTGCCTCAGGTACACCACACATCATGGTCACCCCAGAGCCAAAACTTGTTCTTTTGCTTTGATCTCTTACAATGTAGAATTTGGAATGTGGAATTTGAATGTGGAATTTAGAATTTAGAGAATTGATGAATCAGAGAATTTAGAATGTAAATTTAGAATATAGAACTGGAATCTGATGACATCATGGTTCTTTTGCTCTGGTCTTGGCTGTGGCACTGCCTCTGGTACACCACACATCATGGTCACCCCAGAGCCAAAACTTGTTCTTTTGCTTCGATCTTTTAGAATTTAGAATGTAGAATTTAGAATGTGGAATTTAGAATGTGGAATTTAGAATTCAGAATTTAGAACTGGAATCTGATGACATCATGGTTCTTTTGCTCTGGTCTTGGCTGTGGCCCTGCCTCGGGTACACCACACATCATGGTCACCCCAGAGCCAAAACTTGTTCTTTTGCTTTGATCTTTTAGAATGTAGAATTTAGAATGTAGAATTTAGAATTGGAATTTAGAATTTAGAATTTAGAACTGGAATCTGATGACATCATGGTTCTTTTGCTCTGGTCTTGGCTGTGGCACTGCCTCAGGTACACCACACATCATGGTCACCTAGAGCCAAAACTTGTTCTTTTGCCGATCTCTTAGAATTCAGAATTTAGAATGTAGAATTTAGAATGTGGAATTTAGAATTCAGAATTTAGAATGTGGAATTTAGAATGTAGAATTTAGAATTTAGAACTGGAATCTGATGACATCATGGTTCTTTTGCTCTGGTCTTGGCTGTGGCCCTGCCTCAGGTACACCACACATCATGGTCACCCAGAGCCAAAACTTGTTCTTTTGTTTGATCTTTTAGAATTTAGAATGTAGAATTTAGAATGTGGAATTTAGAATGTGGAATTTAGAATTTAGAACCAGAATCTGATGACATCATGGTTCTTTTGCTCTGGTCTTGGCTGTGGCACTGCCTCGGGTACACCACACATCATGGTCACCCTAGAGCCAAAACTTGTTCTTTTCTTCACATCTTTTAGAATTCAGAATTTAGAATTTAGAATGTGGAATTTAGAATGTGGAATTTAGAATGTAGAATTAGAATTTAGAACTGGAATCTGATGACATCATGGTTCTTTTGCTCTGGTCTTGGCTGTGGCACTGCCTCGGTACACCACACATCATGGTCACCCCAGAGCCAAAACTTGTTCTTTTGTTTGATCTTTTAGATTCAGAATTTAGAATGTAGAATTTAGAATGTGGAATTTGGAATGTGGAATTTAGAATGTGGAATTTAGAATTTAGAACTGGAATCTGATGACATCATGGTTCTTTTGCTCTGGTCTTGGCTGTGGCCCTGTCTCGGTTCACCACATCATGGTCACCCCAGAGCCAAAACTTGTTCTTTTGCTTCTATCTTTTAGAATTTAGAATGTGGAATATTGAATGTGGAATTTAGAATTTAGAACGGAATCTGATGACATCATGGTTCTTTTGCTCTGGTCTTGGCTGTGGCCCTGCCTCAGGTACACCACACATCATGGTCACCCCAGAGCCAAAACTTGTTCTTTTGCTTTGATCTCTTACAATGTAGAATTTGGAATGTGGAATTTAGAATGTGAAATTTGGAATGTGGAATTTAGAATGTGGAATTTAGAATGTGGAATTTAGAATTTAGAACTGGAATCTGATGACATCATGGTTCTTTTGCTCTGGTCTTGGCTGTGGCCCTGCCTCGGTTCACCAGACATCATGGTCACCCCAGAGCCAAAATTTGTTCTTTTGCTTCGTTCTTTAGAATTTAGAATGTAGAATTTAGAATGTGGAATTTAGAATGTGGAATTTAGAATTCAGAATTTAGAACCGGAATCTGATGACATCATGGTTCTTTTGCTCTGGTCTTGGCTGTGGCCTGCCTCAGGTACACCACACATCATGGTCACCCCAGAGCCAAAACTTGTTCTTTTGCTTCTATCTTTTAGAATTTAGAATGTAGAATTTAGAATGTGGAATTTGAATGTGGAATTTAGAATTTAGAACCGGAATCTGATGACATCATGGTTCTTTTGCTCTGGTCTTGGCTGTGGCACTGCCTCTGGTGCACCACACATCATGGTCACCCCAGAGCCAAAACTTGTTCTTTGCTTTAATCTTTTAGAATTCAGAATTTAGAATTCAGAATTTAGAATGTGGAATTTGGAATGTGGAATTTAGAATGTGGAATTCAGAATTTAGAACCGGAATCTGATGACATCATGGTTCTTTTGCTCTTGTCTTGGCTGTGGCACTGCCTCGGGTACACCACACATCATGGTCACCCTAGAGCCAAATCTTGTTCTTTTGCTTCGATCTTTTAGGATTCAGAATTTAGAATGTAGAATTTAGAATGTGGAGTTTGGAATGTGGAATTTAGAATGTGGAATTTAGAATGTGGAATTTAGAATTTAGAACTGGAATCTGATGACATCATGGTTCTTTTGCTCTGGTCTTGGCTGTGGCCCAGCCTCAGGTACACCACACATCATGGTCACCCCAGAGCCAAAACTTGTTCTTTTGCTTTGATCTCTTAGAATGTAGAATTTAGAATGTAGAATTTAGAATGTGGAATTTGGAATGTGGAATTTAGAATGTGGAATTTAGAATGTGAATTTAGAATTTAGAACTGGAATCTGATGACATCATGGTTCTTTTGCTCTGGTCTTGGCTGTGGCCCTGCCTCAAGTTCACCAGACATCATGGTCACCCAGAGCCAAAACTTGTTCTTTTGCTTCGTTCTTTTAGAATTTAGAATGTAGAATTTAGAATGTAGAATTTAGAATGTGGAATTTAGAATTCAGAATTTAGAACCGGAATCTGATGACATCATGGTTCTTTTGCTCTGGTCTTGGCTGTGGCCCTGCCTCAGGTACACCACACATCATGGTCACCCCAGAGCCAAAACTTGTTCTTTTGCTTCGATCTTTTAGAATTTAGAATGTAGAATTTAGAATGTGGAATTTGAATGTGGAATTTAGAATTTAGAACTGGAATCTGATGACATCATGGTTCTTTTGCTCTGGTCTTGGCTGTGGCACTGCCTCTGGTGCACCACACATCATGGTCACCCCAGAGCCAAAACTTGTTCTTTGCTTTAATCTTTTAGAATTCAGAATTTAGAATTCAGAATTTAGAATGTGGAATTTGGAATGTGGAATTTAGAATGTGGAATTTAGAATTTAGAACCGGAATCTGATGACATCATGGTTCTTTTGCTCTTGTCTTGGCTGTGGCACTGCCTCGGGTACACCACACATCATGGTCACCCTAGAGCCAAAACTTGTTCTTTTTCTTCGATCTTTTAGAATTCAGAATTTAGAATGTAGAATTTAGAATGTGGAATTTAGAATGTGGAATTTAGAATGTAGAATTAGAATTTAGAACTGGAATCTGATGACATCATGGTTCTTTTGCTCTGGTCTTGGCTGTGGCACTGCCTCGGTACACCACACATCATGGTCACCCCAGAGCCAAAACTTGTTCTTTGCTTGATCTTTTAGAATTCAGAATTTAGAATGTAGAATTTAGAATGTGGAATTTGGAATGTGGAATTTAGAATGTGGAATTTAGAATGTGGAATTTAGAATTTAGAACTGGAATCTGATGACATCATGGTTCTTTTGCTCTGGTCTTGGCTGTGGCCCAGCCTCGGGTACACCAGACATCATGGTCACCCCAGAGCCAAAACTTGTTCTTTTGCTTCTATCTTTTAGAATTTAGAATGTAGAATTTAGAATGTGGAATATTGAATGTGGAATTTAGAATTTAGAACCGGAATCTGATGACATCATGGTTCTTTTGCTCTGGTCTTGGCTGTGGCACTGCCTCGGGTACACCACACATCATGGTCACCCTAGAGCCAAAACTTGTTCTTTTGCTTTGATCTTTAAGAATTTAGAATTTAGAATGTAGAATTTA
>CM071623.1:4210528-4233528 GCA_036365135.1 Miichthys miiuy | reverse complement strand
GTTATGTTACTTAACACCTGCTAAGAAAATAAGATAAGATTTCAGCCCCACTCCACTCATAACCATGTTCTCTAATGCAGCCATCAAGTTTAACCCTCTGGGGACTAAGCCATTTTCATCTTGTTTTTACTTCTTTAACATTTGTGCTTATAAACAATACTTATTGTATATGTATGTGTTTGGTACCTATAGATTCAGGAGAACCTAGGCTATCAGAAGCATTCATGTAATGTGCTTATAAGGGAAGCATGAGTGAAAAATCTACAAGAATTTCTAAAAATGAAAAGTAGATTTCTCTAATTTTTTACTCAAAATCACACCTCAAACAGTACTAGTGAAGAGTTTTTGAATGAAAATATTATTTTTCAATCCCTTTACCTGACATACATAGTATGAAAATATAATGAAATAGTATTTATGAAGTTATTCTGTCACTTTGCAATCACTTTGGGCCCTCTGTCACTCTGCTCTGTGTGCTCCCTGCCCCCTGCACTCTGTTCTACTCCGACACACTCTCTCTCTGTTGTCCCTCCCCCCTCAAGACCTCCAGAGTCCTTTGATTGGCTAGAATACGTCATAGATACCATCCACTGATTGGTTGAAAAAGAAAATATTTCACCTAGTAAAGTTTGTCCATTTGTTGACTGCGCTTTCAGTCAGTGAAAAAAACAACCCACATCTCTTTATCATAAACCATTTCAGAGATATTCAAAGATATGTAAAACTTACGAGGCGGATTAGGTGGATCCGCCCAATCATCCCCAGACGGTTAAATACTTGACCAACGGTGTTTTACAGGAGGATGATCTGAACAGCTGCTCTATTCACACTTTTCTTTATTGTCTTTTCAATGTAATTTTTAATCTATGAAATCAAACTGATACATTTTTTTGCCAAGCCTGTCTGAAGTTTTACTCTTTCAAATAATTGATCTTTCGCTGAGCCCTGCCCCAAAACAGCCATTGTCTAATCACACATCCTAGCAACCGTTACTATGTAAGCAAGGTCCGTCAAGCTTCAGACTCCTAGCAAGACGGTAAAGCGCTGTGCCTATGGTGTAAATCGGACAGTAGATACCCCAAGAGCTTGACCGGAGGAGTTGTGTTCTTTCCATTCCCAAAGCCAAAAACACAACTGGAGCGGTGCGTACAATGGATTAAACAGTGTGGACGGCCCCACTCTCAGCTAAATGTGTCTTAGATAACGAAGCATGGTGTCGTTCGCAGTGATTTAGAGCTGCCGGCGATGAAGATAGGTAGCCAGGGGGAGTTAGCGGTTCACGTATTAGGAGGGGAGGCTGGTTGCCTCCTGTAGCTAGATCAGGGCCCTTTGTAGAGAGTGCCGTGCGGCCATCACTCCCTGTGCGGCTGCCACAGCGCCCTCATGACTGCCAGCCAGTTCCTGTCCTCATCGTCCAGCGAAGCCATTACCCCGGGGAGTTGGATGGCGGTACAAGCTCAGAGCCCGGGGGAGGGTCTCGCCGAGCAGGCGAGCTAAGTACAATCTATTATTTAGCTTTGTATGTATTTGTTATTTCGTGTGTGTGTATAGGTCGGCCTATTTTTATATTTTATACAAAGTGGTGGGGTTGCCGGGGCAGGAATGACGGGCCTGCGGGTGGGCGGTCTATAGGTGCCATATGCTGCAGGTTAGCCGTGTGTGGGGTGGTGTATGGACTCTGCGTGCTGTGTTTAAAGCGTGCCTTAAAAGCTAGTGATGCTAGCCTGATGTGCAGTGGGTCTTCATTCTGCGTGCTGTGTTGAAAGCGTGCCTTAGAAGCTAGTGAAGCTAGCCGATGTGTAGTGGATTGTCACGGAGTTGTATTAGAGGCGAGCCTGTCGTTGTTGTGACCCTCCAGAAGGAAGCCTGTGCCCCCTACCGGCATCTCTCTGTCAGATCGGAGCCCCCACGTGTTTTATGAACTTTTGTTAATTATTAATAAAGATTGTTCTCTATTGTACATCATCCCTGTCTGTGTGTTTGTTCAGAGGTTCTGACATCCTTGGCTTTTATAGCTAAAGGCGAAAACCCGCATTTATTACAATACATATGTCTACTCAAAGGTAAGGACGAACATTTAACGTTAACTACGTACTGTGTTGTCTAGAACTAAAGGCAAGAACACAAATTGGACCAAAGTTATACCATGACAAGGATATCATTGCCAGAACGTTACCCTCTAAGCTAAGTTCAGTGAGCCCTTTAGGTTTAGCCAACATTAGTTAACGTGTTAGCTAACGCTAGCTATATTAACTGTTGTTGTGTTGGTAGCATTTTCTGAACGGACAGCCTACTCCTGAGTTTCCCAATCCTATAAATGCTGTGCAAAGGGACCGGTAAGCATTAGCCTTGATAGTGTTTATGTCGCCTTCGTTGCGTATTTTAATATTTTGAATATATCCCTCCACTGCATATTGTAACCCCTTTTGCCTCGATCTGGAGGATATCACGGAGGTATTGCTCCAAAAACTGTCACTGACACGCACCGGTATACCTCTTCCCGTCATGGCACTCTGTCACGCTTGACGGACCTAGCAACAGTAACTAAGGGGGCGGGCTCGTGAAGGTCAATTAACCATCTACAGTACTTTTCCTCTTATCATCATTATTATCATATTATTACTATTGATATTGTTTCAATTAAGCCTCTAATTGTTTCATAGAAAAATACATCATACAAACAGCACCAGGACTAAATAACAATCAAAGTCAGCGTTTCAGTGTAATGGTGAGCTCTCACCTTTCTGTCATCACTACCATACTGTTAATAATCAAAGGGAAGCTCTGAGGCTTTACATTTGTCACATACACTTATGTTATAATACAAGATTTCAGCATTGAGCTACAATCAGGCTACATTCATGATTTTGTACAGTCATACTAACCAAAAACTTTTATTGATTATCATCGGATAATTACGGGTGTTCCCGTAACCATGGTAACTTACAGTACCAAAGGGTTAGGAGAGACTCTGAAAGAAGCCGTTTACACAGATACACTCCAGACAAAGTCCAGACTATAGTTATTATTTCACACATATAGCACACAACAGGAGACTCTGTGTCAGACGAGTTCTCACATGTTGACTGAACTTTACAAACTGAGTCTCAAAATGACGTCACAGCTCTGTAATGCAGCCAAAAACTGATTGATAACATTGCAGCACGGAGAGTCCGTGCTAGCTAAGCAGCTAAAATTTAGCACAGATGATCCGTGTTTAGGTCCCGCCCTGTGTGGGTATAATACTGTGTCATATACTCTGTCAACTCTGAATGACGGAAATCTGTCGTAACGATGGAGAACTTTAATCCATGTTAACCTCTGTAGCAAACTCCTTATCTGGGCTACTTCAGACGCTACTGACATAACACCCTGCTGTTGATTTTCTCGTACTAAGTGTGTGGGTGACTGAGCGAGCTGCTCAAATGACAAGCAGAGCAAAGGTTTAACAATTATGTTGTGTGTTACAGTTTTTGAAGTTAATAAATTCTGTCAAGCTTGTCAAGACCTCATCTGTTATTTCCTACTCTACTATACAAATAGGTGTGTGGAGTTAGCCTCAAACTAATGGTCTGGAAGTTGAGTAGGAAAGGTTAATGCTATCATTGTGTCTTGAACATTTGCTCTGGTGCGATTGTATCCCTTTCCAAAGCTGCTGTGTCTTTTTAGGAGACTTTGTAAAATAGATCCATGATAATAAATCCAACACTGAATGTCTTCTGTTAAACAGTTATTGTTGTTAGCCACTGTCCTGTCCTGTTCTATCCTGTAAGTTGAGTCTGTTGGCCAATCACTGTTTTATTTTGTTTTTTTGATTTAAACAATCAGAGGCAGAGTAAGGTTTTTTTTTTTTTAGGGATGCACCAATGCATCGGCTGAACATTGGTATCGGCCGATATTCGCCTCCTTAACTGCCATCGGCAAATAAAGATGACCTTCACCGATGGCAGTGGCCGATGATTATATGGTGGGTTTTTGTAGCCAAAACACGGGCATTTAAGATCATTCTTCCTGCGACCCTCTGTTCAGCAGGCAGCAGTCTCACTCACTCACTCACACACCCACTACAGCTCTGGCTAACGTGCCAACAGACACTCCCACTACCTTCAGCTCACTTCACGCACGCGGCCCCGCCCGCCCTTAGCCTATAAAACAAAGTCTGAGAAATGTCTGCATGGAGCACAGCCGCTTACAGGTGTGCAGCTGACAGATGTGCAGCTTACAGTGACAGTTTCCTCATCACTACCTGAACCACCATCCGATCCTCCCTCACTCACGTCCTGAGTGTCCTGGACATATCCTATATTCTGTGATTTTCCTCTTTTCATTTCTAACCGGCCCGTTTCAGTTTATGCCCGTACACCCCCGGTGTCTCCTCTCTGTCTCTCGCTCGCTCCCAATTCACATATACCGCTAAAAATAAATGTGATAGTATGAAAACATTACAAGTGAGAAAATTAAATGAAACATTGCTGTAATAATTGCTGTTACCACAGCTGGACACGGTGGTCCAAAACTGTCGTTTATATGCAGATTGGCGTCCAGGGGTATAAATGCTCAGAAATCAAGTTTGTTTCATTTTAATACGTTGTAAGCTTTAGAAGCCATCAAACACATATATTTAGAAAAAGTCATGGACTGAGAGACATGTAGTTTTAATGTAAACCTTCTCATTGAGTAAGCTTTTGTTTATCAGGCTAAAACCACTCAAATCATTTTGTTGGGCAATGTAAGTACTGAAAAATCTTTTCATTGATTAGTTAGCTATACACCAATCTAAGAGGAGTTTTGAAAGTTATTTTTCAGAAAAGAACTTGTCATGTGAATTAAGGTTATATTTAATGTAAAAAAAAATGACATTAAAGGTTTGTCATTTGTTTTAAATTTGTCTGATTGAATTGGTGCTCATTCAAGGTATGATGAAGAGCTAAAAGTATAGTATGATCTATGCTAAAAAGACTTTTCAGACAGTTCAGTAATGTTTCCGTGGCACAAAGGGAATAAATAACAAAAAGAAAAAACATCGACATCGGCCATCGGCGAAGTTATTTTAAACATCTGTATCGGTATCGGCCCAGAATTTCACAATCAGTGCATCCCTAGTTTTTTTTTTACTTATTTATCCCTTAAAGGCTCTTCAGGCTTAAATTTCTCATAACACAAGAAACTGGTGTCACAAATACATTTAAAAGGAAGCTCTGTGTCATTAAAGTGTCTAGGTTTCCAGTCTGCCTACAGCATGCACAATACCATAGATCTCTAATTGATTACAAGCAATTGTTCCGATGTTCCGATACCATTTTTTCCTCCGATACCAATTCCGATACTTGTGCTGTAGGTATCGGCTGATACTGAGTACCGATCCGATACCAGTATGTTATAAAAAATATATACTACGCCTGCATGACTGTGATATGATTATCATTGTGGCAAGGCCTGGCTCAGGTTAAACCCTTTGTAAAACAAGAATAAATACCGCAAATTCAAGCCATTTATTTTTAAATAGAACAGTATAAAAAACAGTAGTGCAAATGCAATTTGACTAAATAAATCTATTAAAAAAAATTAAGTGCAGCCACATCTTTGCATATGTTGCATGTTGCAGTCTTTTAGCAGAGACTATCCAAGTGGATTCATGGACTAAACTCTGATAATCTACGTGTGTGTGTTCTCACTTTATTTCATGTACCAGCTTCTAAATCTGAGTCTGACTTGCAATTTACTCAAAATAGTGACACAAAGAAGTTTAATTTGATTTGTGTCCGATGATTGGAGAGAGAGAGAGAACGCTTTAGTAGAGAGACATAACAATAACAGAGAGAGAGAGCGCCGGCCTTGATAAAGCTGTTATTAATCAGCGAAATAAAAAGTTATTTCCTGATTGTTTCACATCGGTTACATTCAGCAGGTATAGACACGCCCACGGCAACCCACCTCAGCTCCCCTCACCCACCCAACACCGCATTCTCCCACCACTGGTTGCTGGTTTTCCTGTCCCTGTCTGAACACGCGCGTTACTGGTGGGAGCATCCAGCGTGAAATACTGCCACACCACCGACATGATTTGCTAGTGCTAGTTAGCTGCTAGTTAGCTTAGCTCTAAGCCTCGCGTCAACCGGCTCTGACACACGTGTGTGTCTGTTGTGTCTGTGTCACGTGATCAACTCTTCCTCGTCCCTCTAAAACAGCAGGCTGCAGGTTGCAGCACAGCGCCACTGTTTTAAGAGTGGCAAAGAAGAACTATGCCAGAGCTTAACGGAGCTAACCAGTAAATAGATTACTAATTTAATAAATTATGTGGTATCGGATCGGAGCCTGGACTCCAGTAGTCGCCGATACTGATGCCAGCATTTTCAGCAGTATCGGAGCCATTTTCGATACTGGTATCGGAATCGGAACAACTCTACAAGCAATGCAAACATTAAATTCATAGATACTTCCAGCTATGAGATGTCAAAATACCTGTTGTGAAAAAGAACTGTTCATGTTTCTCCACCCAATTAAGTGAGTGACCTGCACTGGCTGTTGAAGGGGTGGTTCCTGCCCAGTTATACACCAGGCTGTATGCTGGACTGTATGGGGAGTATTTGTGGACTACAGTTCATACTTCATATAGGATTTCAGCTGCCCAAGAGTTTTTCTTTGTCATATTTTATGCTTCTGAGCATGTCAAACATTCTTGATAGTTTGGACTGCAGGCAGGCCAATTTATCACCCCACTCTTTTACTACAGAGTAATGTTATTGGAATGTGCAGAATGTGATCTGACATTGTCTTGGTGAAGTAAGTATGGCTGCAGCATATGTAGCTCCAAAACCTGTATACAGTATGTGAGAATGCTCTACACTGATTACAGCTCGGCGTTCAACACAATCATTCCTTAAAAACTTGTGTCTAATTTTGTTGATCTTGGTTTGCAAACTGTCATCTACAGCTCGATATTTGACTTCTTGACAGGCAGGTGGTGAGAATCAGCAGCCACACCTCCTCTTTGCTGATCCTCAACACAGGTGCACCACAAGGCTGTGTGCTCAGCCTGCTCCTGTACTCCCTGTTCACCAATGACGGTCTGGCTGAGGACAGCCCCAATGTCATCTTCAAGTTTGCTGACAACACGACCATCTTGGCCTCATCACGGACAACAATGACTTAGCCTACATAGAGGAGGTGAAGACACTAAACAACTGGTGCTAGAACAACCACCTCTCTCTCAATGCCAGCAAAACTGAAGAGATATGGAGATACATTAGGGTCAAATGTTTTGTACTTGAAACCATAAAATCTGAAACTGAAATTTCAAGTTTTGATGTTGAATTTTGAAAAATACACCAACGTATTCAAAATAAATCTCTGTACTTGTACTGTTAGATCTTAGTGCTGCATTTGACACCATTGACCATCAAATTCTCTTACAGAGACTGGAACATCAAATTGGCATCAAAGGAACCACCCTAAGCTGGTTTAAGTCGTATTTCTTAGATCGATCTCAGTTTGTTCACGTCAGTGATGAATTCTCCATGCATACCAAAGTTTGTCATGGAGTCCCACAAGGTTCTGTACTAGGACCACTTCTATTTAGTTTATATATGCTTCCTTTAGGGAACATTATTAGGAATCACTCTATCAATTTTCATTGTTATGCTGACGACACCCAATTATATTTATCGATCAAGCCTGATGAAAAAAATCAATTAACTAAACTCCAAGCATGCCTTAAGGATATAAAAAGTTGGATGACCTACAATTTTCTAATGTTAAATTCAGTCAAAACTGAAGTTCTTGCAATTGGACTGAAACACCTCAGAAACTCTCTTTCTAAAGACTTAGTTGTTTTTGATCAGGATTTGTCCTTTAATCGCCAAAATCAGATGCATCGTATCTCAAGTGGATGCAGAAAAACTAGTCCACGCATTTGTTACTTCTAGGCTGGACTATTGTAACTCTTTGCTATCAGGTTGCTCCAATAAGTCTCTTAGGACTTTGCAGTTAATTCAGAATGCTGCTGCACGTGTTCTGACAGGAACCAAGATCAGAGATCACATCTCTCCTATTTTGGCTTCCTTGCATTGGCTACCTATCAAATCTAGAACAGAATTATAATTCTTCTCTTCATGGTCAGGCACCATCATATCTAAAAGAGCTCATAGTACCCTACTACCCCTCTAGAACACTGCGCTGGCATCAACTGAGAGGGGTGTGGAATCATGACAGACCGCTCAACCAAAAGGCTAGAGACCTTCCCCTATCACGTTGCCTTCAGGGAATGTAGGATCTAAACAATTATTCGGCTACACCACGATTGGCAGTGAAAAAACAGCTGTCAGTGACTAACTTCCACTTGCACACCATGCACGAATATCCTGCACGGCTAAAACAAAACTGTTTTAATTTCCACTGTAAGGCCAAGGCTGTTAATATGTCACAAACTTAATATTAAGTTTTAATATTCTTCAATACATGGTCAGTTCATCCAAATATAGCCTTTTGAATTTTGCTCTGACGTTTTCTGAGATGTGAGACGTGGAAACTGTTTTAGACAGTACTGAGGACTAATTGCAGTACAGGAGTGATAAATTACGCCAGATTGTGCACTTGGATAGCCACACTTAAAGTACTGAAATTTCCGATTTCCACGTAGCACTGTGAATGCCGCGCAGTGTCCGCTGGCAACGCTGGCGTCCGGGAGTGGTGCGGTTAAATAAGTTTGGGAAATCATGATAAATGTCAAAATGAGAGGTCGTTTTGTGACAAGCCAGAGTTCGTTTAGCGTTAACATAGCAACTGTTGCATGGGGTGCGTGTTTGTTAGCATATCAAGCTTTGACATCGTACCATGAAAAATGCCATTTTTAGTGTTTTAGTGTTCCTATTTCATTGACGTAAGACGTACAATGCAATTTAGCGCACCAAAGTGCCCGCTTGTTCCTTTCTCCAACTTGTACAATGAAAATTGAAAAAGGAAGTCGAGAGTTGGAACCAGCCTTCAACGTAAAGCTCCGCATTTTGAAGCATGTTGGCTACAGCGCCGGTCAATTTAAAAAGAGTATACAAACTCACAACAAAGTGAGTGAGTGAGTCAAACTTTGCTGTGGTTGGGGCGGTGTTTAGCTCAGTTCGTAGAGCAGCCGGCCCATGTGCGAAGGCTCAGTCCTTGCTGCGGAAGCCCAGGGTTCGAATTCGACCTGTGGCTCTTTCCCGCATGTCATTCCCCATCTCTCTCTCCCCACATTCCTGTATTCCTGTCACTCTTTAGCTGTCTCTATCAAAATAAAGCTTGAAAAGGCCCAAAAAAAACAGTTTAAATTGTTGACCTGTGTAACTAACGGTTAGCTTCAGGAGATAATCAACGCTAGCAATGTTTACAGGGAAACTAGCTAGCGGTTGTAGCTAATAAACAGCTGTTGGACGTTAACGTACATTGTTTGTTATTATCAGCTTTTTACTGCATCTCATTTGAATATTTTCTCCTCTAAGTCTGTGAGAAATGTCTGCATTTATGGTAGAAGTGAATAAGTAAGGCTTAAGAGTGTTTTGATACGCGTTTTTGATTTATTAAACGGTAG
Organism: Miichthys miiuy; assembly: GCA_036365135.1. Lineage (NCBI taxonomy): Eukaryota > Metazoa > Chordata > Actinopteri > Sciaenidae > Miichthys > Miichthys miiuy. The sequence goes on along the minus strand of CM071623.1, from coordinate 4,223,966 downwards.
TTGTGTTCATAAGTGTGTGTATTACCAGCAACGTGTTTGTGCACGCAGACTACAAAGTAGTCTAAACTGATGCATGAACTCATCCTACGACAGCACCAGGATCAACTCACCTTGCTTTTGAAGGAGTTTTAACATGTCTGCTTTCTGAGTCCCAAACTGTACCTACTAAGAATGGCTTTCATAGTGAAACTCAGCCTGCTTTCTAATGCAAAGGATATTACTATTATTACTATTATTAAGACACACAATGCTGGGTGCTAGGTTTTACAAATGTTGAACAACGAATGAAAAATGAATTTAGAATTTATATTACATCCAGAACCTCCATTCGCTACTAATTCCTTATCACATTCAGTTCAAAGTTCAGAGTTCTCCTCACCTTCAAAGCCCTCCAGAACCAGGCCCCATCCTAGCTAACGACCATCACACCCGTCCCACTGCCTCCGCTCCTGCTCCCAGGACCAAGCACAAAACTTGGGTGTACAAAGCCTTCTCCATCGCTGCCCCCTCCCTTTTGAACTCTCTCCCCAACACATCTGTGACTGTACAGACTTAAATGCTTTCAAATCATTGCTCAAAACCTATTTTTCAGACTTGCTTTTAACCGTGTTTCATTGTTCATGTGTTGATCATCTTCTTTGTTGTATTTATAATCATGTATTATTTTATCTTGTTTGTTTTTACTATGTAAAGGCGACTTTGAGCAAATAAATAGAATGTATTATTATTATTAATCAGTGATTGACACAATTCTGACACAGTATTTGCCCTGAAAAAAAATGCGTACACTTATTTTTATTTTGAATACGTTGGTGTATTTTTCAAAATTCAACATCAAAACTTGAAATTTCGCTGGACTTCCGGGACGCCATGTTAAAGACAGCAGCTTAAAACAGAGCTCCGTCGGTTAACGGTTAATTTCCTAACGAATCTACTTAAAACTTGGCAAACTTATACGAACTCGACGTGGCAAGCTCTGTGGAGAGGCAAAGGCTGGAGACAGGAAAACACGAATGACAAAAATGACAATTCGAAGCAGCTAACCTTGAGGCAGACTCCAAGTGGCGCAGCAAGTGCTAGTCCCAGCAACCACGAGTCTAAAATATTAGCTGAACTGGAGAAGTTAAGGGAAGAAAATCGAGACGGACACGAGCAGACCAGACAATCGCTGACAAAACTTGAATCTTTCATGCAAGAACTCAAAGGCGAAATGGCTAAACTTGAAAAAAGAACTACTGAGGCAGAAAGACGTATTGGCGCTTCAGAGGATACCGTGATGAGACACCAGAGAGCAATACGCTACCTGCTGCACAGAGAGATGGACCCGACGGCCAGATGTGAAGACCTACAGAACAGGTCAAGACGAAATAACTTAAGAATTTACCGAGTGCCGAAGGAGTGAAGGAAACGATGCGAAGACTTTTGTGAAGGAGCTAATTCAATCAGTCCTTCAGTCAATGCCCGATGTGAATATACAAATTGAAAGAGCCCACCGATCCCTAACAGCCAAGCCAATGAACCCCAATGCCACCCCGAGGTCACTGGTTGTCAAATTTCTGGATTACTCCGTGTAGGACGCTATTCTAAGACAAGCCTGGAGCCAAAGACAGGTCCTATACAAAACAGAGCCGATATTCTTCGACCATGATTACTCCCCAGAGCTGCAAAAAAAGAGAGCCCATGTGCGTGATGTACTCAAACAGTTAAAGCAGAAAAACATCAGGGCCAAATGCATCTATCCAGCACAGCTAAGAATCATCACGGATGATGGGGAAAAGACCTACTCGACGCTGACACATGCTCTCCCGGCCCTACAGGAGCTCGGGATCCAGGCCCGGGTGGATGAGAGGGAACGGATGGAGAGCGAACTATCCCACTACAGGTGGAGCGCCGCGGGAGAGAGGCAAGGGAAAAACCCAGCGGTGCTGCCAGCTACGGATGTCAGAGCTTTCTTCAGTGGAGATGAATGATGACAAGCTTCACTATGGAGTTTAAAACAACCAACGTTAGGAAGAAGTTAAGTTTTACTACAATGGACAGAACTCAGTAAACCGCGAGTATTACCCGCATACCGAGCAGCAACGACGCTTCACCAGCTGGACGACAGCAGCTCCGACATTGTGTGTGTGTTCCCACAGAGGAGCAGTCACCCTCCTCAGCCCAGGTTTCATCAGGGGCTGGTTCATGTTCAGGTTTGAGGTAGCTGAACAACAAAATAACACAGAGAAACCCAGCTGGGTATTTGGAAGTTCACTATATGTTGTTTCTTTAATGTTATTTGTTCTATTTTGCCTTGAGAATGAACATGGGTCACTGTCATTATGCATAATTACAGTTTTTCCTGTTTTAAGGTGTAGTCGTAAAATACTGGAGAGTAAACTAAAAAGCACAAATTAATAATTCATGGATAGTTTAAATTGTATTAGCTATAATGTAAAGGGGATAATAGTCCAATTAAGAGGAAAAAAAATACTCAACCAACTTAAAAAACTACACTGCTCTATAGCAATGATACAAGAGACTCACTTGACAGAAAAAGAGCACTTAAAATTAAAGAGAGAATGGGTGGATCAGATATACAGCTCCTCCTTCGAAAACGTGAGGAAAAGAGGAGTTGCTATCTTGTAAATAGATCAGTTTATTTTAGCCATGAAAAAACAATTGATGATAAAGAGGATAGATATGTGATAGTAATAGGTATTATTGGAGGTTCTAAAGTTACACTGGTTAATCTATATGGCCCGAACGAGGATTGTCCAAATTTCTTTAAGATGATAGCATCTCTATTAGCAGACAAAGCAGAGGGAATTATTTTAATAGGTGGAGACTTCAACTGTATTTTGAGCCAGAATGTAGATAGGCTTCCAGCAGGAGTAGGCCCTATGTCCAAGAAATCAATAACTCTTCATGCAATGATTGATGAACTAGGCCTGGTGGATGTTTGGCGCCACCTACATCCTAGAGAAAAGGACTATACTTTCATGTCACATGTACAGGGCAGCCACTCTAGACTAGACATGTTTTTGATATCAGAAACAGATATGTACAGAACTAGTGAATGTAACAGAACCAATAACGATATCAGACCATGCCCCTGTGACTGTAAAGATATGGATAGGACCGAATAGACAGTTTAAATACTGGAGACTCAATGTATCATTATTAAACGATGAAGCAATTCAACAAGAACTCTGTGAAAACTTAATAGTATATTTGAAATCTAATGACAACGACAGCATAAACTGGCACTTTTCGCAGCTGATATATTAATATTCTTGGAAAATCCTATTACCTCTGTCCCCGCTCTCCTACATGACCTTAATGAATACAGTGAAGTGTCGGGCTATAAAGTTAATACGAACAAATCTGAAGCCATGATGATCGTTGGGAACTGGCCAGCCCAGTTAGATGACCTGGTCTCTTTCAGAAGATCCAAGCAGGGATTCAGATATCTTGGTGTTTTTCTCACACCTAAAACCACACAATTATTTTCCTCTAATTACGATAAACTGATCAAATAAATTAAAAAGGATTTAAATAGATGGGATTTACTCCCCCTGTCACTCTTTGGCAGAATAGAGTCTGTGAGAATGAATATCCTGCCAAGACTACTATTTTTATTTCAGTCCCTCCCTACCTTAGTACCACAATCTGTATTTAAGTTACTAGAAAAATTAATATCAAAATTCATTTGGCAAAACCAAAAACCAAGAATACGTCTGAAAGTACTGATGTCAGCAAAAGAGAAAGGAGGCTTGAACCTACCCAATCTAAAACTTTACTACTGGGCAGAGTCTGGTCTGATAATAATAAATCAACTCCGGGATTGACAGGTATTTAAATCTTTTTCACAACATAGAGACAAATTTGACTTACCTTCAAGTGATCTATATAGATACTTACAAATCAGACATTATGTCACAAAAAATTCAGATTGGGAAAATGTAGGAAAAGGAACCTACTAGGGATGCACCGATTGTGAAATTCTGGGCCGATATCGATACCGATGTTTAAAATAACAACTTTTTCTTTACTGAACTGTCTTAAAAGTCTTTCAGCTCTTCATCATACAAAACTGTTTTGCCTTGTTTCTCATGTACGCAGTACACTAGAACGGCCAAGACAGTTTCACAGACCGTTTGGATTTTTCTTTTGTAAATAACTTTGTTTACATGAAAACTACATGTCTCTCAGTCCGTGACTTTTCCTAAATATATGTGTTTGATGGCTTCTAAAGCTTACAACGTATTCAAATGAAACAAACTTGATTTCTGAGCATTTATACCTCGGACGCCAATCTGCATATAAACGACAGTTATAGACCACCAACTGTCACTGTAAAGTGCACTTCTGTCAGCTGCTCAACTGTAAGCGGCTGTGCTCCATGCAGACATTTCTCAGACTTTATTTTGTAGGCTAAGGGCGAGCGGGGCCAGTGTGCGTGAAGTGAGCTGAAGGTAGTCTGAGTGTCTGTTGTGAGTTTAGGGGGCACGTTAGCCAGAGCTGTAGTGGGTGTGTGAGTGAGTGAGTGAGACTGCTGCCTGCTGAACAGAGGGTCGCAGGAAGAAGGATCTGAAGTGCCCGTGTTTTGGCTACAAAACCCCGCCATATAATCATCGGCCACTGCCATCGGTGAATGTGATCTTTATTTGCCGATGGCAGTTAAGAAGGCGAATATCGGCCGATACCGATGTTCAGCCGATGCATCGGTGCATCCCTAGAACCTACAAATATAGAAAGCTATTTCATACATCTGTTTGAACACCATTCTTCAACAAAAAAACGAATATCCCATATGTACAAAAAATTAATGATGGATATGTCAGACAATACAATACACATAAAGCGACGATGGGAACTGGAGCTGAATGCAATAATAGATGATGACTCTTGGGAAAACATATGTTCCAGATGCCACAAGGGGGTTGGAAGCCGACTATACAAAGAATTTGACTGGAAGATCAAAATTAGGTTCTTCAGGACACCACTAACAACTTTTGTTTCCAAGAATAATCCCAGCAACAAATGTTGGAGAAACTGTGGTATGCCCGAAATTACAAACAATTTGGAAAAATGTCAAAGAAGAACTGGAAAATTTTTTGGCAGTGGACCTTCCTATGGACTCTGTTATTTTTATTAAATGTGTTTCCTGATCACCTGTTCACCACAGAACAATGTTATATATTACATATTCTGTTGATGATTGCAAGAAAAATTATTACTATCAATTGGATGAAGAGTGACCCTCCCATGATCACTCAGTGGTTACAGAAAGTAAAACATGTCTACATGATGGAATATATGACTGCCCAATTACAGCTAAAAGTACCTGCTTTTATGAGAAGGTGGACCCCAGTTACGGACTATCTTGCTTAGGACGCCTATACACCTATACTGTATTCATTTATTATTGTTGTTGTTGTTGTTGTTGTTGTTATTATTATTATTATTACTTTATTATTTTATTTATTTTTTTCTAATCTAAAATATCCCCTTCTTTTGGAGTACAGAACTAGATAAGATATGTGCTATACCCTCTACAGTGCTATCTGTGTGACAGATGAGACCCATTCTTAAGATGTTTCTTTTTTTTTGTTTGAATTCCTTTGTGATGTTAACTGCCTGTTAATATGCATTTCAGGCAATAAAGTTCAGTTTCGGATTTTATGTTCTCAAGTACAAAACGTTTGACCCTAATGTATCACCATAAAGAGATGAATGTGGACAGCAGAGTGGACTGAGGAGAACGCCACTTTTTTCTGCACCCATTTATGTTCCAGTGGGGAGCAACTGAATCACATGCGACACCTAGTGGTAAAATTGTATATTACAGTCCAGTCTTTGGCTTAATATCAAACCAGTTTGAAAACCCTAAATATAGCTGCAAGCAGCAATGGGGGTGCCTAGCAGCATAGCAGCATAGCAGGCAAGCCTATGCCTGCTCAGGAAGGCGTCATGAGTCCATACACCAAGTTTTGTGTCATACATACATCAAGGCATCGCAGAGACATTGGCCCACTTCCTGTTTGGTGGCTTCGACGCCGATTTGGATTGGCTGTTACGGCAAAACCGTTTGGAGTTCAGACATGAAACTTCAACCATCGGCCAGCCATGGTCTGAAGACCATATCCATCAAGTTTCATGTAAATCAGACATAGTGTGTGCCCTCTGTAATCAGAGGGCACACACGTGTTTTTGACTAAATTCAAAATGGGCACCAAATCTTTATGCATGTATTACACAGTTCTTTACCAAATGTACTGGGATGTCTGAGAGTATCAGTCAACACTGGAATCAAGGTTAAAGTCCAAAGCAATATAAAGATATGAGCAAAAATGCAATTTTGCTAATTATAGTACCCCCCAAAGGTCAAAGGTCACCAACATTCTTGGGCCTCTCAAAGAATCATCAAGCGTCTGAGTTAGAAGTTTGAAGTCAAAACATCAAATGGTTGCCGAGATATGGCCTCACTTCCTGTATCGTGACGTCGCCGCTGAGTCTGATTGGCTGCTACGGGCAAACGGAAGCGAAATTAAAAAATCCTCATATAACTTTTGTGCGGCTTGGTCTGAAGATTCTATGTGTCAAGTCCGTGGAAATCCGACAATCTGCGTGACCTGAAATGCTTTTTGAAGGTTTTTGATAAAATTCAATATGGCAGAAAATCTAATATGGTGTCATAGGGTTCGTTGAACATGTCTTGATCCAATGATTCCAACGGTACCTCATTTGTGAAATTTGGACCAAAGTTATGAAGCTGAATGCACTTCAAACTTTGACATGTTGGTGGCGCTAGAGAGACTTCAATGTACGGGCATGATAATTCTTGAAGACAATATCCACCAAGTTTCGTGGAAATTGGACAAAGTGCGTGCCCTCTGTAATCATAAGCGTGTTTTTGACTAAATTCAAAATGGCCGCCAAATCTTTATGCATGTGTTACACAGTCCTTTAGCAAATGTACTGGGATGGCTGAGAGTATCAGTCAACAGTGGAATGAAGGTTAACGTCCAAAGCAATATGAAGATATGAGCAAAAATGCAATTTTGCTAATTATAGCGCCCCCTAAAGGTTATAAAGGTCACCAAAATGCTTGGGCCTGTCAAAGATGTGGTCATGAGTCAGTGTTAGAAGTTTGAAGTCAAAACATCAAACGGTTGCCGAGATATGGCCTCACTTCCTGTATGCGCCGCTGAGTTTGATTGGCTGCTGCGGGCAAACGAAGCGAAATTTAAAAATCCACATGATAGCTTGTGCGGCTTGGTCTGAAGATAGATACTATGTGTCAAGTCTCGTGGAAATCAGACAATCTGCGTGACCTGAAATGCTTTCTGATAAAATTCAAAATGGCGCAAATTGACGTCATAGGGTGCGTTGAACTCGTCTTGATCCAAGGATTCCAACCTCATTTGTGAAATTTGGACCAACGGGTCCAAAGTTATGAAGCTGAATGCACTTCAAACTTTGACGTGTTGGTGGCGCTACTGAGTTCAATGTACAGGCATGAAAATTCTTGATGTTGACCATGGGACTGTCCAGAATACGTGTGCCAAGTTTCAAAACTTTTCACCATGGCGTTCTAGGGGCTGCCATAGACTTCAATTGCAGTGGAAACGGATCAATAATAATAATAATAATAATAATAATAGGAAAAGCTACAAAGACAATGGGTGCTTCGCTGCTAGGCACCCAGTGACTGGTGGTGTTGCCACTGCATGCCAAATTAATCAGAGCACACAAGGCTGAATTTCTTAAGTTACAACTCAACCAGTTGCATTAATTACCTAGTTTGTAGCGGCCCTCATAGTCTAATTTGTCCCACCATAGTATCAAAATGAACCAAAACTATTTTTAAACTTCAGTCTCACTTTCAGAGATACTTCTTGGCACACCACTGAAGACAGTAAAACAAATAATGGTGGAAAGTAGCTCAGAGACAAATCAGAAAGTTAGTATACAGTCTATAGACTATAAGGAAACTACCTGTGTGGACTCGGCAGAGAAAAATCAAGTATATTAAAGTATTTTGTAAAGCAGAATTAAAAAAAAATGAAATGAATGTGAACTTGTTCATCTTTTGGGACTGTGAACTTAATTTAAAAAAGTAAAGTGAACAGATTCAACTAGTTTGTGAGTAAATACTAAAATAGCGTGGAGAATTGAGTAAAAATCAAAATACACCTTCCTACCCTGTTAAAATATAATATTCTGTGGATTAAACTCCACCTGCTCCTAACAACAACAACAACAACAACAATAATAATAATAGGTGTAGGCTGGTTTGGCCTCTAAGAGAGACAGTGGAATATGTTGCACATATTGCCTACTAATAAATAAACGGGTTAGGGTCATGTATTCATAATATTTTCCTATCTCTAAATTGATATATATAATGTTGTTAAGAATAGTTAAATAATCCTGCATGATAGACAGATAGGGTTCAAATAGTTCCTGTGACCACCAAAAAGTATTCAACTAAGCAACTGTGCTGTTCTTTTCTTTTCTTTGCATATTTGTCACACTTAAATGTTTCAGATCAATTTATTAAATATTAGTATTAGACAAAGATAACCAGAGTAAATACAAAATGCATTTTTTAAATGATGATTTCATTTCTTAAAAGGAAAAAAAAGCTCCAAACCTACATGGCCCTATGTGAAAAAGTAATTGCTCCCTAAACCTAATAACTGGTTGTGCCACCGTCAGCGGCAACAACTGCAATCAAGCATTTGCGATAACTGACAATGAGTCTTTCACATGGCAGATTATTGTCCTGCTGCATAACCCAAGAGAGCTTGAGGTCACAAACAGACGTTCTCCTTCAGGATTTTCTGGTAGAGAGCAGAATTCATGGCTCCATCAATTACGGCAAGTCGTCCAAATCCTGAAGCAGCAAAGTAGCCTCAGACCATCACACTACCACCACCATGTGTGACTGCTGGTATGATGTTCTTTTTATGAAACGCTGCGTTAGTTTTACATTACATGTAACGGGATGCACACCGTCCAAAAAGTTTTTGTCTCGTCAGTCGACAGAATATTTTCCCAAAAGACTCAGAGATCATCAAGATGTTTTTTGGAAAATGTGAGACAAGCCTTTGTGTTTTTTTGTCAGCAGTGGTTTTTACCTTGGAACTCTCCCATGATGCCATCTTTGCCTATTCTCTTTCTTATTGTTGAATCATGAACACTGACCTTAATTGAGGCAGGTGAGGCCTGCAGGTCTTTAGATGTTGTTGTGGGTTCTGTTGTGACCTCCTGGATGAGTTGTTGATGCACTCTTGGAGTAATCTTGGTAGGCCGACCTCTCCTGGGAAGGTTCACCACTGTTCTAAGTTTTCTCCATTTGTGAATAATGACTCTCACCATGGTTCGCTGGAGTCCCAAAGGTTTAGAAAGGTCTTTGTAACCTTTCCAGACTGATAGATGTCAGTGACTTTGTTTCTCATCTGTTCTGGAATTCCTTTACATCATGGCATGATGGGCTACTTTTTGAGATCTTTTAGCCTACTTAATTTTATCAGATTTTAACAGGTTCTATTTAAGTGATTTCTACATTCAACAGGTCTGGCAGTAATCAGGGTGTGGGTAGTGAAATTGAACTCAGCTTTCCAAAAAATGTGGTTAATCACAGTTAATTCATCATTTAACAAGGTTAAATAGGGCCAGGTAGGTTTGGATAGCTTTTTTCCCTTATTGGGATCTGAAACATTTAAGTGTGACAAATATGCAAAAAAATAAAGTAAAAGAAAGAAGGAGAAATCAGGAGGGGGCAAATATTTTTTCACAGCACTGTATATGTTCATAACTGTACAAACAATGTGTTTGATTATATTGTTTACTAGAGCAGAAAGTTTTTCATAGATCTAGGCTCTTGATTTTGCCTTCAGAGTGCACAAGACTGACGAATTTAACTTTAAAATGTACAAACTTTTCTTTGTTTTCTTTGCAAGCTGCACATAAACTTGGTAAATGAAGTCTGAAATATTTTTTTCAGTGAAGAACCATTGTCATCAGAAAAAAAATAGGTGAGTCCCCTGACTATGCCAATAGTGAGTCTAATGCATCCTATTAGATTCTAATACAGAGACACAAACCTAGATATAGACCAATGGTAAAATATATTTGACTACTGTTTTCTTTAATTTTATTCATAATCAACATTATTCCTGAAAAATACAGCTTATTACTATTACTTAAAAATAGAATAAATCAGTTCTGCATGTCTCTCCCATCGACGAAAATGATGGATTAAGAAGAACTTTTCCCTTTATGAAACTAACATCAGCAACTGCCCAACCAAACTGGCCAGACAAGAACAGAAGGTGCTTGCCCCTATCTAGACACATTACAGGCTCCCACATCTAAATATGACCAAGGAAGACTGAACTGACTCTTGAACTGAAATGGGCTGGTAGGTTGGGTTGTACTATATACATACTAGGGCTAGGCATTTCTGCCCTTTCCTAGTACAATCCAACTTACCACTGTCTTGCTACAGAGAGTATCCAGCTCACTTAGGCCACTCATTCATTTAGCTGGCTACCTATTTCACCAACTAAAATGACAAGCATCAGATTTTATTTATGTTAATTCTGTGAGTGGCAAATTGAACCTCTGGGCTGTTGTCTGCCAAACGTTTTATGGGTGTGTATTATGTCCATGGTGACCGTTTAGTGTCTCGATCGACTGGAATTGTGTACCCTGCAATTTGCTCAAACTTTAGTATAATCAGTTTTATTCTGCACAAGTACCGTTAGAAGCTGTAACCGCTGTCTGTTTTTCAAGATGAACGTCTGACAACAGGAGCACTGGCTTTTCAAAGCTTTTATGCAACATATCGTCTTGTTTTTTTATGTCTGCATTTACTTAACTCGGTCAAGGTATTCGTCGCCCTGCATTGTCATTTCAGTGGACAGTTTACAATAGCCAATTTAGCAAGACAGAGCTAAGGAAAAGTAATAACTAACATTAGCCTGCTGACTTAAACTGATGTTAATACAAAGGTGACATGAACGTAATTTAACCTGAGCTGACAAATGTTGCTGGTAAAGGGTAACGTTAAGGAACAACGGGATAACATTTGGTTAATGAATGTGCAAACAAGCTAAAGAAATGTTACTCACCTAAATAGATGTCCCCGAAAGATCCACTTCCGATTTTCCTGCCCAGTCTGTATCGGTTCCCACTCTCAGCTCCATTTCGCTGTTAGCTAACGTTACGTCTGTTGCTTCGTTTGTTACCTTGGTAATTGACGTTACTTAGTCCTAAATGTTCAGCTTGTAACCTTTTGTTTACGTTACCTCGGAAAATATTCCACCTTCCGTCACTGGTTTACAGCCCCTTCATTCACACTCGCTTGTCCCCAGCATCGAAGTTCCTTCTGTAACAATACAAATGTCACCATCCCGTATTTATCTTTCTGACTACCGAACAGCTATAATATCGATATCGTCCGATAGTGTGACACACGCAGTTTACGTTCTCCGTATTTTGGGGGTCATTATTGCCAAACAATATGAGGATGGAGACAGATTTTTCTTGTAGACTTAATCCTAGTCGTTGCTTGTCATAGCTTCCTTCCACTGTTGGAGCTTTCTTCCACCGTGAAAGCTGTCATTCGCTACTGACGTCACTTCCCCTAGCAACTACAGGCACAGTATGCAGTATATCATGCTAAAAACTAGTTAATTATAATCATAGCACGTCATTAGCATCAAACATATGGAAATCCCGAATAATCCAGATATCACAATTCATTATTTTATTAATATTATTAATTATTATATTATATTATATTATATTAATATTCATTGCAAGGAATATAACGAGACAACATAAAGTAATACAAATAGAAAAACTCAGATCTACACGACATGACGTTATTAGTGCAGTATTTATAAATGTTTATTTATTAGAAGTAGTAATAAAATATAATAGAAATAATATACTACTTACTTCACAATATAGCATCACATACAACAGACAACACAAACGGCCCACTGCTGTTTTGATCATGTTCTTGTCTCACATTAACACTGCAACAAGTGTGCCTGTGCTTTTCACACAAATGTCATATTGTGAATCAAAACCGGAGTAAGTGAATCTGTGCTAATAATTCCATACATTCTGTAAATACCTTACATCCATATGTTCACAAAACCTCTGATTGGCATATGACACTGTGTTTGCCAAAACATCAGACTACTTTATCTATAGATGTGATTTGATCTGCTGTTTCAATTGTCGGACATATACAAGTTACGTCAGCTTCACTGCTGTAGCCACACCCACATCAGATTTTTCTGATTGGCTGCATATGGACCGGCCGCTCAGATTTTTTCTCATTGGTCGCCTGTGGGCCAGTCAACCTAGTTTAGGCAGCTCACGTGGCAGACCTGTTGCTCCAAAGATTGTGTAACTCGCTGGCACGTGTACTCCAATGCTTTGCACGGAATCTGCATGCTGCATTCAAGTACTGTAGAAATAATGACTGTTAACTTTTCAGACCATGTCCTACAACACAATGCACAGAGTGCATAGAGTGCACCTTGTGAAACATTGGAGTATCTTACCAGTAACAAACATTCACTAGGAATAAAGTTTCTGGTGGTTGTCTGTAGACTATAACTTCTTAGTGAAATGAATATTATTAATTTTCAGTTAGAAAAATATAATTTTGCGAAACAGCAACCAAACCATTGCAGTGTTCAGTGATTATGGCACAAGGGCAAAATGATTGCAGTTGTGAAGAATGACCAAGAATGTGTGTCTGTGTAATTTGAAATTCATTGCAGATCTGCTCCAGTTTCCTTCCATTGTTCAAAACCTACAGACCACACAGTAGGTATGGATATGAGAGTGAATGTGTTTATAGGCCTACCATAGACTAGATAGAGAGAATATTTGGTTCATGGTATATCTGGCTTCTTGCTCATGGACTGGCTCCAGCCAGTTGTAGTATTTACCTCTTGTAAGCTGAAGTGCAGTGCTTTGAGTTATGAAGGTCATGTTACTTGCTATTACTGACTGAATTTATTTCAGTTAAAGAACAGAATCAGTCTCTTGCTGTGTTAATCATTTAGACTTTGAAGCAAAAAGTCATTCAGGGACAAAATGCATGCTGACTTTAAAGTAACTCTTAATATCAGTGAACATAAAGCCCTTCACAGGACAGAGTGTACTCTGGCTTGTTGGAGAGCTGCCAGGAGGTTCACTCTCTTAATATTATAAGGGGTTACTATTATCCATCCCTGCATCAAAACCATGTCCAGACATGTCCATGTCCTACAATACAATGCACAGAGTGCATAGAGTGCACCTTGTGAAACACCGGAGTATCTTACCAGTAACAAACAAACACAAAAGTGTAGGTCTATCCAAATTTTTTAAAGCAATGATTTTGTCTTGTTTTTACAATCCACTTCAAAGAAACAAC
>CM071623.1:4028361-4210028 GCA_036365135.1 Miichthys miiuy | reverse complement strand
CTGTATCAGCCTTTGTCAGAAATTATGGGTCAAAGGGATTTTGCAGTGGCGTAATAGGTTTGCTCGCTCCATATCATGGACTACATGCATTTGCCATACATTCTGTAATACGGGCGCACTTGAAATCAGGAAAAGACGAACGTCTGCTCACTTGACCACGAAAAGACGAACGTCTGCTCACTTGACCGCAGTGATGTTTTTATCAGTTAAAATTAACCTATCGGATTGATTAAAAAATGACGTAATTTCTCCCCATATCGGCCCAATAAATATCGCGCATCCCTAGCTAAATTACTTACTTTTGAAAAAAGCAGACAGTCAAATTTGCATGAAGCATTACCATGTGTTGTGAGCTTGTAGAGTTGCTTTTTTCAAATATATAGGTGTAGATGTATATCTCCAGGCCCCACTTTGAGAACAACTGGGCTATGACAAAGTGACAGATTAAATCGATGCTACCAAGGTAACTGGGAAGCAATAAAATTCAACAACTTACCACCAAACATTAAAACTTTTGCTGGGAAAAGGGCTGGACCATCTGACTTTTTTCTGCCTTTAATGTCCCACTTTACCTCCATCCATCATACTCCACCATATTCATCTTCTAGATTAGGGCACTGGGTGATTAATTTTGGACATTGTTGCTGGTCGTCAGGACTCATCCATGAAATCTTCCCAACTTCCACAGTCCTGTCTTTGAAATAATAAATGACAAATGCCATTGTGGTATCGAAATGCTGAAAATTAGATTTTAGGTACCGTATGTCTGTTCCTCCTTCTCCTTTCATGGGCGCCAATTTCAAATTGGGCTCCCATTGGCAGCCAGGTAGGGAGGCAGGGACATGGGCGGGAAGTGCAATGTGCAACCATTATCAATTAACAATTATCATTATCAACCAGCTGTGTCATGCATCGAAGGATGCAGCCCCTGAATTGGGACACATCTTATGTGCGCGACACTGTCACAGCGCAGCGAGAGCTGGGAAGAAGGACTCTGAGTTAGCACATTAGAGCTAACATAGCAAAACGTCATGGACCGTATAAAACATATTTGGAGGATGACACAACAGAGATTCCAAGGACTACCAAGCACACATGGAAAGTAATAGTAAGTAACAGATAATGAATTAATGAGTCTGGAGTTTTGTTCGTTGCAGTTTGTAAACAAAACATCAAACTGGGCTCCTCCTATGGGCTGAAATATGTGCCACCAGAAACTGAATTCGAATCATTTATATTTGAATTTGTATTTTTTTTAAATCTGAAAACCTGAATGAAAAGATGATTTGACTCTGATTTGGAATTGTGAAGGTGCGCCAGTGTTTAAAAGCTCTAAATGCAGCATTTGGCCAATTCAATGCCAGATAATTGAACTGGAACAAGAAATGAGAAAAAGGCACATTTTGATGTCAGCATTATGGTTTGGGCCAACTAAACCATCCATGTTTACATTGCTGACACCATTTGTGAAAGAAGCTATATTATTAGAGACTAAAGGTATTGACTGGCAAGACAGACAAGGACATGGTCATGTTTCCAAAGTGTCTGTGCTGATTTGTAGCTCTGATTCTGTGGCTTGTCCGTTGCTTCGCAACACTTAAACAGTTCAATGGTTTTTACGGCTGTGATTTTTGCTTGCACAGAGGTGGTAAATCGTATCCATACGAACAACCTGAACCCCCACTTAGAAATGAGAGGGATCATTTTAGTCATGCAATGTCAGGTACAGCTGATGAGCCAGTGTCTGGAGTCAAAGGGCCATCTCCTTTAATGCAGCTTCAACACTTCCAAATGATAAATGGCTTCATTCTTGTGCGCATGTGTCGGCGTTATCCGGGTTTGACAGGCGCTTTACCCTGACTCTGTCAGACAGTTTTAAGTACGTTTTTAGCCTTTATTTTAATCACGTCATTTTGCCCTCTCTGTTTCTACTGACACTTCTTAATGGGCTAAAGAAGATTTTAACCCTTACACCGTTGATGGACACTAGTTGGTGATCGATCAGTTTGATACCAACAAAGACTCACACGCCACTACTCGGCCAAACAAAACATGCTTTTAACGCTTTTACTGATCGCTGGATTATTTTAACTAAACTGTGTTTTTATTTTATTTATTTTATTTTTATTTTGTCACTTTTGAGTCTTACTTGGACAGTGCCAGCTGTCATGGCTGTGTGCGTGGACTGCACCATTTCTTACTCACAATTGAAGAATGTGATCCATTGTCTTGAGTCTGAGCTCCAAAAATGGACCAGCTGATCGAGGGCTTTGTCTCGGTTGCCGCGGCCCAGTCAAAGCATATCTCTCATAACCCGGGACATTCATTTCATCAATGCAGCCACACGCTGCTTTCCTGAAGCCACAGTCCCCCACATTCTGAATAAACTTCTGGAAATGATGCACTCGCTCCCGACCTTGATTAAGAGGATCATTGTTTATGTGGGAACGAATAACACCACCCGTCAGGAGTCTGAGCGCACTAAAAATTATTTTAAACTCCTTTTTGGCGTTCTAAAGAACTATGGAAAGTCTGTTTTTATATCTGGTCCCATCCCAACTGTGGGTCGTGGAGCTGGCCGTTTTTAGTAGACTCCTCAGCCTTCACACTTGGCTCCAATCCGCCAGCAGTATCTACAACTTTGGTTTTATTGACAATTTTAACTTGTTCTGGGATCGTGTCTCTCTTTTTAAATATGATGGGATCCATCCAAATAAGAGGGGTAGCCTAATGCTGTGTGCTAACCTGCAGCATGCTGTGTACTCCTTCCCACTGACGGTCTACATCTCCCACCCCCCACACCGGATCCCCCCCTCTCCCTCGAAGACTGAACCACAACGTACTATTTTTTTATGAGGGTTCCCCCTTCAGGTCCCTCCTGCCACTTACACCAACATCTGCTCACGGCCAGCCCTCTGTTTGCTCTAGAAGTGCTCTAGCACGACCGGCAGCTCGCGGGGGTGGCCTGGCTGCTATATTTAAGAAGAGCTTCAGATACCGGACGATAACCGCTAATAATTACTCCAGCTTCGAACTGCAGATGTTCGTGGTCGACCTCACCTGCCCTGTGCTGTGTGCCACAGTTTATTTCCCACCCAGATTTAATAAGGACTTTCTTCAAGAGTTCTCTGAGTTTTTGTCTGAGTTTATCCCAAAGTTTGATAAACTGTTGATTTGTAGAGACTTTAATACTCATGTTTGTTGTGCAGCAAATCAACTGGCCAACGAATTCAAAGGCTTCTTAGATTCTTTTGATCAATTCTATTCTTGATAAATTTCAGTCTGGTTTTAGATCCCGACATAGCACCGAGTCAGCACTGTTAAAGGTGCACAATAATATTGCCCTGTCTGTGGATGCTGGGAATCCTGCTGTGCTAGTGCTGCTGGACCTCACGGCGGCCTTCGACACAGTCGACCATACAGTCCTTGTATCTTGCCTAGCACGTTGGTATCTGCGGCACCGCTCTCCAGTGATTTAGGTCATACCTGGCAAACAGGAGTTTCTCTGTTGTGATTGGTGACCACTGCTCCTCAAGTGCCTCCCTGCCCTGTGGGGTGCCACAGGGATCTATTCTCGGCCCTATCCTCTTTTCATTGTACATGCTACCTATGGGATCAATTATAAAAAAACACAACCTGTCTTTTCACTTTTATGCCGACGATTTGCAGATATATTTGCCCATGAGACCAAACGAAAACACTGCACTTACTAAGCTGCTGGATTGCATCACAGATATAAAGCAGTGGCTGGCACAGAACTTCTTGCACTTAAATGACAGCAAAACTGAATGCATTCTGTTCGGTTCACCATCTATGTCAAATGTTTTCACCACAAACTCTGGCACTCTGGCCCCTCTGTTTACATCACATGTCAAAAATCTTGACATTTGACAATAGGCTCAAATTTGACAAACAGATTAGCTCTGTTGTCAGCACCAGCTTTTTTCAGCTCCGTCTCTTGGCAAAAGTTAAGTCTTTTCTCAGTCAGTGGGATCTTGAAAGGGCAATCCACGCTTTTATCAGTTCCAGACTAGACTACTGCAATGCCTTTTACGTTGGCCTCAGTCAGTCCTCTATTTCTCGTCTCCAACTTGTGCAGAACGCTGCTGCCCGATTTTTAACAAGCACGTCCAGACGTGAACACATTACCCCTGTGCTGTCGTCACTCCACTGGCTTCCAGTCCGTTTTAGAATTGATTTTAAACTTTTGTTGTTTGTTTTTAACGCCATTAATGGCTTGGCCCCATCTTATTTGTCAGAGGTTTTAACTTTTTGCAATTGTGGCAGAGCCCTACACTGTGGTTTGACACACCAAACAGTGATTCTTCCTGGTACATGGGTAAAGAGATTGCTGAAGTTGATAGGCGACTTGTAAAAATCAAATCACCTGTTGAGATTACTAGGACACCAAGGTCACTGACTGAAAGGAAGTTCTGGAAAGCTTCAGAGTTGCGAGCATTTATCCTTTTTCTCCTCTTTTTTTTTTCCTCTTATTCTCTACCTGGACTGAAAGGTATACTCCCTGCAAGATTTTGGAACCATTTGTTCCTACTGGTGTTTGGCATATATACATTATTACAGGTGTTACGAGAATTTTTAAAGAATCCTTGAATAAGGAGGACTGGATTCAAAGTATCAAAGTTTAAGTTGAATTTATTATTCTTGTACAAGAAGGAGCGTTTAACAGTGCAACACACAAGAGGGGGTACAGAGAAAAGGCTCCCTGAGGAGCTCTAACAGTTGGTTCTTATACATTTTTTAAAATGGGCTGTCTCAGACACCTCCCTCACTGATGAGTCTGCTCAGCAATGAACATTATGTATCAAAATGACACTTCTCAGGCCTGTTTCTCACGTCCTTGTCTCTCCTGTCCTTGAACTGCTGATATCTCTCCCTGCCATCCTCAGCAAAACACAGTCCAAATAAGGGAAGTGTACAAGACATGCAAAAAACAGGAAACACACATTATATGAGTTAAAACATCTGAACCCCAGTATAATCCTAATTTTTATAACAGCAGGATACCATAAAGACCGATAGCATCCTGATAGCAGAGCTAGCTCTAAAGAAATTTGTCATTGTGTTCCAAAGACTGTATGGGAGAAACAACATGACCTTTTAATATACACTTGCTAACACACACTGCTCAAAGTGTTAAACACTGGGGGCCATTATGGGCTACATCAACCTTTTTTATTTGAATCCAATATGGGCACTCTCGTGAAGTATTTTCATGGAACACAGTATGTGCCCTCACAAATAGTCAGAACGTTTCTGTTGTGGAGAGAATTACCAGAAAGGGCCAAGAACACTATCCACCCAGAACATGAAAAGGTTCAGTCTTTTGCTGAAGAACTTTACTTTAGTAAAAGAAAAACAGAAAATTGTGAAATACTAAATAAAAGTGTCAGAGGTTTTGGTCATCCTCCAGTGCAAAAAAGTATTAAAATATCATATAGGCTTGCCATTGCAAAGATGCGTGGAAATCTAAGCAACTGCTTCTGGTCTTACAACCATTTTTTGGTCGAGAGTTCTGTATCACAGTCAAAACTATGACAAGACTAAACAAGAGATACAACAGTGCTGTATGTTTGAAGGATGATACATTTTGTTTAATTAATGACTTGATTATTTTTAAACAAACGTGTTCACATCAAATGTCTGCATTTTGTTCATGTGCCAAACTATGTTGTGTTTTAGTTGAGGTAGGTAAATCAGACAGGCCTGTATGTAAAGATTCACAGATCAATGTACAAAGTACTTTCATATATGAGGTTAAAAAAACTGAAACTATTAATGCTGTCTGGCCTGACATTATTAAAACAAAATGTGTTCTTGTTGAAACAGATGATGCTGTGTACATAACACCATTGCCAAACCCTTATGAAAGGGACGAGAACTTGATCAATAAAGTCAAGTCAAATGTTTCTCTGTTTTTGTGTATGTCTTTAAGGTACATCAAAAAAATGCGATTGAGCACACATACTATTTACTGTAAACTTTTAAACTCCAGCACTATATGATCTTGAACATCTAAGTTTATAACAGGGGTAATACCTCAAAACAAATGTGTGTAGTGAAAAACATTTTTATTCTGCTAAATTAAATGTAAGCACAGTCGATGACTTGACCTTATTCTGTACTTGGATCAAGATATACTAAGTATTAGTACTTTGTGGCATAAAGAAGTAAAAGTATACTAAAGTACAAGTATAAGCTTTAGTATTAAAGTATAAGTGTAAGTCTTAGTATTAATGTACTTAGTCTTAGACTATTCTTTATGTTTTTCAGTATAAGCCAAGTATGCTTCACTATACTTTTCTTAAGTATATAAAATATAGTATATAAAAAGTAAACTTCAAGTACACTGCCTCAGTTTTAGTATAAAATAAGTAAACTCGTAGTACACTTGAATAAACTACTTTTTGCTAAGGGCACCTTTATTTCCTGTAGACATGAACACAACAACAGTCGTCTTCACGTCAACAAAAAAACACATGATCACAACGAGCTTCTGGCTCATCTGATTGGCTGACTGTTCTCTCTCTCTCTGTCTTTCTGTCCAATCCTGAAGCCTGTCACCGTTCTCCTCTCACAGCCTAACTGAGGAAAGCAGCCACTGAGAAGGTCGGAGGTTTTTTTTTTTGAACATTCTTTTATTTAAAATTATGCATATAAAAACAACATAAAACAATACACTAAAAACAAAACAAAACACAACAACCAAGGAACAATTAGTGTCTCAGCAAACATACAAACCCAAATCAAGATATACTACACAAATGGACATCCCACCAAACTAATACCAGAATAGGGGGGAGAAAGTACCCTCCACAGGAGACCTCCACAAAACAACAAAAAACACAATACAGACAAAGCTTCTTACGACCAGCTGTTACCAATTTATCTGTCTGTCCATCCAAAGTAGGAAATGACAGGGGCCCACAAAAACAAATACATTTTTACATGAAGTTTTGCAGTTATCTTTTCCATCAAATAAACATTCTTTAGTCTCTCTCGCCATTGTTGAAGGGTGGGAGGTAGAGGTCTGAGCCAACACAGGGTTATCATTTTCCTCGCCACAAGTAGGAGAATCTGTAATAGTTGGGCTTTTCTCTTCCCTATATCCTCCCCTGGAGTCAAACCCAGTATATAATGTAATGGATTCAGTGGTAATTTAATTTTCAGAATGTTTTGAATTTCTGCTTGGATCCCTTGCCAAAATGGAGTCAATATCGGGCAATCCCAAAAGATGTGAGTGTGGTCCCCGATCTATTTACATTTCCTCCAGCATAAATTGGTATTATTTTTGTCATATTTTGAAGTACTGGAAGGTGTCTTGAAGTATCTCATTTTTAATTTCCAATTGAATTCTTTCCACACTGGACTATGAGTGATTTTATGACTCTGTTCACACACCACCTCCCACTCTTCATCCTCAATAACAACATTCATTTCCAGTTAAGGTCAGAGGTTTACAGGAATTACTGGATCTGTGCTTTGATACTAACTGTGTTTAGTACAATACTGCTGAGACCAACATGGACTGACTGCAACCCTCTACTGACTTTAGAGTCTGCAGACTGCAGTGTGGACTCTCCACAAGATCAGACAGAGACTGAACATGAAACATGTCAAACATCAGTCAAGGATTTGAATTATATATGTAGAAAAACTACATGAAGTACAGTCTGTGAACTGACCTCAGAGTGTCCAGTTTATAGTCTGGACTCTCCAGTCCAGCAGACAGAAGCTTCACTCCTGAATCGTTCAGGTTGATGTTGTAGCTCAGGTCCAGCTCTGTCAGATGGGAGGGGTTGGACTTCAGAGCTGAGGCCACAACTCCACAGTGAGTCTTTGAGAGTCCACATCGAGAAAGTCTGTGATGAAACAAAGATTATAAAATATGTTATTATGAAAGAGGGCACTTTAAATTTACTTCATGCATTTGATGTCAGAATTCATATTTGATGAACATTTGCTCTTCACATCAGTGGTTCAGCTCATCTTATCTCACTGTGTTTGACATGAAACTCTCTCTCACACCTGCAGACTTTTAAAATGACTAAATGTAGTTACATTTAGTCTTCCATAATGTCTAGAGTCTATCAGTGTGATCTGATCCCAGGTCTGTCTGCTGTTGTGGAAATTTTCTGCTGCTGGTGAAGAATGAAATGGAGACTTCTGCTGGCCGACAAGGTTTTATTTTCTTTGCAAAGAAAAGGTCAGTTCAACATGCGAATGGTCAAAGATGAAGAAAAGACCCAGAATATGGGGACACCTAGATATTTATAACTGAGGGCCACTCTTCTCACACCTCTTTGTCTGCTGCAGGAGACAGCCCCCCCAGGAAGTGTGGAAACACTTCCTGGGGGGGCTGTGGTGGGGGTGTACGTCTGTAGTGGTTGATTGAATTTACTACTACAATTGCAAAGTTGAGTGTAGGCATCACAAGTTACAAAGACAAAAGGATCTGGTATCTTATGTTAAGGATGGGGGAGCTTGTGCGTCTCTAGTGGTTGATTAAATTTACTATTACACTGCACAAAGTTAGTATGAGGCTAACTCAGTGAACAGTTACAGTTGGGAAAGATGATCTCTCTTTGCTCACTACCTGCTGCTTTCAGGTTCACGTCCATAAGTGGGAAAATTCAGTGACTGCTGCCAAACAGAACAGAAATGAAACAAATCACCTGACAATATCGGAACTGTACATGATTAAATATTTATATGATAATAATTTTAAAAACTTATTCAGCAAACAAAAACACAATTAACAAACTTTGCATCATTTCAACACAATGTCATTAGAAAGATGTCATCATTGTATCAACAATAAAAACATAACATTGACCTTTGACGTGTATAAGATAAAAGTCTCAATTCTACCATTGTGTCTTGTTGCTGAAATTTCTGGAAAGCACTTCACCAACACAAAATAAGGATCTTGAGTCAATCAATTGGTCCTTAAAGGTTTTTTCTTTTTATTCTTGCAAGAGGAACAGTTCTACAAATGCACAAGGCAGTCTGCAGAAAATGTTCAGGGTGGGGCACTCCCACGCTGATACTTATACACTTCTAAGGAGTATTCGTCATTATTATGATTTACTTATCTAACTGTTACAGGTAGCTACAATGGAATGTGCTCATTACTATCAAACCTCACTAACAAGCTCTGCTGGACCGTGTGAACCAAGGTCAAGTTTATACATCAAACAACTACTGCTACCAACAACTTGCATAAATGAGAGAAAGATTTCTAAGTGCAAGGTACTGAGTGAAACCAAACAAGACTATAAGGCACATAGTTTTATACTTAAAAACATTTTTGAATATTACTGAGATCAAACATGGCTATACATGGTTATAAAAGAACACAATCATGTAATATAAATTTTCCATTACAGTCTTTATGTATTCATCAGACCTCTGTTACTGGTGGAAGCTGTGCATTTCCTACTACTTCTCTTCTGGACACCAACAAGAGAGAAAATACCTGAGTTTGTTTCTGTGAGTAACAGAATATAAGAAAGAAAAAGGAGCTGTGGCATCATCTGATATCCCCCATGCTCACTATGAACTGGCTCCAAAACCATTACAACAAAGATAATAGCAATAAGTAACAATTACTAGAAATAAATAAGATTATAATAAAATGTTATACATTTACATTTAGTCACTCAGCAGATGCTTTCATCCAAAACAATTTACAAGAAGGGAAAATGGGAAACCATAGTGTGAACATCTGAAGAACTAAACCGTGAATCTACACTGATTTATAATGTTCATCACATCTGGACTTACACAACCTTTCTGCAGTTCCACACAGCTGGTCCCTGCCATGATGTGTTGTACTTCTTCAGGTCCAACTCATTCAGAACCTCCTCTGACATCTGCAGCATGTAGGCCAGAGCTGAGCAGTGGATCTCAAAGAGTTTCTTCTATGATCTGTTCTCTGACTTCAGGAACTCTTGGATCTCCTGATGGACTGAGTCATTGTTCATGTCCATCAGACAGTGGAAGATACTGATGCTTCTGTCAGGAGATATATAATCACTGTTCATCTCCTTCAGGTTGTTGATGGCTCTCTGGATGATTTCTGGACTGTTTGTCTGTCTGACCCACCAACTGTTGGACTCCAGAGAGAGGCCACGAAGGATCGAACAAACAGGTCCAAGATAACCATTTTTACTTTGAAGGGATTTCTGCATGGCCTTCATCAGGAAAACATCCAGGGTTGAGTAATCCTCATCTTTTAGGAAGGCCTTCAGTACCTCTGTCTTCTTGTTGGTGTAACAGTGGAACAGGCAGACTGCAGCAACTCTGCTGAAACTCTTAAACGCTCAGATGAACAAAGCAGTAGACTGTTTTCTGGAAGATCACGCTCTCTCTTTTGAAGATCTTTGTACAAACTCCTGAGTACACCGAGGCCTCTGTGACATCCCGACCACACTGCTCCAGGTCTTCTTGGTAGAATATGATGTTTCCTTTCTCCAGCTGTTCAAACGCCAGCCTCCCCAGCTTCAGAAGAACTTCCCTGTCAGCCTTCGTCAGCTCCTGTGGACTTGTCTCATGTCCTTCATCATACTTCTTCTTCTTCCTCTTTGTCTGAACCAGCAGGAAGTGTGAGTACATGTCAGTCAGGGTCTTGGGCAGCTCTCCTCTCTGGTCTGTGGTCAACATGTGGTTCAGAACTGTAGTAGTGATCCAGCAGAAGACTGGGATCAGACACAGAGATCAGATGATTCTGCTGGACAGCCATCACTGACTCTCCTCCTGAAGTACTCCTCCTTCTGAGCGTCAGTCTAGCCCCGTACTTCGTACTGATTGGCTGCTGCAGGTCTGGAAGTTATCCAGATGAGAGCCGAGGGAAGCAGATTCCCCTTGATGAGGTTCGTCAACAGCACACTGACTGATGACTTCTGTGTAACACCAGACTCATGTCTAATGTAGGAGGTTGTCCTCTTTGTTGTTGAAATCCAGTGAAAGTCTGCTGTCATCCAGGCCGTCAAAAAGATGAACAGAAGTTTACAGACCTACTGTAATGTTGGATGGAAAACATGGAGCAGCGTGAGAAGACTGAACCACTCATCTTTGATCAAGTTCAGCTCCCTGAACAAGAGCAGAACCACCAGACTGACATCTTGGTTTTCCAAGCCCTCTGCCCAGAGTGAACTTCAGTGCTGAGAAGGTTTTTCCAACGCCAGGGACGCCGTTCGTCAGAATTACTCTGATGTGTCTCTGTTGGTCAGGTAAGGTTTTAAAGATGTCGTGGCATTTGATCAAAGTGTCATGGAGGGTCTCCTTCTTGGAAGCTGTCTCAAGCTGCCTCACCTCATGTTGGGTATTAACCTCTTCACTCTGTCCCTCTATGATGTACAACTCAGTGTAGATCCTGTTGAGGAGGGTTCCACTTCCTCTTTCATCACTTCCTTCAGTCAGATGTTCACATCTCATCTTCAGACTGATCTTATGTTCATCTAAAACCTCCTGCAGACCACCACGCACTAAGAAAGAGAGAAAAGTTTGAGACAAAACAATGAAAAAATGTCTATCAGCTGATTATTTCACCACTACCAATAAAAAATGATCAATATAATAATATATACAGAAGTAAAAGTTAGAAAGTCCAGTTTTGGTTGAACATCAAAGTCTCTGACTTTGTGTTGGTGTTTGATTGACAGCAGAGGCAACAGGCTGAGCTCAGAACCTCAGAATCTGAACAGCTCACTGTGGCTGTTCCTTCTTCCCTGTAATATTTAAAACTGATCCACCCATCAAATGATACATAATATGTTCATGCCTTCTTGTGTAGACATGTTTTTATTTCTTTGTGCCAACAAAGCTCTGTGAATCTCTGTTTCACAATAAAAGCCTCTTGCTGCTTTGCAGGTGGAAAACTTTAATGTGAAGGAGCAGCAGGAAATGTTGAGTTTACATCAGCAGCATAAGAACAAAACTCTGACAGAAGAAAGTAAGAGTAAAATGCTGACATCTGAATGTTCAAATAGGAACTAACCTGCACCTGTACCTGCATGATTCTTGCAGTTTTTAGGTTGTTTCCACATGGCTGAATTCACTTATTATAAGTCTCTAAATAAACGTAATGTCATGAAATGCAGCAGGTTACATTTTGAGGATGGACAGTCTTACTTTGTACAGTGCTGGTCTGACTAGCTGTCTGCAGTCCATGTCTTGTTCTGGATCTTTCTCCACACTGGGGACAGGAAGAGTCTCCTGATGAAGCAGACTGGTCCCAGTATGAGGTGATGCAGTGTCTGGAGAACCAGTGTCCACAGCTGGTAGAGACCGGATCCTTCAGGACGTCCTGACACAGGACAACAGGACAACTGCTCCTCCACAGGAACATGACTCCTCTTCCTCTGTGAAGACATTTCTTTATCACTCAAATGATTTGTTGACTGTTGGTGACAAATATCAAGATTTGGATGACACTGTCTTGAAGCTCAGATGTTCAGAGAAGAGTAAAAGTGTTGTTACTTTTCTGAATTCAGCTTTTAGTCTGTGATGAAGATGATTTGATTTCAACTCTCCTGCTGTCATGAACATTAACAGCTTTTCCTGTCTGTCTGTCTAATTAGACATAAGTTAACTTTGTCTTCATCCTCTATGTATCATTTCCATCCAGTCAGTTTACAGTAAAAACAGTCTCTTACTTTGTGTTTGATCACTGAAGACTGGAGGATAATCTTTTGATCAGTCACTCTTCATAGACAGACAGCTGGATCCTGGAGACTCTGCTCTCTGTCTGTTGGACTGAACTCTGCACCAACATGTTTTTATTCAGATCACATGAATCTTTGATAAATTCATTTATGAAGCTCTAAATACACAAACTGCTGTGAATAATTTGGAGTTTTAACATTTTTTTTTAGTCCTCTTACATCAGATTACAGCTTGACATAGCAGAGTGTAATCAAGTAGACCAATAATACCACGAGAGATTTGAGAGTCAATCGCCGCCTCTCTCATACAGCAAGTAAAGCAATTTCAATCGCAGCCAAGCTTTTTTATTGTTCCAAATAAATTTGGCAAGGATGTTGTTAATTTTATCAAACAAACATTTAGGGAGTGTGATTGATTGATAAAGGTACAGGAACTTTAGCAGTATATCCATTTTGATTGTATTAATGCAGCAGATCATTGAGATTGGCGTCACTGTCAAGCGGTTCAATGTCTCTGTTATTTTTTCTGTTAGTGAGTCAGAAATTGCAGATACAATAGTTTTGATTTCAGGTGGAATTTTAAGCCTAAAATAAGTAAAACAATTTTTTGCATTCATAAATGGAGTCTTTATATTTGGTGTCAAACATTTTTATTTAGAAATAATAGTGTTGATTTAGAAAAATGTATTTTATATCCAGAGAACTCTCCAATCTCTCCTGGATTTGTATAGAGAACATGAATCCATCTAAGAAGTTCCTCTCCAAATACAAATCGTAGTAGTAATTTTAAAAGGTAGTGCCATTCTATTCTGTCGAATGCCTGTTGGGCGTCTGATGACACCAACAGATTTTTCATATAATATATTAAGGACTCTTCTGATGTGATGGAAACATTGATGATTTCGTACAAACCCATTCTGATCATTGTGCATAAGTTTAGGGAGGTGTGGATCTAATCTTCTTGCTAGAATTTTAGGGCTGGCTCAGGTCATCCCTTAGTTATGCTGCTATAGGACTACACTTCCTATGATGCACTGGGCTCTTCTCATGTTACTAACTTCACTTAGTTTAGAGTTTTTGTGCTCTTTCGTCTTGTCAGGTTCTCATGGATCGTGGCTGCTGCTGTGGTCCTGATAACGTCCACTACATATATTATTACTGTCATCATTGCTGCCATATCTCCATTACAGTTTATAGTTAGTTATTGATTTGCTGCTGCTGTGTCCCTATTTATTTATCTAACCCCCTCTCTTTCTTTAACTCAACCAGTCACGGTGGATGACAGTCCACCAATGAGCTTGGGTCTGCTAGAGGCTTTTCCTCAGCAACGGCGCCAAGTGCCTGCTCATGGTGGAATTGTTGGTCCCTGTAAATAATATTATAAAGAGTACGGTCTAGACCTGATCTGTATGGAAAGTGTCATGAGATAACTGAAGTTATGATTTGGCGCTATATAAATAAAATTGAACTGAAAAAATGGAAGAGTTCCTTCCTGGAAGCATTCTTTAACCATATTCAGAAGTGGCTCTACAACTTTGAAATATTTTATACAATTCTTTAGAAAATCCATCAGGTCTAGGTGCCTTACCACTATTCATATTTTAAAAGTTAAAAGTTTTCCAGCCTTCTCTCCTTGATCATGGTAGGCTTGCTTCAACCACATTAAACTTTTGGCATTCATCTGTAGACATTTTATTGTATTTATCTCTCAATATAAGTCATCCCTTTTGTTTTAAAGTCTGTGTAAAGTTAGAATAAATATGTGTTCTGAGTTTGTCAGAAGTGTTATTAACCATCCAGCCAAGGGTTGACTAAGGTCTTTAAAGAATTATTTACAGAGAAACCGCCACTGCCCAAAACAAGGTCCAATAAGAGTAGTGACTCATGTACCAATCAGAAAGGAAGATACCCAGAACAACAAACTTATAAAAAGAGGGAGCAGACTGTGCACTGGCCCTCCTGATCACTTGGTCCTTTTGGTGCACGATATGTGGTGCTTGATGTGGGGGGTTCAGTGGAATCTCCTCACTGTCTTCCTCCTCAGAGGCAGAAGTTTCTGTGTCACTTTCATCCCTTGATGAGACTGCATGGTAAAAAAACAACAAAAAAAACCCCTTTGTGTTAGGTCAAATCTTAAATTAAATTTGCCCACATACTCGTGCTGCAGCTTCAAATCAACTACCAGTTTAGCTCCTATAAAATTAAACTGGATCATGTTGGCTAGTTAGTGCCAAAGTACCTTGCCTATGAGTTAGACCTTTAAACAAGCTCCATGGACATTGAAATAATCTCTGGGCGTTCATTACAGTTTATTTTAGTATGAAATTCTTGCAAAATGAATTGATTTAAAGTCTCTAAATACACTAACTGAAAACTAACTATGATGTGGTTTCCCATATTATCCTAATGCAGTGCTACGTAGCTTCAGGCTAACGTTAGAATATAGCCTTTGATAACATTAGCCTACTCACACAGTTGAACTATTCAGGCAAAATCTCTTCTACTCTGAATGTGCTGTCAAATTGTGAATAATTTATTTCAATTCAATTCCATTTTATTTATATAGCACCATATCATAACAAACATTATCTCATGACACTTTTCATGCAGAGCCAGTCTGGACCGTACTCTCCACAATACTTTCTACAGAGACCCAACAATTCCACCATGAGCAAGCACTTGGCAACGATGGCGAGGAAAAACTTCCCTTTAACGGGCAGAAACCTCGGGCAGACCCAAACAGCTAACAGCTATCAAGCTCCTCTTCTGTGGAACAAACTACCATTTTGGGTTCGGGAGGCAGACACAGTCAACACTTTTAAGAGTAGACTTAAGACTTTCCTTTTGATAAAGCTTATAGCTAGGGCTGGCTAAGGTCATCCCTTAGTTATGCTGCTATAGGACTAGACTGCTGGGGGACTCCCCGCCCCCACCTCTCTCTCTTTCTCTTTCAGGGTTATGCCTAGTCAGGCAAGGTATTGGTTGAAGATGTAGTCACATGTCTTTTTACTTTAGACTCTCCTCAAACCTTCTCTCTCTTTCTCTCCCTCTCTCTCCCTCCATCACCATCTTTGTCTGTAAACATACATGTCTCATTAATGCATGTTACTAACTAAACTTCTTCTCTGGAGTTTCTTTGCTTTCTCGTCCAGCAGGTTCTTGTGGACCATGGCTGCTGCTGTGGTCCTGCACAACGTCCACTGCATATATTATTACTGTCATTAATGTTACTGTAGCAGGATGGACTCATTGGTCCTGGGGACGTTCAGCTGTGTCGCAGTCTCAGCCAATCACGGGGGGAGAAAATCGCATAAAGGCGGGCAGACACGGAGACAGGTGCCTGTCTCCCTCTTGCTTGGCTGAGGCTGGGGTTGCGTTACTTCCTGGCGTCCGTCACTTCCCCTTCTGTGTGGTGGTAGGTAGGCTGTTGACAGCGGCTGTAGTCCTCGCACATTGCCTGTCCAGTACAGATTATTGTTTTTGTTTTTATAGAGGTCCGCTTGGGTGTTTTGGCTGCACGTCGCTCACCGCTCTGGTTACCGTTCGCTGGGTGCTGCTCGCTGTTTATCGCCGGTGCGTTGCTTCCACGCGTCCTCCGCTCCACGCTGTGTTGTCCAGGACTACCTGACCGGTATGTAGCGCAATGGCCTCAGCTTCCTCCTCCAGCTATTTGCTCAGTTGCTCATCCTGTGTTTGTTATTGTAGGGCTAAAGACTGCTGTATAGCAGCACAGCAGCGCGCACCAGTTTATAAACCACTGCTGCTTTGCCTTTCTTTCGTACCGATTGCTTTGCTTCAACTACCTTTGCCTTGCAGTGCCGAGAACTGGAGCTTGGCTCCTGTATGTTTGCCGGCTGGGTAAGTGGTAGTGCTGCTGCCTGGGTGAGACTGTGACTCAGCCACGTCTTAAAGTGTGTCTGTGTGTGTGCGTGTGTGAGAGAACAGTGTGGAACTTAATTTTGTTTACTTGTGTTTGGTTTGTTCTTGTTTGTTTTCTTTTTTTCATGAAAAATATTTTTATTTTATTTTTACATAAACACAAGCCTACATAAACAGTCACAAAAACAGACAAACAGTGTCTTAGACAAAAACAACCATAACAACAAGAACAACAGGGGATGGGGGCCATATCATTCATAAACAAGAGAATCATACATGGTATACAAGAATGAGAGTGGGGGAAATCCCCCCAAAGACAGTATCCAATTTTTACATTCCACCACAGCAGCATCATTAACATCAGGTGCATAGTAACTCAGGTCGCCCGCTATGTGTTGAGCCATACTGTGTTTTCTCACTTATGGTCCGCCAGGCCCTTCAACACGATGGCAGCTAGTCTTGTACCAATATAAGTCAGGAATGGGGACCAGATTCTATAAAAAACTTCAGTCATATATCTGGACCTGTATGTTAAATATTCCATGGGAAACATATCAAAAATGACCTTATGCCACCCAGCTATTGTGGGGGGTTTACAGTCTATCCACTTCAGCAATATGTTCTTCCTTGCACAAAAGTGAGAATAGAGAAGAGTCTTTTGGAATGTGCACTTTTCAGTTGTGTGTCTGCCAGTCCAAACAGTAGACACAACGGGTCTTTTTTTAGGTTTAATGTCAAAAATTAAATGTAGTCGATGTTCTACATCTTGCCAGTATTTGTCAATATATCTACACATCAAGATACAATGAATGAAACTCCCTACCTCGACATTACACTTAGTGCACAATTCTGATTTACTGTTATCTAGTTTGTGTCTAAACTGGGGAGTGATCTGTAAATGTTGAAGAAGTCTGAATTGGGTTTCTCTTGTCCTATTACAGACCGAGATGTTGTTTGCTGAATCCCAAACCCATTCCCATACCGCCTCGTCGGCATCCATATTTAGATCATCAGTCCAATCTCCGCTCTTGAAAGCAGGTTTACCTTTGTCATATTTGATAAGTGCCTGATATCCAAAACCCAGAATACCTTTTTTTTCTTGCCAGCATCAGATCCCTGCGTCTTTTTGACTGTTTAAAAAACTCCGTATCTAAAGAAACCTAAAAAACTCATTTCGTGAAAGGTTGTACTTTTCACACACTTGACTGAATGATAGCATTGTATTCTTTTCATACAGGTGCCCGATAGTAAAGATGCCTTTACTTCTCCATAGCTCAAAGCCCTTATCTTTAGCGCCAGGACAAAAATCCATGTTACCCCATACTGGTGAAAGGGAGGATAACTGTCCTTCGAGACCTTCCAATTTCCTTATATCCTTCCAGGCTTTAATAGTTGTATTTATAATCATGTTGTCACCAATGGAATTTTTAATCTTTTTTTGATCGGATGCAAACAGGAGACCACATAAAAGATAGCCAACCTGTGAGGACTCTAGGTCCAGCCATGTAGATTTATTATCATTTTTGATCCAGTCAACAATGTAACACAACTGTGAGGCTAGCTGATACAGCCTGATGTCAGGAACTGATAGGCCGCCTTTTTCTTTAGGCTTTATAAGTCAGCCGGAAATAAGGCGATCTCTTGGCCATTTGACCCGATCAAAAGCCTTCTCTGCATCCAGACTAACAACTATACAGTCAAGTTTCTTAGATTGGGACAGCTGGATAACATTGAGAAGCCTCCTCATATTATTACATGAATTTCTGCCAGTTATAAATCCTGTTTGATCATTATTAATAATACAAGGCAAGACTGTTTCCAGACGCAGAGTGAGGGTCTTAGACAACAACTTAAGATCTGTATTTAACAAACTTATAGGCCTATAAGATGCACATTCGTCGTCAGCCTTTCCTTTCTTCAATATAAGGCTAATATTAGCCTCCATTAATGACCTTGGAAGAGATCTATTTTTCAACGAGTCATGAAACATATTAAGCAAGGGTTGTACAAGTAATGAATTCAATTTTTTTTATACAATTCACAACCAAATCCGTCCGGACCTGGTGCTTTACCTGCTTGAAGAGAGTTTAGGGCAGCCTTAACCTCCTGCTCTGTTATTGGTCCATTAAGTGTTTCTCTCTGCAAATCTGTGAACTCAGGACTATGGAATCAATTTTGTGTCAAAAAGTTGAAAGAATACTTTTAAAACAGCAAGCAAAAAATTACAACTCAAAATACCAAATAAAAAAATAAAAAAATCGAACAAAAAAATTAAATTAAATTTTAAAAATATGATGCCGTTTTCTTTGATTACGATTCCAGCCTTCTCGTTTGCGCTCCCTGACTTTTTGATTGCGGTTTTGACACAAACGTGCCTGGTGGGTGGGATTTCCATGGGTGCATTCCCATTGGCTTATTCATGTTTGACGGACAGCTAAGCAAGCGTATGAAGCATATGCCGTACTCTGCTTCTGATTGGTTCTAACAACGTCATCACCGGCGCGACACAGCGCACCTGCTACTATGGCTACAATCCCCTGAAGAATGGCAGAATGCAGTCCGAGGTAAGGACTGTAGGACTAAACTGTAGGCATGTCCTGCCTTACCTCGGACTGCATTCTGCCATTCTTCCAATAATACCAAACTGCAGCCACCAAAGCCGCTACAAACCACGCCCATACGCCTGCGTGTTGCAAGACGAGACGGCAATGTCTCATTAACGTTGCTAATCAGCATTAGCAACGTTAGCAGCGCTGCTCCGCTAGCTGTGAGAGGTCAAGGTGACTTTAATCACAGAGATAACGAGCTAACGCTAGCTACAGATAACACTTTGTTCAGGTGTGTCCATGTTTCTGCTGTGATGGTGTTTAATGAAGGAAGTGACACAGCTTGTTTAGTCTGTGCTAACTGAGAATGACCAAAACACCGGTGTTATAGCTTAAGGAGCGACCGTGACCGACTGGTGACCGTTAGCCAAAACACTTGTGGTGGTTGTCGTGGTTACAACAGTCAGATGAAGATGTCATGTTTTTCACAGTCTGCCTGTTTACATGCGTGTGAAGACCTTATCCAGGTTTCTAGGATACTAACAGGCATGTAAAGTAGGGTTGCAACTAACGATTATTTTAAAGATTTGTGTATGGTCATATTTATTTTACTAGTCTTGTGAATTGTATACTTAATTCAAAATATTTTATTTAGTTCTAAATAAATAGATTTTATTTGTGTCAAAGGGCCAACAATCTTTTCTGTTAACCCATAAGAAATCATCACCTTAGATTGAACTACTACTAATTACTACTTATTATTGTAAATATTTTGAGTTTAAAATAAACTTGTGCACATACATTAGTCACTTATAAATAAATATACTTATATATAAATCTGCAGTCCTTTTTAATTACATTACTTTCTATTTTTGTATAAATTGATTGTTTCAAGCGCATTGCTTGCACTGAAAGACATTTAATGTTGTGAATCAACTGTTAAAGTTGTTAAAATTGCTCTCATTATTGCTTTGTTTCCCTTCTGTTTACTTTCTAAGTGCTATGGGCCTTTACAGCCACCTGGGGTGTGGTTTGTGGGGGCGTGGTTTGTAGCAGCTCTGCCTTGGCTCTGGCTGCAGCTAGACCTTACTCCATTCTTCAGGGGATCGTAGCCATAGTAGCAGGTGCGCTGTGCCGGTGATGACGTTGTTAGAACCAATCAGAAGCAGAGTACGGCATACGCTTGCTTAGCTGTCCGTCAAACATAAATAAGCCAATGGGAATGCACCCACGGAAATCCCACCCACCAGGCACGTTTGTGTCAAAACCACAATCAAAAAGTCAGGGAGCGCAAACGAGAAGGCTGGAATCGTAATCAAAGAAAATGGCATCATATTTTTTAATTGAATTTAATTTTTTTGTTTGATTTTTTTTATTTGGTATTTTGAGTTGTAATTTTTTGCTTGCTGTTTTAAAAGCATTCTTTCAACTTTTTGACACAGAATTGATTCCATACAGGACGGGCCAAATTGGACAAGAATAATTCAGAGAACTTTTGATCTGGCACAGGCTGGTTGCTCTCATATAATTGATTATAGTATGCCTCAAATACTTTGTTAATATTATCTAAATATGTCCTTCTTTTACCTCCACCTTTAATGGCTGAGATACAGTGTGAGTCAGATTTCTTATTAACTAGCCTAGCCAGATATTTATTAGGTCTGTTTCCAAATTCATATAACCTCTGTTCAGCTTTACGTGTGAGCAATGGATTTAAAGAGGCTTTGACGGCCACCATTATTTCAAAATTGATGTCTGAGGGATCTTTAGCGTATGTCCTTTCAGCCTCTGTCAACTTAGTTTCTAATTCCCTCTGGCACTGAAGCGCTTTACGTCTTTTAGTTTTCACGTAGGATATTATTAAGCCTCTTGAGTACGCTTTGCTTGTCTCCCAAAGGGTAGAGGGAGAGACATCAGACGTGTTCATTTTATAAAATATTTCCAGATCAGAGGTAAATGAAGTTTGGGTCACCAAGTGATGAAGAATCAAATTTCCACATCTTAGTGGAAGGAATACTTCCTTTGAGGAGAAGCTGGAGGACTATGGGGCTATGGTCTGAGATTGTAGTATTTCCGATAGCAAGAGGTTACCAGACTCAGATTAGATTTAGGAATAAAGAAATAATCTATTCTTGAACTGCTTTTATGGACACTTGAGTGAAAGGTAAAATCCTTCTCTCCTGGGTGCGTGGTCCTCCAAACATGGATACTGTCAACAATACAAACGTGGATACTGTCTCTCTTATTCATCAGTTTAGCCATTATCCCAAATGGGGTAAAAGCTGTTCCATAAGTGACACTCAATTCAATACAGACTCAAAACAGTATGAAACCATGACCATGCCCCTGTAAAAACTATATACAACTACCTTTACTGGGTCCTGAGAGAAAGAAAACAAGAAAAGGTTAAAAAAACAAAACAAAAAAACAAAAAACAAAACCTAAAACCCACAGAGGGTCACTGGGGTAAATGGACCCTAAATCCTTTGAAAGATGCCAGCATATCAGCTCGGAGGCAGCACACCCCTAGACACATAGAGATAAAAACCATCTCTCATAGAAAATTCACATTATTAATGCAACAGGTAAACTGTCCCACTTAGAGGAGTTAAGTCTGGCAATGACAACACTCACCACAGTGGATGCATTTATGACAGCTTTAGAGAGTCAATATATGCAGACACTTCGCCTGGAGTGTGGAATGTTTTCGTGAAGTCGTTCACCGTGACCCTGAGTAAAGCCGGATACAGCATGGCGTAGCGCGCCCCGGGGATGTTCTGCAGCTCTCTTTTAACAGCCATGAATTACCGTCTCCGTTTCAGCGTCTCTCTCAAGTCTTGGAAGAAATATATTTTGACTCCCTCGAAGAGAACCTCCTTTTTACGCCGTGCCGCCTCCATAACTCTCTGGTGGTCGGAGAAGTTGTGAAATCTAACGATCATAGCACGAGGAAGCTTCGATGCAGTGGGGCCGGGTATGCAGGGAGCCCGTTCCATCTTTGTCCAATCTGCTTTGGTCTCGACGTCCAGGATCCGGGGGATCCACTGCTCCATAAATTTCACTGCATTGCTGCCCTCCACCTTCTCACATAATCCCAGGATCCTCAGATTCTTTGGGCAGCCACGGTTTTCCTGGTCCTGAAGACGCTCTATTAGCTCCTTAACCGACTTCGTTAAGCTAGCGACCTGCTTCACCGTTTCAGCCGCAGTATCTTCCACCACTGATATCCTCCTCTTGGCTTCGTCGAACCGGACACCGATCTCGTTAAGATGCTGCAATGTGTTATCGTTGATACTGTGCAGCATACGGTCCAGTTTGTTATCAATCAGCTTAGTGATGTTAGCCGTCATTGCCTCCATGACTTTTACAATCGCCGGGTCTAGTTCAGGTGTGTTGCCTGCGTTGTTGCCATCTTGGCAGGGCAGTGACTTCTCCACGGTGGTCTTCTTAGCCTGTTTCGGAGGCATTTTGCCGGTCAAATTTCCCCAAAAGTGCTCCAGGGACATTACACGGAGTCAATACTCCATATTAACTTCGTTAGGTTGTTAAAAGTAAATGGATAATATCGAAAAATAAACGGGTGTGCCGGAGCTCCAGCAAAACGTGGCTACCCACGTGCTTGCATCACCCGAAGTCTCCTTGTTTGTTTTCTTTTGGTTTTCTTTGCAGCCATTGGTTTTGTTGCACCCATAAGTATAATTATTTTAGTTTATGTTTATCTGGTTATTCTTGGTTGCAGATTTTGGTTAATTTGCTGTGTTTCATTATTATAGATTTTTGGTAGGCTTAAATTTGGATTTCTTTCTTTGTGATTAAGTACAATTGTTTAATTCTTTTCCTTCCTAATCTGTTGCTCTCTGGTCCTCCCCATCCAGGTGCTGAGCCTACAGTGGTGGATTGGTGTCCCGGTGGTGGTGTCCCCTTTTATATTGTGTTTGCAATCGTTTTGTTTGATTTTTCTTGTTTGCTTCACGTGTGGTGTCCCTGGGATCCCCGTTCTTTTTGGACCCATTTGTCACAGTATGTCTCAGCCCTGGTTGGCTCCTTTTTATCTCCAGAGTGAGCGATTTTAGTGCCAGAGTTTTAAAAAAAAATAATTTGTAATAAATATATTTTGTATTCTCGAACCACTGTCTCTGTCCTCCCTTGTGAAACGGACCTGAGTGCTTTCCTTTTGTGATCAGTCCATTTAAAGAAATCTCTAGGTGAAATTCCCAAGGTGGCGTTGTCAGGCAATTCAATTCATTACTAAGGCTGTGAAAGATCCCATGCTCGTGTCGCCACATTACCATATCTCCATTACAGTTTATAGTTAATGTTTTGCTGCTGCTGTGCATCTGTGTCTCTATCTGTCTACCCCCATGCGGATACGTATCCGCCCCTCTCTAACTCAAATGGTCGTGATGACTGTTTACCATTGAGCTTGGGTCTGCCTGAGGTTTCTGCCTGTTTAAAAGGAAGTTTTACCTTGCCACCGTCGCGAAGTGCTTGCTCATGGTGAAACTGTTGGGTCTCTGTAAATATTATTAAGAGTACAGTCTAGACCTGCTCTGCGTGAAAAGTGTCATGAGATTGTTATGATATGGTGCTATATAAATAAAATTGAACTGAATAGATGCTCTCGTAAAATAAAATTTAATGAATATTGTATCCTAAGTAGTTATTATTTCATATATCAATTTTCCTTCAAAATCTGTTATTTTTTTAGCCTTTGTCAGTGTTAACAGACTCATATTACCTGTACGGTAGCAAGCCACTAGGGGGGGAAAAAAGCAATATTTTAGGCTTCATATTCATGAGGCTGTCAACTGCTAACATGGGGAAGGTGATGCTGCTGGACGAGCAGTGAACTGATTGACGTTCAGGCCGCTGGTGACATGAAGCCTGCTCTCTGTGGTGCTGAAAGCATAAGTGCCTTTTGGGTGGCTTGTCCCCAAAAGTATGACACACTGAAGACATTGGCCATGTACAGTATGTGCTCACCATGTTTGGATCAACATACACCTGTAAAGCTGCATTCTCAAAAATCGCACGAGAGGGAACCGACTCTCAAACCAGTCTTTGGAGCACTGCCGGCACATAAGGCTAACAGCTGTCAAGCCCGATGTTAAAAAGATAGTTTTGGAGGGGAAAGGTCACTTCTCCCATTAACCAAATGTGAGTATTTCAGTCATGTAATTTTCTTGATTTTACTTTGGATTTATTTGTTGTATTACAGACTACTTTAATTTGATGTAAAGAGTAACATTTCTCATAACTGACGGCCTGACACTTTTATTTGTCGTTTGTATCTATTTGCTGATGTGCAATGCTTGCATTTACAATACTTTTCTCTGTTATGTTGATGGTTGTTATTGAGACACTGCAATAGTGTGCTAATGTGTGGGGAAATGAGGCCCAAGAAAGGACAATTTTGACAGAATGAGTACATGAAACACACACAAGCTACTTGTGCTGTGTTTGGCCCGTTTTCTTTCTGCACTGTTGCTAGTGGTAGAAAACTAATACTCTCAGTGAGAGAGGTACTTCTGGTAAAAAGCTCCTGGCTATGGTGGCTGTGATTTCCTGTACCAGCGTATTGCCAACGCACTGAATCGGCTGCCCAAGCAGTCCTGCCCAGCTTCAAAGACCTGGTATGTAAACACTTCAACATGCCAGCTGTCATGAGTAAATTGTCTGCATCATGTTGGAGGGGTCGCTCTCACTCCACTCCCGTCTGGCCAACACTGGGGATATTATGTCCCTGTACATATGTCACCTGTCCAGTCAGGTGCAGGAAAGTTCAGGGGGGTCCAGCTTTGAGGCTGTGCTTCAAGCGGCTTCCTCATACCTCTCCTCTGTTATGAAAGAGCAGACAGAGCTTGTCTGATGTGACGAGTAATTGTTTCAAGACATTGATAACAATTAGAGGCCAGTAATGTAGGAGCCTAAAATAATTTGATTATATTATTAAGTAATTAAAATATTTACAGTAATGCAAAAAAGGTTGATTGTATGATTCTTTAGATTTAAAATGTGTGGTCATAATTTAAAAGTAAAATTTTATTTGTGATTGATTGGACTGTGTTAAACTTGTTTGGACCTTTAATGATCCCAGGGGAAGGGAGTTT
The DNA here is from genome assembly GCA_036365135.1 of Miichthys miiuy. Taxonomy (NCBI): domain Eukaryota; kingdom Metazoa; phylum Chordata; class Actinopteri; family Sciaenidae; genus Miichthys; species Miichthys miiuy. Next base: position 4,184,807 of record CM071623.1, on the reverse strand, counting down.
AGGGGCGTAATAAAGCCATTCGGGCAAGCAGAGAGTGGAGCCATGCAGTTTTTTGAGCTCTCTCTCTCTCTCTCCTTTTCTGTATATATTATTTTGTAAGTGGAAACGATTTTGTTTTGTATCACCCTTTTGACTTAAAGTAAGGAATTTAACTTTACATGTGATCTCCTGGATTTTTTGGTGATTTGGATATGGATGAGCGGGATGATAGGGCGTCAAGCTATGGCTTCATTAGATGGAAACCTACACCAACCAATTGGCAGCTCCATAGTGCGAAACGTGAAGTTAGCGACACTGGGGGCCACAGTTAAATGCATCCCGGGGGCCAGAGCGTGCGACATCGAGTCTTATTTGAAACTGCTGGCTAAAGATAAACGTAAATACAGTAAGATTGTTATTAACGTCGGCAGTAATGACACCCGGTTACGCCAATCGGAGGTCACTAAAATTAATGTTTCATCAGTGTGAATATGCTAAAACGATGTCGGACTCCGTAGTTTTCTCTGGTCCCCTCCCCAATGTGACCAGTGATGACATGTATAGCCGCATGTCATCATTCCACCGCTGGCTGTCGAGGTGGGCTGCATAGATAATTGGACACCTTTCTGCGGAAAACCTGGTCCGATTAGGAGAGACGGCATCCATCCCACTTTGGATGGAGCAGCTCTCATATCTAGAAATATGGCCAAGTTTATTAGTCGACCAAAGCCGTGACAACCTAGAGTTGAGACCAGGACGCAGAGCTGCAGTCTTACACGCTGCTCTGCGCCTCCATTAGAGCAGTTGCCCACCCAGTCCTTTAGTATAGAGACTGAGTCTGTCCGTCCACCTACATTATTTAAAGATAAAACAAACAGAAGAAGAGTTCATCATAAAAACTTAATAAAAAATAAATCAATATCTCCAACAGTCCAAAATAAGAGAATTAAATGTGGACTCCTGAATATCAGGTCCTTGTCATCTAAAGCTGTCTTAGTCAATGAATTAATATCTGATTATGATATTGATTTGTTTTGTCTCACTGAAACCTGGCTGCAGGAGGATGAACATGTTAGCTTAAATGAATCCACTCCTCCCAGTCATTGTAATACTCATATTCCTCGAAGTACCGGTCGAGGTGGTGGAGTTGGAGCCATATTTGACTCAAGTCTATTAATAAATCCTAAACCTAAACTAAATTATAATTCATTTGAAAGTCTTGTTCTTAGCCTCACTCACCCAACCTGGAAAACATTACAGACAATTTTATTTATTACAGTATATCGTGCTCCAGGTCCTTACTCTGAATATTTATCTGAATTTGCAGAATTTGCATCAGGCTTGATCCTTAAAACAGATAAAGTAATTATTGTAGGTGATTTTAACATTCAACCACAATGATAGTCTTAGTACTGCGTTTATCTCTCTAATAGATTCAAGTGGCTTCTGTCAGAGTGTAAATAAACCGACTCATTGTCTGAACCACACTCTTGATCTTGTTCTCTCATATGGCATCAAAATTGATAATCTAATAGTCTTTCCACAGAATCGTCTTCTGTCTGACCATTTTTGAGTTCATAATACTGGACTACAAGCCTTTTTGCAGAAACTCTCACAGCAGATGTTTATCTGATATTGCTGTAGCCAAATTTAAGGAGTGACTCCTTCAGCATTGAATTCAATGCCATGTCTCAATGTAACAGAGGACTTCTGCTTCCTTTAGCCCCTCACAAATAGATCATCTTGTTGGTAGTACTACAGGCTCATTAAGGACAACTCTCGACTCTATTGCACCTCTGAAAAAGAAGACAATTAAACATAGGAGGTTAGCACCATGGTATAGCCAGCAGACTCGTAAATTAAAGCAAGAGTAAATCTGAACGCAAATAGCGTGCCACTAAACTGGAAGAATCTCGTTTAGTCTGGCAAGATAATCTCAAAACATACAGGAAGGCTCTCCGTAATGCCAGAACAGCCTATTACTCTTCATTAATAGAGGAGAATAAGAACAACCCCAGGTTTCTCTTCAGCACTGTAGCCAGGCTAACAGAGAATCACAGCTCTACTGAACCATCTATTCCTTTAGGTCTAAGTAGCAATGACTTCAGGAGTTTCTTTAATGATAAAATTATAACTATTAGAGACAAAATCCATCACCTCTTGCCCTCAACAGGCATTGATCTGCATTCTGATACAGCAAGTTTGGAAACAGCTGTAAAACCTGATATGTATTTAGACTCTTTTTCTTCCATCGACCTTCATCAAATAACTTTAATAATTTCTGCATCTAAGCCGTCAACCTGTCTCTTATACCCCATCCCAACCAGGCTGCTCAAGGATGTTTTACCTCTAGTTTGTCCTTCTTTATTGGATATGATTAATCTGTCTTTATTATCAGGATATGTACCACAGTCCTTTAAAGTAGCTGTAATTAAACCTCTTCTTAAAAAGCCCACTCTAGACCTAGAGGTCTTAGCCAACTACAGACCGATATCAAACCTTCCCTTTCTCTCTAAGATACTTGAGAAAGCTGTAGCTAATCAGCTGTGCGACTTTCTCCATAACAATAGTCTATTTGAGGATTTTCAGTCAGGATTTAGAGTGCATCATAGCACAGAGACCGCATTAGTCAAAGTGACAAATGACCTCCTAATGGCATCAGACAAAGGACTCATCTCTGTACTTGTCCTGTTAGTGCCGCATTTGACACCATTGAGCATCAAATTCTTTTACAGAGACTGGAACATCAAATTGGCATCAAAGGAACCGCCCTAAGCTGGTTTAAGTCGTATTTCTTAGATCAATCTCAGTTTGTTCACGTCAATGATGAATTCTCCATGCATACCAAAGTTTGTCATGGAGTCCCACAAGGTTCTGTACTAGGACCACTTCTATTTAGTTTATATATGCTTCCTTTAGGGAACATTATTAGGAATCAATCAATTTTCATTGCTATGCTGACGACACCCAATTATATTTATCGATCAAGCCTGATGAAACAAATTAATTAACTAAACTCCAAGCATGTCTTAAGGATATAAAAAGTTGGATGACCTACAATTTTCTGATGTTAAATTCAGACAAAACTGAAGTTCTTGTAATTGGACCCAAACACCTCAGAAACTCTCTTTCTAGAGACTTAGTTACTTTAGACGGGATTACCCTGGCCTCCAGCTCCACTGTAAAGAATCTTGGAGTTGTTTTTGATCAGGACTTGTCCTTTAATGTCCACATAAAACAAATTTTGAAGACTGCATTCTTCCACTTACGTAACATCGCCAAAATCAGACACATCATATCTCAAGTGGATGCAGAAAAACTAGTCCACACATTTGTTACTTCTAGGCTGGACTATTGTAACTCTTTGTTATCAGGCTGCTCCAATAAGTCTCTTAGGACTTTGCAGTTAATTCAGAATGCTGCACGTGTTCTGACAGGAACCAAGATCAGAGATCACATCTCTCTCATTTTGGCTTCCTTGCATTGGCTACCTATTACATCTAGAATAGAATTTAAAATTCTTCTTCCTTACATACAAAGCTCTTCATGGTCAGGCACCATTATATCTAAAAGAGCTCATAGTACCTTACTACCCCTCTAGAACACTGCGCTCTCAGGATGCTGGGTTCCTTGTGGTTCCTATAGTCTCCAAAAGTAGATTGGGAGCCAGAGCTTTCAGCTATCAGGCTCCTCTTCTGTGGAACAAACTACCATTCTAGGTTCGGGAGGCAGACACGGTCAACACTTTTAAGAGTAGACTTAAGACTTTCCTTTTTGATAGAGCTTATAGTTAGGTCATCCCTTAGTTATGCTGCCATAGGATTAGACTGCCAGGGGACTCTCCTACCCGGCTCTCTCTCTCCCTCCCTGGACATACATGTCTCATTAATGCATGTTACTAACCAAACTTCCCCGGAGTTTCTGTGCTCTATCATCCAGCAGGTACTCGTGGATTGTGGCTGCTGCTGTGGTCCTGCACAACATCCACTGCACATATTATTACTGTCATTATTGCTACCATATCTGCTACTGTGGTTTTATCATTCATTGTGATTCATTGTCATTTTATCAGTCATTGTAATTGTACAATATGTTTGTGTTGATTTGTTCTGTACACGTGACATCTATTGCACGTCTGTCCGTCCTGGGAGAGGGATCCCTCCTCTGTGGCTCTTCCTGAGGTTTCTTCCACCTTTTTTTCCCTGTTAAAAAGGTTTTTTGTGGGCAAGTTTGTCCTCATTCGAACCGAGGGTCTAAGGACAGAGGGTGTCACTCCCTGTACAGATTGTAAAGCCCTCCGAGGCAAATGGACTTTGTGACTTTGGGCTATACAAATAAAACTGATTTGATTTGATTTGATGTCAGATATGTAGGGAGGATGGTGTCTGAGGAAGGTGTCTGCATTGACCCAAAAGATTTGGAGGCAGTCTTCGCACTCAAATAAAAGAAACCTGGCACCGTGGGTGATGTTCGTCAGCTACTGGGGTTCCTCATTTATTACCGTGCCTTCATCCAAGATTTTTCACAGTTTGCAAAGCCACTCGATGAGCAGATCATCTGAAGGTTAGGTATCTCTCCCTCATAGTTTGACAAAATAGGGGGCCCCAAATAGCATCTTGCATGGGGCCCCCAAACAACTAGAAACTGCCCTGGTAGGTCATCAACATACTGTAAGAGCCTTCAGAAAGAGACAATGTATATAAGCTTTGGACAAGGCTGCATTGTAGAGAGACGGAGAGGAAGTGAAGCCTTGACACATTCTAGTGAAAGTGTAACGTTTACCATCAAACAGGAATGCAAACCAGAACTGCCAATCTATGAACTGGAACGCATTAGACAAATCAACAACAGAGAAATACCGAGAGCCCTCAGGAACCCGTGAGATGACTGTGTAAGGATTTGGAACATTTAGAGCAGGTGAAGAGACTGTAGCATTAACAGCTTGCAGGTCTTGAACAAAATACCATTCATCTGGTTGGCCTTTAGGTCTGATTTTTTTTGTCTGTACTGGAGAGTCCTCATATGGAACAATAACTCCTGCTTTTAGTAGGGAGTGAAAAACAGGGCGGATGCCTTCAATGGCTTCCTTCTTCAAAGGATATTGTTTCACCACAGGTCTGTAATCAGATTTTAGGGTGATCTGAACAGGATCACAGTTTTTTTTATCAGACCCACATTGTATTTGGGGTTTGCCCATAATTCAGGGGGAACCTGATTCAAAAGTGGGGAAATGTCACTGGGACTGCATGCAGTGAGGTGATGTGAATTATCTTTTTCCAAAAGATGCACAGAGTGCAAGCAATGTATCTTAGTTTGTAGTGGTCTTTTAAATGCCCCCAGAGATTAAGAAAAACATGCACCATTTTCTGGCATGGGAGTCCAATCTGAGGCACGCACACATTGATTCACAAATGGCCCAAATCTTTCCACTGTTTGCTAGCAGGTTTTGAAATTGAGAAATTTGAGTTGTTTCTCAGTCAGAGAAACGGCAGCTGCACATTCGGTTTCAGTCCAGTACAAGTTGGTAGTCTGTAAGCTGTCATTTAAGTTGCTGAAAAATGTTTTTGCATAGTCAGTGTCTGGTCCGTCTGAGACATGAGCAGTGCAATGTAAATGTTTAGGTGTCATTTTGTCAAAGGAGGGGTTTATCACATCAGCAGCAGATTGCAAAATGGAGACTGACATCGTGAGCTCAAACCACCGATACAAGGGTGTGGTTGGACTGAACTGTACAAAGGCTGATGTATTATCTGCATATCTGGAAACCCTCAATCTATCAGGTGTTGAGGTGAGGACAATGTTAAATGTGCATATGAAATCACGGCCTAACGAATTAATTGGACAAAAAAAGGAACGTTTACTTGTTACTAATCCCTCATCCGTTTGCCACTCGCAAATCATGGGAGTAGAGTATTTCTCATTTCTTTAACTGAATCTCCCGTAGCTGACCAGGTATACCTGCCACTGAGTTTTATGTCAGTGGGACTGAGCTCAGAGGATCTGATTATGGAATTTGTGGGGCCAGAATCAACCAAAAAAGTTATTGTATTTTTATTCTTGTATTTGTCCTCTTCCTCCACCTCTCCCTTGCCTGCCTCCCCAATCACGTCCACGTCCTCCGCGGACCCAATTGGTCAACAACACTTTGCATCATCGTTACAGAAGCATTGTACTGGGTCAACTCACGTTTCTGGAGTTCCTTGTCCCTTTCCTCTGTTTGCCGCTCCTCGGCATGTTTGGCATGTCTATGGATCTTCAGACGTTGATTTCCTTCCAGCCAATGCAGGAACTCTGGACACTGTGGTGAACACTAGGGCGGAGACCACTCAATCCATCTGAGACTGATCAAATTTGTCTCACCTCCAGCTCAGTTCATTTGAGACGGGAGGACCCTCTCCATGGATGTAGAAGCTGTCACCTCGAGGTCCAATGAACTCAAATTAACAGAAAACATCCTAATTTCAGGATAAGTAAATTTTCAATTGTTTAATGAAGCTAAAGATCAATTTTTGATTGAGTCAATCAGTCCTTGAACTACTATCCTGAAATTTCACGGCAAATGTCCTTAGCAGAGACCAGGATCAACTCTTCACCAATAGGGAAAAGTTTCTTTGCTTTAACAACAATACAGTTAGCGTCAAGTATGATACTCTCACTGTACTTGTATTTGTTGATGCGGTGGTCATTAGTACAACCCCTGGCAAAAATGATGGAAGTTGTTTAATTTTGTAGAAAAAAAAGCAGATAACAGACATGACACAAAACTAAAGTCATTTCAAATGTCAACTTTCTGGCTTTAAGAAACACTAAAAGAAATCAAGAAAAAAAATGTAGTAGTCAGTAACAGTTACTTTTTTAGACCAAGCAGAGAGAAAAAATTATGGCCTGCAAATAGTCCGGATCTCAATCCAATTGAAAATCTGTGGTGGAAGTTGAAGAAAATGGTCCATGACAAGGCTCCAACCTGCAAAGCTGATCTGGCAACAGCAATCAGAGAAAGTTGGAGCGTGCATTGGATAATGCATGAGTCGCTGGGTACATGAAATAATCATAGCAGGTTCACAACACAACACAACAGGTTCAGTACCAGATGTTCTTTATATAATCATAGTCATAGTCATACTCTTCTTCTACTGTGTCCTCCTTGGGTCGTTTCACTTTTCCAAAGGTCTCCAAAAATGTTTTTGACAAATTTTTGGGGTAACGTATCATGTGACGGAGACGAGCGTCAGGCACAGACGCATAGTCAGATGTATCTAATCATTTTTAAAAATCAGACTCTGATAATAAGTAAAACATTTTTCACTTATTCATTCTGTGCAGCCTTGTAGCAAAAAAACATGAACCTGTACCAACCAATACTGATTTATTATGGAGGAAAAAAAAATCAGTATTTATTGGAGCATTAGCCCTGGGGAGCCCCATTTTGTTTCCCCTCACCAGTCCTGGATGGTCATACAATCTGCCATGTTTCCAAGCAGTTGTCCTGGTGAAGGCTTTCAGTTACAACAGGTGTCATGCAATGGTGCAACTGAATACACTACCCCACCTGGTGCAGGAACCTTCACAATTTTGTACAAAAACTTCAGGCATCTTGAATTTCAACCTTGATGGGTGTGATCCTGAAGGTAGACCAGCTGGTGTTCTTTGAGGTGGTCATCTCATGTTTCTCCTTCTGTATTTGTGCAGCTGTCTTTATCCTTTCCCTCTAGCTCGGTTAAAATACAACAACATTCATATCATTGAAAACATTGAAAACCACTGGCACTGATCGAGGCAGGAGAATAGTGTTTATTTTTCAATCAGAGAATATTTTGGACCACAACATTTTACATTTACTGTAAACACTTTGTCTGCATACACAGATGGCTGACATCACTTGTTACCATAAATGCTCAAAACACTGATGTAGCAATTCCAACAAAGCATTTACCACTGGTTATTGTCATAATAAAGCCATTTCAGAATTGAAATTTGTACATAAAATTGAAATCAATGCAGGCTGATGAGTGATCACACTGGCTTCTATATCAATAAGGAAAGCTTTATTTTTCTAGTATCAAGTATGTAATTGTACTTCAGAACACAATAGATATGTGACTGCCCTTGCATGTATCAACAAGCATTCATGTGCAAATCATGTTCTTGTTTCATAAAAGCCCATAAACAAGTTCCAAAAGTGGGAACAATAATCTGTGCACTACAACACAAGGATAGAACATGTAAACATACAGTGTTATATGTTATCACTTGTGATCAGGAATAAGCAAATTGCAGTAAACCTTACATAAAGGAGAACCATGATTTTTTTCATGGTCTGACTGACTTAAGTCATTGTAATAGAAGTGTTATATCATGTTATGCTGTTCCTGTTGTCAGTATGACAGTGTCAGACAACTGTAGAAGTATTAAAATGATTATATTATTGTAATATGTTTGAATAAAAACACTCACTGGTTTTGAGTGTTTGGCCCCACACAAAATCATTAACCAGCAAACTAAGTGAATAATTTTAAGTTGCCACGCTGTTTTTCTAACTGAATGGAAGATGTTTTTAAATGAAATACTGTGAAATGGGCATTTTGGCCTTTGATTAGAAGAAGGAAGTGTCTGAAGATAAAGCTCCCGCCAGTCTAAACTCCTCCCTCATCAACACACAAAAGAGCCGCTGAGGCAGAGCTCTAGAGTATGGTGCTGGCCGAGGGACACATGTACGCAACAGAATTTCCTTGCCTGCCGGAGATGGAAAGTCAGACACTTTGTTGCTTCCTCCAGTCAGCCTCCTGTCACGCCCCAAGTCGTCTTCCAGTGGTGCCAGGAGGGCAGCCTAAGGGTGAAGAGAAGGTGAAATGTTCATAGTACATATATTACTTCCTGACTACCTACTAAAGATGTAACTATTTGAAAAAAACTCATATATATGCAGTTATATACTTAGTTACAAACTCACTACTGTTAATTTATTTCTTATCCATACTCTTCTGCTTATCCAGGGTTGGGTCGCAGTGACAGCAGGTTTAGCAGGGCAGTCCGGAAGCCCTTCTCCCCAGCAAGAATCAGTATAGTTTCATTACAAAAAGAAAAAAAAAACAGCTGGCCAGGTGAAATGTATTTTAGTAAATGTAATTCATACAGATGGAATTTGTTTTATGGGGACTAATTTCAAAGATGCAAAGGCAGCACGCAAAGGCGGTGACCTGGGTGTGCTGGGTGTGTTCCTGGCATGGCAGACTGGTCCTAGGGATGTGGAATGCACCTCGCTGGGGGAAGGCAACCAGAGCTGGTTCAGGAGGTGGAGTGATACCAGCTAAATATAGTTGGGCTCACCTCCACGCATAGCACTGGTTCCAGAACTAAAATCCAGGAGAGGGACTGGACTCAGGCGTGGGGACACTTACAAGACCCTGGCTGAGCGCCTGGGTGTTCTGCAAGCGGCTGAAATGAGCTTTCTCTGCCGGGTGGCTGGACTCAGCCTTAGAGATACGGTAAGGAGCTCAGATATCTGGGAAGCTCGGAGTAGAGCCACTGCTTTTTCTCATTTTGCTTTTTCTGGAGCACTCTGTTAAATCTGTGACCCAATCCTAAATAAGCAGAAAAAAATGGAAGGATGGATGGATGGATATTACCTGTAACAAAATATTAAAGAGACCTGTGCTGAGCAAAAAATCACAACCCAGTCACACTCAACCCCATCAGTTTTCAGGAGCTAACCATTCATACCTGTTCACACACCAATAGTGCAACCTTTGGGAGCAATTTCGGGTTCTTGCCCAAGGACACTTTAACATGCAGCACTGGAGGAGCTGGGATTGAACCTCTGATCACCCACTCTACCTCCTGAGCCACAGCTGCTCCGAAAGAATATCATTGCAGGGGACTGAAATTTCACCCAAGATCCAGTCAAAGATGATAAGATATCTTTAAACATGGCACAAGATTGCACTATGGGAAGAAAGCAAGCCGACAGAAGCAGTGTGATGGTTTGGGCAGTGTTCTGCTGGGAAACCTTGGTTCTTGCCATTCATGTGGATGTTATTTTGACACATGCTGTACCACCTACGTAGGCACTGTTGCAGACCATGTGCACTCTGGAAACAATATTCCCTGATGACATAGGTCTATTTCAGCAGGATAATGCTGATAATGATAACACAACAATGAATTCAAGGTGTTGATTGGCCTCCTAATTCCCCAGTTCTCAATCCAATCAAGCAACTATGAAATGTACTGAACAAACAAGTCCGATTCATGGAGGCCCCACCTCACAACAGGATCCGCTGCTAACATCTTGGTGCCAGATGCCACAGCACACTTTCAGACGTCTAGTGGAGTCCATGCTTCGACTGACCCATTTAAGACTATGGACTAATTTGGTGGCAAAATGGGGACCTGCATAATATAAGTCATGTGGTCATAATGTAATGGCTAAAACCCAAAACCTGTGTTCATGAGATTGTCAAAATCTATACAGTTTAACATGATGTGGCAGGATCTTGTACTGATCTCATGTAGGGTCAAATCAGTCTTAATCTTAAATAATCGTTGGACCAATGAAGACAGAAATGTTGAGAAGTGAATTATCTTTAATTATTTACAATTATATTTTGGACAGATTATTTAGTATAGGTCTGCTTCCCATTATTTTTTGAAGAGAGTCCAAACTGGTCAGGTTTAGGTGTATAAGTATGCATAATTAAGAGAAAAAGGGTTAGGGGAAGACCAAGGCCAAGTTTATTAGTCGACCAAAACCGTGACAACCCAGAGTTGAGACCAGGAAGCAGAGCTGCAGTCTTAAGCCTAATTTCCATTGGTGACGTAAGCGCCGTGGAAGGGCTTTGCCGCGGTCACCGGAGCGGATCGCTGCCACTCTAATCAATGAAAGCATCACCATCGAGCGCACCACGGCATATCTCAGCAGTGTCCCAGCAGGATCACTTCCGCCCCCTTTCCAAATAAAACACAATATGCAGTTCATGTAGCCTATCACAACTTCAGATTAATATTACGTCATGACCGCTGGCACCAGGTCAACAGGCAATCGATCAAAGGGTCTCAACATGGACGACGAGAGACTATGTGTTGAAGTGGAACAATACACAATAATTTATGACACAACAGATCCTTTTTATAATCTCTTCCATGTTGGAGAAGCAAAATATGCTGTTTGTTGTTGTTGTTTTCTTTATACACACAGTTTATCGCAGGATCTCGCGTACGTTTTGGATTATCGCGTGATCTCGCGTGAATACGGCTGCCACGCAACCATGGGGATTGAAACCGGGCAGGACAGAGCAAAACCGCGGCACAGCTGTTCCGTGGCGCTAACGGATCCAGTGGAAATCCCCAGTTACACGCTTCTCTGCGCCTCCTTTAGAGCAGCTCCCACCCAAGCCTTTAGTATAGACACTGTCTGTCCTCCGTGCTCCTACATTATTTAAAGATAAAATAAACAGAGGAGGAGTTCATCATAAAAACTTCATAAAAATTAAATCAACATCTCCAACAGTCCAAAATAAGAGAATTAAATGTGGACTTTTGAATATAAGGTCCTTGTCCTCTAAACCTGTTTTAGTCAATGAATTAATATCTGATTATGATATTGGTTTATTTTGTCTCACTGAAACCTGGCTTCAGGAGGATGAATATGTTAGCTTAAATGAATCCACTGGTGCCATATTTGACTCAAGTCTATTAATAAAACCTAAACTAAATTATAATTAATTTGAAAGTCTTGTTCTTAGCCTTACTCACCCAACCTGGAAAACATTACATCCAACTCTATTTGTTACAGTATATCGCGCTCCTCCTTTGTATCTGAATTTGCATCAGGCTTGATCCTTAAAACAGATAAAATAATTATTGTAGGTGATTTTAATATTTACGTGGATAACCACAATGATAGTCTTAGTACTGTGTTTATCTCTTTATTAGATTCAACTGGCTTCTGTCAGAGTGTAAATAAACCAACTCATTTTCTGAACCACACTCTTGATCTTGTTCTCTCATATGGCATCAAAATTGATCATCTTTGTCTTTCCACAGAATCCTCATGTATCTGACCATTTTTTAATAACCTTTGAGTTCATATTACTGGACTATAAGCCTTTGATAATTGCCATGATAATCTTAAAGCATACAGGAAGGGTCTCCGTAATGCCAGAACAGCCTATTACTCTTCATTAATAGAGGAAAATAAGAACAACCCCAGGTTTCTCTTCAGCACTGTAGCCAAGCTAACAGAGAGCCACAGCTCTATTGAGCCATCTATTCCTTTAGTTCTAAGTTTCTTCCACCTTTTTTCCCTGTTAAAAGGGTTTTTTGTGGGCAAGTTTTTCCTCACTCGAACCGAGGGTCTAAGGACAGAGGGTGTCACTCCCTGTACAGATTGTAAAGCCCTCAGAGGCAAAATGTGCTTTATGAATTTGAGCTATACAAATAAAATTTGATTTGATTTGATTTGATTTGATTTGATTTGTTGGCTCCAGTGGGTGAAATCGTCACCGGCCAGAGTGTCTGATTCAGAGGCTTGGCTGCTCTGTGTAATGGGAGAGACAGGCATTATTTTTAAGGCCAAAGCAGAGAAGTTGTCGTTGTACTGCAGTGACAGACCTGTCAGCCCTGGGAATGAGAGGATTTTTGGAGATGGGATAAATCCGAGTACAAGTAAATAGTGATATAATGAAAAACATCTGAATTGTTATGGGACAATGTGATTAGATTACAGATTATTTTTGTGCACCAGGACATCATTTGCCCTTCGAGTCATCCAGACAGACCTACAGTATCAATAATGACAACACTGGGTGTTTTCCATGGTAAAGTAAATGTATAAAATATATAAATAAAATAAATCATTACTGTAGAATAGTATATGGTAGAATAAATATTTCAAATAAATCAAAATACTAGTGAAGGTTACGCCACTGGAGACATTTTTCTTTTAATATTGCAGTTCGCAGTCTGAAGATTTAAACTGTTTAGTATTAAATATAAAAATGTTCTTTTGTGTCTCAGTGTTTACTTTCTATAAATCTAAGAGTGAATATTTGTTTAAGCTTATTGATAGATGACCAAGAGAAAGAAATGCTCATCAAGACCCAGAAGTAACAGTGGTCCCTTCAACATTTATATGATTAATTGGCAAAATCACTGAAACAATCAGATGTTCCTGGCCTGACCCTTTGAAGGATTAGTCAACTCTGACTATTTGCCTACTTTTTGCAGTTGATCTAATACTGCGGACTCCATTTAATGAGGCATTACAACAAGATCATCTGCAAAGGTTCTGTCAGACTATAATTATGGTCTTCCAGAAAAGACCCAGGTATCAGGGACTCCACTGACATAGAACACACACATAGCTACGCATATTTAGGACCAAATATTACTTCTACAGGATATTTCAATCTGGCTGTCAATGATCTCAAAGACAAGGGAAGAAGGGCTTTCTATACCATAAAAATTCTTCAAACATACCAGAATCTGGCTCAAAATATTCACGTCTATAACAACTAATTGTTAGTGAAGTGTGAGGCTGTGTCAGCTCTGTCCACAGAAAGAGGCAGAGACAGAGCAAAATTTCCTGCTACACTGTAGCACATATAATCACAACAGAACAAAATTATTTACTAAAATTAAATACAAACTCCAAGATTTAAACCAAGAAAAACTCCAAGGACCCTAGGGCCAGGAGGGGTTCTGGTCTGTTTTTTTTTATTATACTTGAATATACATACAATTATATTATACCTGAAGCCTGAAGAAATGTGTAGGTTTCATTAGATAAACCTTTAGTTACAAAAAAGATTTAACTGTGTAAACCCGGCTTGGTTTATAATAAAAGTATATTAAAATGTATGAATAAATTTAAAATGACAAATGAATTATGCTTGCTATACTATGCTATATTTTGATAAAAATATATATATGTAGTACATCCAAATGTCAACCCCACAAACACTGTTCTGCACTCTGTTTTTAGGTGTATTATTATTAATTAAATACATTTTTCTGCACTGTAGTGCCTCCTCCTAGTAAGGTGACCAGGTGGCAGAGCAAGAGTTTTGCCTCAGTGAACAAGGACATACTTCAGGTGTGTACATAACTGAGTTTTCTACAGCCCATTGTTCTCCATGTTACTACCCAGTTGTCTGCAAGTCTATTTGTCTGTAAGTGTTTTGTTTTATTCATATTTTTATTATAAATGTATCATATGTTTGCTGTTTCATGTTTGGGGTTGCTCCTACGTTTCAGTAAAGAGTCTGTAGCATTCACGACTGATATACAGTAAGAGTTTTATTGTTTTGTGGTACAAGAGGACCACAGAGACTACTTGAGAATCCTTTGGTATGAAGACAATGACCTCAGCAAGAGGGAGAGAGATTACAGAATTAAAGTGTTTGTTCATGTGTGTGTATGGCAAGACATTTTTATGTTGATGACAGACTTGCATCTGATTGACATGTTGACAAAAACCTAAAAGATGTCAGCAGAGTCTAACCTGACATAACATAGCATCCAACAACCACAAAGTTATAGAAAATTTTCCCACTGATAACTGTGCTAAGGATTTGAAAGATTTGGACCTCAGACTGGATGATCTCCACTATAGCACAGTTTGAGAGTCCTGTGGAAACAGATGTTCAAATTTTTTTTAGGAGGAAAAGCCATACACTCAGAGAGGTATTTTAGCCACTGTCAACAGCTTGTATCCCTTTAGGATTTGTGGCACCTGTAACAATTTGTCATCTGAGCAAAATTGCTGGGATGAACCACATTGGCTATTGAAGCTGTCACTTTAAGAACCATTAACAATGAATGTCAGTGCCACATAGGATTCATCATGGGCAAATCCAAAGTACCCCACAGTCTGCTTTCGCGACTGGAGTTAATGTGCAGCTGTTCTGGCTGTATGACCTGCTAAGGAATGCGACTGGCTGTGGCTCGGAGGCAGAGCGGGTCATCCACTAATCAGAAGATCGGCGGTTTGATCCCCCCTGTTCAATCCCCTCCAATCTGCATGTGAGCAAGATACTGAACCTGCGCCATCGGTGTGTGAACGTGTATGAATGGTTAGCTCCTAAAACTGATGAGCAGTTGGCACCTTGCATGGCAGCCAATGCCATCAGTGTGTGAATGTGTGTGAATGTAGTGTAAAAGCGCTTTGAGTGGTCGGAAGACTAGAAAGGCGCTATATAAGTACAGTCCATTTACCATTTATACTTTTAAAGTATTTACTGACAGCAAGATAGACATTGGATACATACAGTAGATAGACAGTACACAAGTGTTTTACACATATGTTGCCAACAGAGTGACTTGCATCTGCATCTGCAATGGCACTACATCTCTACAGAGAACAACCTGGCAGATTTTGCCCCAGGACTTGTTCATGCTTCCTGCTATCCCTCTGGTCACAAACACCAGGGAAGAACTTAGAAACATTGGTCTGTCCACCAGTTTTCACTAAATCACAAAGTTTTACAGAGTTATTTGTTGGAGGAGCTGCAACTCTCTATGGACTTTGCCAGAGATACCGGAGGAAACAAGCAGGTGCACTCTGAGACAGCTGAGGTTCAGTACTGCGCTACCGTCTATTCACCTGGCAAATGTTCACTCTCTGGCCAACAAGATGGGTGAACTGCTGCTCTATAACAGAACAAATTTAGACTTCTAACAAATCAGCTGCCTTCCATGCTTCACTGAAACCTGGCTCTATGAGCACATCCTCACAACTGAACATACTATAACCATAAACCCTGGTTTACAGCCAAACTCAGGCAGCTTCTTCAGGCTAAGGGCCTACAGAAGTGGAGACAGAATCCTGTACAACCAGGAGGTCAAAGCAGCCAAATGAGCTACACTTAAAAAACTACGCTTTTAAACCAACAATCTGACACAGGTCTGGAGAAGCCTGCAGGTCATCACCGGCTACAGGAAGCAATAAGCAATACACTCTAACACTGTGGAGAACTACCAACTGGCTGATGAGTTGAATGTGTTTTACTGCAGATTTGATAAACCCACATTCACCTCAGTCATAAAAGATTTCCCTACATCCCCTGTCACTCTGTCACCCAGGGCCATTTCTAGCTTTTTGGGGGCCCCTATTTTGTCAAATTCTGAGGGAGAGATTCCAGCCTTTTCAGATGATCTGTTACATTTTAAGAGGAAAACATAAAGGCTTGAGTACATTAATAAATGCAACAGATGCAGCATGTTCCTAAAAAATGTTTATGGTAAACTTTGAAAACAAGGTGACATAGCATAAAAACGCTCTCTTCACCAATCCAAAACAGTAATTGAGCAGCATCCATATTAATGTGCAAACAATAAAAAAGAAAAAAAAAAAAGAAAAATACTGATGTTTCAGGTAGTAAGAAACATTTATATGCAACACTGCAGCCCCCTCAGTACCATTTTGGATCGGTTTCTGTGACTGGTATGTAGAACAACAAGTCTGACATTTGAGGCCACTGCACTAGATCAACAGAAATCTCTTGTATAAAAATACAAGAAAGCAGCATCTTTTTCAAAGTGCAAACAATGAAAACAAACCAACAACAATAGTTATGTTGTAGTTTAAAAGGAACCATGTGTAACTGTACAATATGATCACACTACTTTGTGACCACGATCTGTCCCATGGGACAGGATCGCCACACTGGTCTTGCCATAAACAACATCAATCGTGATCATACAGATCGTGGTCACAAAGTAGTGTGATCATATTGTACAGTTACACATGGTACCATTGTTATGTGTATGGCGGATGGCTGTCATTTATTGCATCATACCTGTCAGCAGATGTCACTCACTGTGACAGCCAAGCCCACAAACAGAGTCACAGCTTCACTATCATAACAGCTTAGTTTTGCTTATAACCTATAAAAAAGCGTGTATGCTTTTTTTAAGCATATAAGTGCTTCACACAACAAATGAGGGGGTTTGCCTGGCTACAAATAAAGAGAGCCTGAGCTTGCAGCTTGGAGGCTCCCTGGTGGGTGTGGGGCCCTACACAACCGCATAGTCCGCATACAGCAAGAAACAGCCCTGCTGTCACCCCCTCCACAATGACCCCCCACCGGCACCCACTGGAATCTCTGAGGATGTTTGTCAGCTTTTCCAAAGAGAGAAGACCAGGAAGGTCTGATCAACTGGTCTTCATTCAAATATTCAACAGATCCCTGGAGCTGTGTGAAGTCCCCTCACGCTTCAAACGCACATGCGCACACACATATGCACTCGCACTAACACAGAGTTGTCAGCAATTAAAAAACTACTCTAATAAATTATAGGTTCCGTGATTAAGTCATCTCCAATTCATGTCACCTAACCAGCAGTGTATTAAAAGACATTTTTTTGCTAACATATTTCAAATCAAACTGAATTTGGTAGATGAATAAATTAATGAATAATAAGAACTAATAATAGTTCAACAAATTCAATATCTTTTATTTGAAAAACTGAAAAAAGTTTTCACTGTTCATATTCAATATGAACATCTCAGACCACACCTATAATCTCAACCTGAAAGAGTTTCTTTGACATCATTACATTTTTACAATATCGTATGTGCAAAAATAAACGTAGGCAACAGAGCCTAACAGTTTTTCCATAGATGAAAAAAACATGTCATACTGACCTCATTTCCACTTTTTCTCTACTGTCTGGAATGACAAAATAAACTTAACAAAACTATAACATGTTCTGTAACTTTATACTGATGAACCCATCTGTCTTAATTCTTACTTTCCTTCAACCAGAGAGACAAATTAGCTTGTTTACATTTTCAGAGTTTAAGGCTGCCCTCTTCTTTTGAACTATTACCTGCAAGTGACAAAAGTCTCTCACAGGTTACAATTCAATTTAATTTATTTATATAGCGCCAAATCATAACAAAAGTTATCTCATGACACTTTCCATACAGAGCAGGTCTAGACCGTACTCTTTATAATAAAATTTACAGAGACCAACAATTCCACCATGGGCAAGCACTTGGCAATGGTGGCGAGGAAAAACTTCCTTTTAAAAGGACCAGTGTGTAATATTTATGGTGATTTATTAACAGAAATGGAATATAATATATAGAACTATGTTGTTAGTGCTATATAGTCACCCTATGAAACAAGTTGTTCTGTTTTTATTACTTTAGATTTCGCCTTTTTATGTACATATACTGTGGGTCCCCCTACACGGAGGCTGCCATCTTGTGCCGCACAGTAGCGATTTGCCACTACTTTGCTTAACAGCTTAAGCCATCCTTTGTTGTTCTGCCGTTCTGACAGGTCCCTCTTTAAAGGCAGTCTTGAACCTCTCCACAGGTGGCAGAGAGCAGGTAACACCACAGAGAACATACCATAATTCTCACCTCCAAGGAGCACAAGCATCAGCGTAGTGTCTGGTGACAGTCTTTCGTATGGTTAATGCAAATGACTTAAGTTTCCACTCACTGTTAATGATGTGTAGGCACACTGAGGTAGTTGTTCTGTTTCGTACAGCTGCATGATTTTGGATACATCTGTGCCTCTTGATGGCGGCCTATAAGTTACGTCAGAAGATGCTCTCTGTAAAATCGCTCCTAACCTCCCGTCCTCTACCACTGAAATTGGTCTGCAATCTATTGCAATCCATTTTATGAGGCAGTTAGTTAATCGATTGCTAACAGACTTGCTCAATTTGCATCTCAATGCCTGGTCGAGTGTGGCTTGCCCTAGCTGCAACCTCTGTGCACACTGCTAGATGTTTTGTTTTGATGCGATATATTTAGGCTTGAAGTGCTCCAATGGTACAGAAATTCCCTGTTCTATCAACAGAACCATCTGTTGAATTTTCCATTCATCTGCCTCCATCATCTTTATAAAGCAGGTGTGGGCGGAGCATTTTCAGGTTAGCTTGCAGCCTGATTCTTCTTCCTTTGTTTAATGTCAACTAGTGTTTAAGTAGCATTAGCAGTAGTAGTAGCAGTGCCACCCACTGTGCTGGCATGTAGGGCTGCAACTAACGACTATTTTGATAGTCGACTAGTCATCGATTATTGAAACAATTAATCGACTAATCGGATAATAAATCATACAATTAATGGCTCTATTTCAAATCAAAACAAATCAAATCAAATTTTATTTGTATAGCCCAAAGTCACAAAATACATTTGCCTCGGAGGGCTTTACAATCTGTACAGGGAGTGACACCCTCTGTCCTTAGACTTGCCCACAAAAAACCCTTTTAACAGGGAAAAAGGTGGAAGAAACCTCAGGAAGAGCCACAGAGGATGGATCCCTCTCCCAGGACGGACAGACGTGCAATAGATGTCACGTGTACAGAACAAATCAACACAAACATATTGTACAATTTCGCTACCAGCTTTTAAATTTAACAATAAAGACAATAAAACTTCACTCAAAAATATGTCTTTTAATACACTGCTGATAGAAAAGATAAATGATAATAAAAAAGACATTAAATGTTGTAATTAAATGTAAAAACTTTCCCTTAACAAAAATAAAATAAAAGTGCATTTGCCACAAACACACAGCAGTATGCCTCTCTTCTAGAGGCATGGTGGCAAGGTTTAAAGTCTTCATTTGCTAATCCTTAGTGATGAAATGGCAGGACAGTCCAAGGTATGCCTCTGTGGCATGGCTGGTCCAAACGTCAGCAGTCAGTGTGAAGGAGCTGTCGACCTCTTTTATGATCTCCTTCACCTTTAAAGACACGAGTACAGAAGTGATTTTTAGTTCAAATTTTGAAGTGCAAAGACCTACATCATTTCTACCATATTTAAACATTTTTAAATTCAGTTTATTTAATGGTTTATATCAAATATAACGTTATTTGTATTGTAATTTGCATTACATATTATACATGTATTATATTATTAATACTCGTGTGTGCTTGTGCACGGCTACCTTCAGAAAGGCTGTCTCATATTTCTTCTCCATCAAGTGGGTGAAATGGGTTCAGGTTGGCAGGGTGTATTCCGGGTAGAACTGGTGAATCATTTGTTGAAACCCTTCAACATCAACCATGGAGAGTGGCCTCATGTAACTGACCAGCATGTTAAATACTGAGTTGGTGAGGGCAGTTGTTTGCTGCGTACATGTCTGCTTCTTTTGCAGAAAACCATCCATGGTCTTTTTTGGAGGACTGCATTAATTTGATTTGGAAAAAAAGAAATTTGTTAGACAAAAGAGTAAAATTGCTCCTTTAAACTTAAATATACCGGGAATTAAAACAATCTAAAACTGAAAAAGGATACATTCAAGCCATATTTTATCTTGACTTTTAACATTAACATTAACTGAAAATGCTAAGAAGAGCGCTGGCAGAACAGTCAAATCAATATCAAAAAGTGAACAAGTGAAAAAGAATACAGCGTGGTTGTAACTTTGGACTGTGAAGTTGAATAATACAATTTTAATGTTGCACTTTAATGTTAAAATCCAAGACAACTCCACTTATTTATAGCTAGCAGGCTCCGCTAACAAGCTAAATATCTTACCATGGTGAATCCGCGTCTCCCAGAGCTCCAACGTGCTTCCTCTTCAAATGTTCATGCATGACAGACGTGCTCCCATGATACGTGAGGTCGGCTTTACAAAACTTACAGGTAATCTTTTTTTTCTGGGTGTTGAGGGTGAAATACTCCCAGACCCTTGACACTTTTGGACGAGAGGATGATAATTCAGCCGCAGCCATTTCACTATGTTTAAACAGGTCATCTCTCTAGCTATTATTTACCGTAACGAGCGTGCATCTCTAAGCAGAGATAGGTAGGAAGTGAAATGGAGCAATTGTTGATGTTAATAGAGAAACTGTAGGTTTTGGATAATGTTGATTTGGTGCCAATGAGGAGAACCTCAGTTTTGTCACTGTTCAGTTTAAGTAGATTTGAGGTGAACCAGGATTTTATTTCTGTCAAGCAGTCAGTAAGGGAGGAGGGCGGGAGGTTGGAGGTGGGTTTGCTGGCGAGGTAGAGCTGGGTGTCATCCGTGTAGCAGTGGAAATTTGTTATATTTGCGGAAGATATTACCAAGGGGGAGGAGATAAATGATGAAGAGGAGGGGCCCCAGGACAGATCCCTGGGGCACAACAGAAGTGACAGAGGAAGGCTGAGATGTGAAACTTTTAAGCTGAATGAACTGGGTGCGGCATGACAGGCAGGATTTGAACCAGTTTAGAGGAGTCTGAATGATACCAATGGAAGAAAGTCTATTGATGAGGGTGGTGTGACAGATGGTGTCAAATGCTGCAGTCAGGTCAAGGAGGATGAGGATGGAGAGTAAACCTGAATCAGCTGCCATGAGGAGGTCGTTGGTGATTTTGATGAGGGCCGTTTCTGTACTATGGAGGGAGCGGAAACCAGATTGGAACTGTTCATACATGTTGTTGTTGGATAGATGTGCGTTGAGTTGAGTTGCAACTATTTTCTCAAGGATTTTTGAAATGAAAGGTAGATTGGAGATTGGTCGTAGATTATTGAAGTTGGTGGGGTCAGCGCCAGGTTTTTTCAGAATTGGGGTTATTGCAGCAGTTTTGAATGGGGTAGGAACAGTTCCAGTGGTGAGAGAGGAGTGGATGATGGCAGAGATGAGAGGGACCAGAGAAGGGAGACAGGCTTTAACTAGAACTGTGGGGTGATTGTCCAGCTGACAGGTAGATGGCTTAGACTTGTGGATGAGATCTGATATTTCTGAGGTGGTGGGGAGCTGGAAGGAGGAAAAAGAGTGGGTAGGAGGAGGAAGTTCAGAAATGATACCGGGGGTGGGTTGTGAACTGAGATGCTGATGGATCTTCTGGATTTTTTCAGCAAAAAATGACAAGAGGGAGTTACAGAATGCAGTTGAGCACAGATGGGATGGTAGAGAGTCCGGGGCTTGGGTAATATTCTTATATAATGAAAACAGTGATTTGGTATGCACACACACACAGTTTTTAATCATACTGTATGTACACTGAGAACAAAGTGAGCAAAGAGCAAAGACGGTGATGAAAGGGGAATGTACAAACTGTAAAAACCAAAGCCAAGGGTAGCCAAGGTAATTTGACAGAATTTTAAAATATTGGTTACTAAAGTTTAAGAGAACGTGTTCTAAATGAGAGTACTTGTTTAATTAACAGGCAGAAGTAACTGACTTAAACTGTAAACAGGCCTAAGACTGTGGAAATCATAGGTGGCACAGACTTTACCAAATCTACACAGATCTGAAAATCTTGATTGTAAGGCTAGATTCAGACAGGATCCGGTGCTCCAGTGAAAACTGAGGTTTTTACATTCAGTCTGACTCGCAATTTACCTCCGCTAAGAAGTTTAAATTGATTTGTGTCCAATGATTTGAGAGAGAGAGAGAGAGAAAGAGAGGCATACAGTAACAACAGTGAGCGAGCGCCGGCCTCGATAAAGCTGTTAATCAGAGAAATAAAGTTATTTCCTGATTGTTTTACAGCAGTTACTTTCAACACGTATAGACACGCCCACAGCAACCCACCTCAGCTACCCTCACTCCCCACCACCTCATAACCCTGCTATGACTTGCCACAATGCCTGTTCCTGTCTGAACGCTAAGGACGGAGTTAATTTTACACAGGAGTATGAATAATAATTAATAATAACAACAATTGATAAACAAATGAAAACTATTCCTTGTATTGCACATAGACTTCTAGCACCTACTTATATATGTATATTTTTCTAGAAATACACAAATGTATGTGTATGTTTGTTGTTGGAATGACTGCAGAGGGGTAGGGCTACACTGGTAGTTGGGATAAAAAAGTCTCATTCCTCGTGGTTACCTCGTCACTGGTGAAGTCAGCCAGCTTCATGTAAGCAGCAGGGAGAGAAACAACACAAAAACACAGTCGGATGCAGGAAATGTCCAACAAAAAAGAAAAAAAAAAAGCACATTTTTGTCTTGAAAGACTAGAATAGAATAGAAGCTGCATCACGATTTGACAGCTAAACTCAAAGACTTATTCACTTGTGTTTGTTCTGTTTTTGATGGTTTACAGCAACCCAAATGTGCTGAAAATAAAGGAGGATTTTGCTTCCAGTATATTTGTTTTCTTTTAGTTCCATTTTGCTGAAATAATATGCCAAGAACCAAAATGATGATCAATTAACGGAATGAGAAATTGGAGCTGAACTAAATCTAAATAAATGGACCCCTTGCAGGGGTGGAAGGGTGTACATTTATGAATATTTCCTGTCAGTCTGTAATATTACTCTTACTTAAGCATGCATTACACTTTATACAACAGTTAGGCTAGTTTTAATTTGACTGTACAAGAGGCATTCCATCAGTGATGATAAAGAGCACAACAGCACAAGGCCTTTTAACTACATGTATGTTACATTAATGGTCACCATCTAAGACTTTAACAAACTTTGCAACACATAAATGAACATATTTGTACAAGTAGTTTAAAAATAGACACACGGGGCAATCTTTTATTGCGTACTGGTGTTAGAAATTGAATATGATTAGCTGATAATTCGCTTGATCAGTCATCGTCAATAATCAATACACAACCTTTAATCTAACAAATAACTAACCACCAAATTCCACCGGGTGCGGACATGTCGCATTGCATGTGCACCGCAGTCGCCGCAGCGATACACGGCTGTTCTAGTCAATGTTTCAAACCCCACCAGCTCCACCGCGGTCCGGTTCAGAAGCATACCAGAAGCGTATGGAAGAATTATCCTATCTTTATTCAAGAGCGTAGATTTTCAGTTTGAGAGCATGATTTCTTCTCATGCTCAGATTTATTCTCGTGCTCACATTTTGTGCTCGCACTCAGATTTCTGCGCTTTCTTTCAAAATGTGTGCTTGAAATCACATGCTTGTGCTCACATTTCTTCTTGGACACAAACATTTCGCTCGCACTCAAATATGTCCTGTGCACGCTCAGATCTACGCGCTCAAATCTAAAGTCTGCACTCTCAAATCTAATGTGCTCGCACTCAGAATAAGTACGTCCTCTCAGGTTCAGGTGTCTGCTCAGACTCAAGGATGTCCCTCCCTGCGCTTAAAATAGTGTGTTTCACAAGCCAATAGGGAGACAGCTAGAGTGTGGACCAATCTTGGGTGTGTTCCTTCGCCCTTTTTGAGCGCTCCGTAGGGGTGGGTATATGGTCTGTTTGAATCGTCACCTATTTAAGACGTCAGCTAATTTATGTATAATTAATCTTAAATAATCCTAAAAAAAAAAAATGTATCGTGGTTTCGATTTTTTCTAATTTTATATTAGCGAGTGTATATACTATTTCAGTCACCTATTTAAGACGCCAGTTTATTTATGTATAATTAATGTAGGAGCCATGAAGGCATATATGATGTGTACATAGATAATTTTGTAGTTTATATTTGGGTTATTTTGGTTGTTATATTTTGTTTGTTTTGTTGTTATTTTTGATATCACAGTAACTGGGTCACGGGAATATGGGCGGTAACATATAGTTAATATATTCACCCGTGCTTTGGCACAGCGGGAGTAGTAACAAAGAGAGAGAGGGTGAGTGACTGGGAGGTATTTTTTGTTGACCGCTGTTTTTCCTTTGGATCGCTGTGATTGATTTTTTACTTTATGCACGTTATAAAAAGTTGTTTTTTCCCCTTCTTTAATAAAATCGCATTTTTTGATCCCTGTGAATATTTTATTAGTACAGCGCGTCAGACAATCAGCAAAAACTACACACTTAGCCTCTCAGCGACTGCTTTGGTTTTTAGTCGCTACAGTTAATCTTAAATAATCCTAAAAAGAGTTATCATAGTTTAGGTTTTTTCTAATTTTATATTAGTGGGATATATTTTATATAGTATAAATACTCTTAGTAGCACAGCAGTGTTATGACAGTCCAATGGTTAAGTACACTGCTATCTATTGTATTTTGATCCATGGGACGCCGGTTTGCATCCCGGCCGCCGCACTCTTGCTGCATGTCATATTATGAAGGACGGATTGGGTGGATCCGCCCAAAATATTTAACGTTTTACATATCAGTGAATATCACCGAAACGGTTTATGATACAAAGATGCCATTTTGCACTGTTTTCCTGAGATTCCGCTGAAGACGGAGATGTGTTGTTTGTGTTTGTCCGACACTTCCTTGATGTTTTATGCCCCCGCGTAAAAGACCAATCGAAAAATAGATGTTCGGCCGACTTCCATACGCACTCAACGAATGGACAACCGTTACTAGGCAGACTCTTTCAACCAATCAGTGGCAGGTATCTATGATGTATTCTAGCCAATTAAAGGACTCTGTGGTCTTGTGGGGGAGGGACAACAGAGAAACAGCAGGCGGTGTAGAACAGAGTGTAGGGGGCAGGGAGCACACAGAGCAGAGTGACAGAGGCCCCAAAGTGACTGCAAAGTGACTTCATAAATACTATTTTTATTGAATGATAGGTTCCCCTCAACTTTCTGGAGGGTCTTTGCTTTGATAAAGTGGCATGCCTGAGGAAAATAAGGCAAAAATCATCATAGCTTATTTTCATTAGGTTATACCTTTTTAATCACATAGCCTAACCTATTCACCCATCATCTCTTGTTAAACGTTTCAATAAGAGAATCAGCTGGTTACATGGATTCTATTACTGTAACAGTAATTTATTAATTTACACTTTTTACTTATTTAAAATCATAGTATGACATGCAGCAAGAGTGAGGCGGCCAGGATGCGAACCGGCGTCCCACGGTTTAAAATACAATAGACATAGCACTGCTATGCTACTAAGAGTATATAGTACATACGCTCGCTAATATAAAATTAGAAAAAATTTAAACTACGATAACTCTTTTTAGGATTATTTAAGATTAATTATACATAAATAAGATGACGTCTTAAATAGGTGACGATTCAAATAGCTGGCTAATATGGTAAATTGGTGTATTTTAAAAGAGAAGCAGTTTTACAAACAGACCATATACCCACCCCTCCGGAGCGCTCAAAAAGGGCGAAGGAACACACCCAAGATTGGTCCACACTCTAGCTGTCTCCCTATTGGCTGGTGAAACACACTATTTTAAGCACAGGGAGGGACATCATTCAGTCTGAGCAGACACCTCAACTTGAGGGGACGTGCTTGTTCTGAGTCTGAGCACATTAGTTTTGAGAGCGCAGACTTTAGATTTGAGCGCGTAGACTTTAGATCTGAGTGCGAGCGAAATGTTTGTGTCCAAGAAGAAGAAATGTGAGCACAAGCATGTGATTTCAAGCACACATTTTGAAAGAAGAAATCTGAGTGCGAGCACAAAATGTGAGCACGAGGAGAATAAATCTGAGCATGAGAAGGAGAAATCATGCTCTTAAACTGAAAATCTACGCTCTTGAATAAAGATAGGACAATTCTTCCATAGAAGGGGGCCTCTGCTCAGCTCTGGAGGAGGACTACGCGGCTGTTCTATTTTTGATGGATGCCGTGAGCAGCCCGTGTCAATTTACACAGAGCAGCTCAAGCTGGCAGAAATAGCATAGAGAATCCAGTGGATTTTCAAAATAAAATACCCCATGCAAACTGCCGGTCATAAAAACAGACAAATTAACAACGTAGCATATTTACACATGTAGAAGCACATTTGAAAGCATATAAACCAGGAAAAAGACCAAATCTGAGCAAGTAAACAAAGTTTGGTGGGCTAAACACTCTTCTGAAATGCTCCCGATGGGGTTTGAAGTCACGTGGAGGACGGTCCAAAACAGCTTCACAGCCGTGACGTGACAGAGATGTGCCCAGTGGGTTTCGGGGCAGCAGTCATCATCAGATAACCATATCATACTAACTAGCAGTTAAATATTGTTTTGTAGTTGCTCCTGCACTTTTCAGTTAAAATATTTACAGCAAACTTCCTGAAATATGACATTTAGAATTCCTTACATGTCCGTAAAAACACGTCACTCTAGTATTCACCCCCATGGATGTTTTCAATCATGGTCAATAAAATTTGGCTTTTTTCCCCCCACACACAAATTTATTGGAAAAAAATATTCAATGTCAAAGTGAAAACAGATTTCTACAAAGTAATGTCATTGAAACAAAAATATATACAGAAATATAATTGTTTGCATAATTATTCACCCCCTTTTTAATTTAATGGTCTAATTCAATAGAGGTCCATCCAATTGGTGCCAATAGTCTCACAATTAGTGAAATGAAGATCACCTGAGTGGTGTGGCTGTGTCTCAAGTGATTGAGGTATAAAACACCTGTGTCTGAAGGGTCCAGAGACTGGTTGATCAGTATTCCTGGCTACCATTACACCATGAAGACAGAAGGACACTCCAAGCAACTCAGGGAAAGGGCTATTGAAAAGTACAATTCCGGGGATGCATACCAAAAAATTTCCAAGGCATTGAACATCCCCCGGAAGTGAAATCAATCATCAAGAAATGGAGGGAATATGGCACATGTGTGAATCTGCCTAGATCAGGCTGCCCTCGTAAACTGAGTGACCGTGCAAGTAGGAGACTAGTGAGAGAAGCCACCAAGACCCCTACGACTACTCTGAAGGAGTTACAAGCTTCAGCTGCTGAGATGGGAGAGACTGTGCATATAGCAACTGCTGCCCGGGTTCTTTACCGGTCAAAGCTTTATGGGAGAGTGGCAATGAGAAAGCCACTGTTGAAGAAAATTCATATTAGATCTCGACTAGAGTTCGCCAAAAGGCATGTGGAAGACTTCATGGTCAAGTGGAAGAAGATTCTTTGGTCTGATGAGACCAAAATTGAGCTTTTTGTCCACCAGACAAAACGTTATGTTTGGCGGAAACCAAACACTGCACATCACCAAATACACACCATCCCCACTGTGAAGCATGGTGGTGGAAGCATCATTCTGTGGGGACGTTTCTCAGCAGCCGGCCCGGGAAGGCTTGTAAAGATAGAGGGCAGAATGAATGCTGCAAAATACACCGAAATCCTGGGGGACAATCTTATTCAGTCTGCAAGAGAACTATGGCTCGGGAGAAGATTTATTTTCCAGCAAGACAATGATCCAAAGCATACTGCAAAAGCTACACAGGAATGGTTTAAAAAGAACCAGGTAAATGTTCTGGAGTGGCCCAGACCTCAATCCTATAGAGAATTTGTGGCTGGACTTGAAAAGGGCTGTTCATGCCCGATACCTGCGCAACCTGACAGAGCTTGAGCAGTTTTGCAAAGAAGAATGGAGCAAAATTGCAGTGTGCAGATGTACAAGACTGATTGAGACTTATCCACACAGACTCAGTGCTGTGATTGCACTTGAAGGGGGTGAATAATTATGCAAACAATTATTTTTATTTATATAATTTTGTTTCATTGACATTACTTTATAGAAATCGGTTTTCACTTTGACATTAAAGAGTTTTTTCCAATAATTTGTTGTGTGAAAAGCCAAATTTTATTGACCATGATTGATTTATGAAAGCAATAAAAGGGTAAAACATCCAAAGGGGGTGAATACTTGTGATAGGCACTGTATATGCCTAATTAAACACTGACTCAAAACACTGTTAATTTGTCATCTACTGTGTGTGCAGCAGTTACCAAAGTAACTAAAATTTCTGCAAGCACAACTACCTTCCAATAATATTAAACATGTTTGATTTGAAACGCAGAGACGAGAAAAAAATGATATTTCCACTAAAACAGGTGTCAGACTTATTTCACTGACCCGCAGTAACATGTAGATCTGCACAAAGTCACTGTGAACTAATAAATAGCACTTGAACTGGAACTGTTGCATAAACCACCAGTGAGTGAGTGACACAAAAACTCTGAAGCAAACTTCAAAATCTTGTTTTAGAGCAGTTTAAAACTGTAAAACTAGTTTAAAACTAAGACTGTAAAAAATGTAACAAGAATAAATGAAATGTGTTTTTTAAAACCTCAAATGGACTGGCACAAAGGAGTGCCAGAAAGTTGCTTCCATTCTGGCAAGAATAAAAAATGCTTCAGCACAGGCTGGAAAGGTGACCATACTGCCCAGAACAGAATGAGTAATTTAGGGACTGAAGACTTTAAGAAACAGTAACCTATAAGCCCTATCAAATCAAATCAAATCAAATCAAATTAGATTTTATTTGTATAGCCCAAAGTCACAAAGTACATTTGCCTCGGAGGGCTTTACAATCTGTACAGGGAGTGACACCCTCTGTCCTTAGACCCTCGGTTCGAGTGAGGAAAAACTTGCCCACAAAAAACCCTTTTAACAGGGAAAAAAGGTGGAAGAAACCTCAGGAAGAGCCACAGAGGAGGGATCCCTCTCCCAGGACGGACAGATGTGCAATAGATGTCACGTGTACAGGACAAATCAACACAAACATATTGTACAATTACAATGACCTTGCTGTTTGTTTGCAATGCATTGGGAGAAATTTATACTAAAAACATGTTATACGCAAATTCAAAAACATTTTTAGTTTGCTTTTAAAATTCCTGCTTTATTTTTAGAAAAAAAACATCAGTTTGATCCATTTATACCTTTTACCATTAATCAGAAAATGTGCTTTTTTTTTTGAATGTAGATATTTTCTACATGGATGCCTGCTAATGATGTTTTATTTTTTAACACCAGCAGTTTTATTAACAATTGTTCCCAAAGCAAAAGTATTTAATCATTCCACCTAGTATTGATTTTCACAGAATATGTCTCTTTCAACATTCATGTTAAACAGTAAGGAACATGAGATGTAGTTCAAGACAAAGATAGTAAGTTGACCCAGTGTTTACACTCCTGTTAATTCCATCTTGTTATAAGTATTATTGTGCACTAACACAGAAAACAGGATTCAGATTTAGATGCTGCCCTTCTAATTGTCAGTCTGGTTGAACTATTGTACAGTGTTTTGTTCTTCATTGTACGAAACAGCCTTAAGCATCAATGACCATTCAGAAATATAGAGCTGTCCTTTCAGACACACGACTGTATGGAATCAAGCTTTGAAAAAACCTTTGAATGGTAGTGCATGCAGGGGCACTGTAGAGTTGTCCTAAACTCTTGGGGGTTGCAGAGGATGGCACTCAAGCAGAAACAATACATATAGAATGAGAGGTATTTTGTGAAGAGATGGTCCTTGGCAATAAACTTGATTGTGATTCTTACTATATCCACAAAAGCTATAGCTAATGACCCAGGTTAACTTGCCAGTAAAATAGAATATGAACTTATTGTATTGTATTGATTTATTTCAATAGTGATGATATAACATTTGAGAGATATTTTCACATTGTTACAATCTATGGTAACTGAAATGTTCTTTTTGTAGCTGATGTATCAGTATCAGTCCAGTATTGGTGTTGGTCATGATGCAGATAGATGCAGATGCAGATAATGATTAAATGATAAGTTGTGTCACTAGTGTCCACTAGTGTTTTGTTTTCCATTTCCAATCTTAAAATGAAACATTCCTATCTATAAACATACTGTAAATTACAGTACAATTACAATATACGGTACTGTGCAAAGGTTGTAGGCAGGTGTGAAAAATTCTGTAAACTAAGAATGCAAGTGGAAGTATTAACAGTTTTTATTTTCAACAAAATGCAGTGAATGAAAAGAAGGGGGTTGCTCCAAGCATCTTGGATTCAGATTTCAGATTTCAGATTCAGATTTTGAAAGGGAAATATGCTTGATGTGTTTTTCATCTGCTGCACTAAGTTTCTTTGGCCAACCACTGCTTCTACTTGAGCATCGTGAAACCCCAATATGCTTTGAAATCTTTGTCTGGGAGAGGTCTTCCTGATGCAGCATAAGTACTTTGTGTCTTGATGCTGTGCTAAGTCTTGCCATGGTGATATGCACATGTGACATGAAACTTTCTTCCACAACCTCACCTTGGTAGCAGAGTTTGGCTGTTCCTCACTCAGTTTTAAGCCTCCTAAACAGCTGTCTCTGTTTTAGGTAATGGCTATGTTTCAACCTACATGTGAAATTGATGATCATTAAGACCTGTTTGTTATAATTGGTTGATGATACAACTATAATCCTACAAAATCTCTGACTTTGTGCAAGTGTACCTATTATTTTGTTTGCTCAATTTGAGTTTTGTAAATTGATAAAAATGAATATTTATATATTTGAAAGCATTCTAGTTCACAGCATTTTTTCACACTTCCCTAAAACTTCTGCACAGTATAGTATAGTATAGTAGTAATGTATAATATGTTTTTTTTCACACGGTAAGACACGGTAAGCCACCTTAACCATATGAGATAACAGTGTCAAAGGGTGCAGGAGAGTGTAAAACAGAGTGAGACTTACCCTCTGAGCATTGACAAATAGCCGGTGGATGATGCTGCCAGCTGGCCCCTGGCCAGCACCAGTGACCACTACCTCTGGTTCTTCCAGCAGGTAGCTCACAAACCTGGAGAAAGACATCAAATGTGATTACAGTGGCACTGGTTCAGTCAGTAAAAATTTGCAGTGGCATGGGGCAGTTAAGTGGTCACAGTAGAGACCTATATCCAGCTTTCAATGTCACTGTTAGTCCTAGCAGAACAAGGTCAATGAAACTGATTTGTAAATTTTCTTAATTCACGCTTGCATTAGCTGGCTGGTATTACTCTGTATTTCATTTTCAACTAGAAAATTCCCGCGGAAATTTTGAGAGTGCCGAGTGGGCTGTTGCCGGGGGTCTGTATTCAAAAAGCCCACCTCAAATAGTCATTTTTAACATGTTTATTTAGACACAGGAGAAGCTAGCACTCACGCGCTAGCAATTAGCATGTTAGCATTAGCATGTATTTAATTCTTAGTGGCTAATGCTAATTGCTAGCACTGATGCGCTAATGTTAATAGCCAGCGCTAGCAATTAGCATTAGCATGTTAGCAATTAGCATGTATTTAATTCTTAGTGGCTAATGATAATTGCTAGTGCTGATGCAATTATCAGCAATTAGCATGTCTTTACAGCTCTTTACTGCTCTGCTGTCTCTGTCTGTCATTTTAGACAGACAAGTTCAAATTAAGTGCCAAAAACTACTAAAATGGCCGCCGCCGGGCTTCTGCCTGCCGGCTCTAATCAGCAGAGCAGTTACTGCACCTGTTGTCAGTTGGAATGTCAGTTGGAAATGCTGACAGAGAGAGAGAGAGAAAATGCTGAGACCACCCCTCGAACAGGAAGGATTTCTGGCCAAACCGTATTTCCAATCATTGAACCGAAATCACTGGGAGCATGCTGAGCCCTCCCTGAACGTCTACATAGTTATTTTGTGTCGATAAAATGAAGAAATGTGCCCTTTAGAGCGATTCAAAGAAGCGTTGCTTCTGCTTTCCTCCAGAAATTTTCCCGCCTTTTTAACATGGCAGTCTATGAGGTTGTGGATGGGTGTTGCTGGCGCATCTTTGTGTGTTACACCAAAACTATAAGGCTGACAGTTTTAGCAGACGAATGTGAGTGAGAAGACAAATTTTCCTACGTTTCTATGTATAAATCATGTCTGTAGTGGGGCATTTGAGGCCACGGTAGTCGAATACGTTTTATTTTTTCACTGATTTTTTCCTCTGCTCCTCACTCTAGCTGATGATGTCATCCACTTTAGCGCAAACATTCCGCGCAATACACACCCATTATAAACCCAGAAATTTGAGTAAAAACCTGCTCAACTTTGAGCCTTGATAGTTTAAAAACGGTACAAGCTGTCGATAAGTGAAGTGAATCACTGAAGAGAAGGTAAGCGTACCTACATTTTAAAGTTTGAATGAAGTCTCTCTGTGAAAGTATGCCAGAGCAGTTCATTGTTGAAAATGTTTGTTGAATTTTTTTCTTTTTCAGGCTTTCCCATTCATTCCAATACGAATTTTTTTGCGTTTTTTCGCGAATAAATTCGCGATTTTTTTTATCATTAGCATGTTAGCATTAGCATGAGCATGTATTTAGTTCCTAGTGGCTAATGAATAAATTCGCGAAAAACTCGCAATTTACGAAATGTGAAGTTAGTGACACCGGGGGCCATAGTTAAATGCATCCCGGGGGCCAGAGCAGGCGACATCGAGTCTAATTTAAAACTGCTGGCTAAAGATAAACATAGATATACTAAGATTGTTATTCATGTTGGCGGTAATGACACCCAGTTAGGCCAATCGGAGGTCACTAAAATTAATGTTTCGTCGGTGTGTGCATACGCTAAAACGATGTAGGACTCCGTAGTTTTCTCTGGACCCCTGCCCAATGTGACCAGTGATGACATGTATAGCCGCATGTCGTCATTCCACCGCTGGCTGTCGAGATGGTGTCCAGCAAACGATGTGGGCTATATAGATAATTGGACACCTTTCTGGGGAAAACCTGGTCTGATTAGGAGAGACGGCATCCATCCCACTTTGGATGGAGCAGCTCTCATATCTAGGAACATGGCCAAGTTTATTAGTCGACCAAAACCGTGACAACCCAGAGTTGAGACCAGGAAGCAGAGCTGCAGTCTTACACGCTTCTCTGCGCCTCCATTAGAGCAGCTGCCCACCCAAGCCTTTAGTATAGAGACTGTGCCTGTCCCCCGTCCACCTACATTATTTAAAGATAAAATAAACAGAGGAGTTCATCAAAAAAACTTAATACAAATTAAAACAACATCTCCAACAGTCCAAAATAAGAGAATTAAATGTGGAGTCCTGAATATCAGGTCCTTGTCCTCTAAAGCTGTTTTAGTCAATGATTAATTAATCTATCTATTAATATCGAATTAATATCTGATTATGATATTGATTTATTTTGTCTTACTGAAACCTCGCTGCAGGAGGATGAATATGTTAGCTTAAATGAATCCACTCCTCCCAGTCATTATAATACTCATATTCCTTGAAGCACCGGTCGAGGTGGTGGAGTTGGAGCCATATTTGACTCAAGTTTATTAATAAATCCTAAACCTAAACTAAATAATTTATTTGAAAGTGTTGTTCTTAGCCTTACTCACCCAACCTGGAAAACATTAGAGCCAATTCTATTTGTTACAGGATATCGTGCTCCTCCTTTTTATCTGAATTTGCAGAATTTGCATCAGGCTTCATCCTTAAAACAGATAAAGTAATTATTGTAGGTGATTTTAACATTCATGTGGACAACCACAATAATAGTCTTAGTACTGCGTTTATCTCTTTATTAGATTCAACTGGCTTCTGTCAGAGTGTAAATAAACCGACTCATTGTCTGAACCATCTCTTGATCTTGTTCTCTCATATGGCATCGAAATTGACCATCTAATAGTCTTTCCACAGAATCCTCTTCTGTCTGACCATTTTTTAATAACCTTTGAGTTTATTTCACTGGACTATGAGGCTTTTGGCAGAAACTCCTACAGCAGATGTTTATCTGATAGTGCTGTAGCCAAATTTAAGGAAGTGATTCCTTCAGTATTGTATTTAATGCCATGTCTCAATGTAGCAGAGGACTTGTCTGCTTCCTTTAGCCCATCACAAATAGATCATCTTGTTGATAGTACTACAGGCTCATTACAAACAACTCTAGACTCTATTGCACCTCTGAAAAAGAAGAAAAAGAAGCACTGTAGCCAGGCTAACACAGAGCCACAGCTCTATTGAGCCATCTATTCCTTTAGGTCTAAGTAGCAATGACTTCATGAACTTCTTTAATGATAAAATTATAACTATTAGAGACAAAATTCATCACCTCTTGCCCTCAACAGGCACTGATCTGCATTCTTACACAGCAAGTTTGGAAACAGCTGTAAAACCTGACATATATTTAGACTGTTTTTCTCCCATCGACCTTCATCAAATAACTTCAATAATTTCTTCATCTAAGCCGTCAACCTGTCTCTTAGATCCCATCCCAACCAGGCTGCTCAAGGATGTTTAACCTCTAGTTAGCCCTTCTTTATTGAATACGATTAATCTGTCTTTATTATCAGGATATGTACCACAGTCCTTTAAAGTAGCTGTAATTAAACCTCTTCTTAAAAAGCCCACTCTAGATCCAGAAGTTTTAGCCAATTACAGACCGATATCAAACCTTCCCTTTCTCTCTAAGATACTTGAGAAAGCTGTAGCTAATCAGCTGTGACTTTCTCCATAAGAACAGGATTTTCAGTCAGGATTCAGAGTGTATCATAGCACAGAGACCGCACTAGTCAAAGTTACAAATGACCTCCTAATGGCATCAGACAAAGGACTCATCTCTGTACTTGTCCTGTTAGATCTTAGTGCCGCATTTGACACTACTGACCATCAAATTCTTTTACAGAGACTGGAACATCAAATTGGCATCAAAGGAACCACCCTAAGCTGGTTTAAGTCGTATTTCTTAGATCGATCTCAGTTTGTTCACGATAATGATGAATCCTCCATGCACACCAAAGTTTGTCACGGAGTTCCACAAGGTTCTGTACTAGGACCACTTCTATTCAGGTTATATATGCTTCCTTTAGGAAACATTATTAGGAATCACTCCATAAATCTTCATTGTTATGCTGATGACACCCAATTATATTTATCGATCAAGCCTGATGAAACCAATCAGTTAACTAAACTCCAAGCATGTCTTAAGGATATAAAAAGTTGGATTACCTACAATTTTCTGATGTTAAATTCGGACAAAAGTGAAGTTCTTGTAACTGGACCCAAACACCTCAGAAACTCTTTTTCTAGAGACTTAGTTACTTTAGACGGGATCACCCTGGCCTCCAGCTCCACCGTAAAGAATCTTGGAGTTGTTTTTGATCAGGATTTGTCCTTTAATGTCCACATAAAACAAATTTCGAGGACTCCATTCTTACACTTACGTAACATCGCCAAAATCAGACGCATCATGTCTCAAACAGATGCAGAAAAACTAGTCCATGCATTTGTTACTTCTAGGCTGGACTATTGTAACACTTTGTTATCAAGCTGCTCCAATAAGTCTCTTAGGATTTTGCAGCTAATTCAGAATGCTGCTGCACGTGTTCTAACAGGTCAGAGATCACATCTCTCCCGTTTTGGCTTCTTTGCACTGGCTACCTGTTAAATCTAGAATAGAATTTAAAATTATCCTCCTTACATACAAAGTTCTTTATAGTCAGGAACCATCACATCTAAAAGAGCTCATAGTACCTTACTACCCACTAGAACACTGCACTCTCAGAATGCTGGGTTCCTTGTGGTTCCTATAGTCTCCAAAAGTAGATTGGGAGCCAGACCTTTCAGCTATCAAGCTCCTCTTCTGTGGAACAAACTACCATTTTGGGTTTGGGAGGCAGACACGGCCAACACTTTTAAGAGTGGACATTAGACTTTCCTTTTGATAGAGCTTATAGTTAGGGCTGGCTCAGGTCATCCCTTAGTTATGCTGCTATAGGACTAAACTGCCAGGGGACTCTCCCTCCCTCCCTTCCTCCCCTCCCTCCCCCTCTCTCTCTCTTTGATAGTGTGCAGTACCATCAAAGCAAAAGGTGGCCCCATTGAAGAACACATTTTGCTTTGTTTTACTTACAATATCATTCCTTATCTTTTCATAGTTTTTATGTCTTAGAAGTAACAGACAATGTAGAAAGTACCAAAAAAAGAAGGATGAAAAATCACTGAAAGTGAAGGTGGGGGACAAGGTGGGGCAAAACTTAAGTGGTACTGTCTGTTTGTTAAGGGGGCATTAGTTTTTTTAGTGCAATTCTTACATGAAACAGCAGAGCCTTTTTTTTTTTGCTAAACCAATTGCTAGTGAGTGTAGTGAGTGAGTGAGTTGAAGTTCCTTGAATGAATGCTTCTCAAATAAAAGTGTGTAACTTACTTCTCTAGCTCTTCTGTGCCCTCTCCTTTCACACCCTCACAAATGGCAAACTTGGACTTGAGTGAGCGAGCTTGGGTGATGACTGTCTCCATGGCCATCAACTGGTTAATGAAATCCTACAGATAGAGTAGGGGCACACATTCATGCTGTCAGAACAGGATCTGGTACAAAATCAGGTTTTCACGTCATAAATTGGTGAAATTGATCTCTGGAGGATACTAACACTATCCAACAGATAGCAATTGCACCCATTATTTTGATCCACGTGCCGTCTATTTCAGAATTGATTACTTTTTATCTTTAAAACAGAATGCCATAGAATACAGTACTGTGAGGGAGTATTGACCAGAGTACGTAACCCTTTTGTTATCAGTAAATCTGTATTAACCTGTAAATACCCATATACGTATACAGGTACTGCGACATTTGTGTGTTTTGGTTGAAGTGGTGAAATTAGCAGAAGCACTGAAGTGGACATTGTGGACACTGTTTTCATGTTTTTGTTACATGCCTATATAATTGCTTGGGGATTGAACTGTGTTTCGTTTGGGCAGCAGTGCTTGGTAGAGCTTTTAGCTGCGTTCCTCCGTCATTTTGGTATGCTACATGTTAGGATTGGTGCTTCCTAGCAGACGCCGATCGTCTATATTGTGCATCTCACGCAGTAAAGTGAGATATCTCAAGCATTTCTTTGTTGTAATTTTGCTGATTATGATTTACAGCTTATTAAAACCTCAAAACCCAAAAACTCAGAAAATTAGAACACTGTGAAAAGCTTCAGTATTGTAGGCTCAAAGTGTCACACACTAATGAGGTAAGTACCAAAACACCTGCAAAAGGGTCCTGAGCCTTTAAAAAGTCTGTGTCTTGTTTGGTTTAGAAGAATTCACAATCATGGGGAAGACTGCTGATCTGACAGTTGTGCAGAAAACCATCATTGACTCCCTGCACAAGGTGGGTAAGACACAAAAAGTGATAGCAAAAAAATCTGGGTGTTCTCAGAGTGCTGTCTCAAAGCACATTAATGGACAGTTAAGTGGAAGGCAGAAATGTGGGAGAAAACTGTGTACAAGCCAGAGGGATGACCGCAGCCTGGAGAAGATGGTCAGGAAAAAGCCATTCAAAAGTGCGGGGGAAGTTTATAAGGAGTGGACTCAGGCTGAGTTGCTGCTTCAAGAGAAACGACACGCAGGCAGATGCTGGACATGGGCTTCAAATGTCGAATTCCTGTTGTCAAGCCGCTCCTCACGAGCAAGCAACGCCAGAGGCGCCTTAGCTGGGCTAGAGAAAAAAAAGACTGGACTGTTGCGCAGTGGTCCAAAGTCCTCTTTTCTGATGAGAGTAAGTTTTGCATCTCATTTGGCAACAAAGGTCCCAGAGTCTGGAGGAAGACCGGAGAGGCGCAAAATGGTAGCTGCATGAAGTCCCATGTTAAGTTTCCCCAGTCTGTGATGACTTGGGGATCCATGTCAACTGCTGGTGTTGGTCCTCTTTATCAAGTCCAGCATAAACGCAGCCGTCTACCAGGACAATTTAGATCACTTCATGCTTGCTTCAGCGGACCAGCTTTATGGGGATGCGGACTTCATCTTCCAGCAGGACTTGGCACCTACCCACACTGCCAAAAGTACAAAATCCTGGTTCAACAACCATGGGATTACTGTGCTTGATTGGCCCGCAAACTCACCTGACCTGAACCCCATAGAAAATCTGTGGGGCATTGCCAAGAGAAAGCTGAACGGGAAGAGACCAAACAATAAAGAAGAGCTCAAGCCCGCAATTGAAGCACGTTGGTCTTCCATAACACCAAGATTTTACTTTCAGAGGCCTGACATTTTTGTATTTAAAATCCTTTTTTTTATTGGTTTCAAGCAATATTCTAATTTTCTGAGTTTTTGAATTTGAGGTTTTCTGAAGCTGCAAGTCCTAATCAGCAAAATCAAAACAAATAAAAGCTTGAAATATATTGATTCGCATACTATTTCTCTATATAATATGTACATTTCACCTTTAAAGTTGAGTTACAGAAATACATGCACTTTTTCAGGATATTCTAATTTTCCGAGTAGTACCTGTACAGTTGCAATCAAAATTATTCAACCCCATTGAAAATTAGGTTTACTGTCAGAATTTACAAGCTTTTAGTTGTTTGCAATAAACAAATCAAACAAGAACAATTTAAATAGCTCAATAAAACTAATATTAGTGGTTTCTCCAAATTCAACACAAAATGCCACTTTGAATGACTACTGCAGTTTAAAAATTATTCAACCCCTTCACAACAAGTGTCTTTAGTACTTAGTAGAGCACATGATGCATAGCCAGACACCAGCTTCTGACAGCGTTCCTGAGGACCTCCTCCTTTTTAAATCCCACCAGAGATTTTAGATGTCAGGTGACTGTGACAGCCACTCTAGAATCTTCCAGGACTTCTCCTGAAACTAAGCCTTGGTGGACTTTGAGGTATGCTTAGGATTATTGTCCTGTTGGAAGTAGTGATGCATGATATGAAAAATTTCAACCGATACTGATAACCGATAATTTCCTGCTTCTCATGGCCGATACCGATACCTACAACCGATAACTTCATATTTCAACCCGAATGTCCCCCGTACGGGGGACAGCGTGAGATGCACAATATAGACGATCAGCGTCTGCTAGGAAGCACCAATCCTAACATGTAGCATACCAAAATGACGGAGGAACGCAGCTAAAAGCTCTACCAAGCACTGCTGCCCAAACGAAACACAGTTCAATCCCCAAGCAATTATATAGGCATGTAACAAAAACATGAAAACAGTGTCCACAATGTCCACTTCAGTGCTTCTGCTAATTTCACCACTTCAACCAAAACACACAAATGTCGCGTGAAAGCAGAGACTCCGCTGATTACAAAGATATGTGTCTCATCACTGTGCAATGAAAACTCTGCAAGCTAGCCCCCAAAGAGTAGCAAAAAAAAAATCCACAAAACGATACAGTATGTCTTATCTTTGCTGTTTTGTGGTCAAAGGTTCTATTCCAGCACGAAAAAACACTGCTAATATTTACTCCTATGTCTCTGCTTTAGTTTGAAATCAATCACGAAGGTCCTGGTTGTTTACATAAAGACAAAGGAGCTTTGAAAGTGAAGTGTGACTCTTGGTCTGATATACTACCTTTGGGTTTACTTCATTCTGGATCATCATTGGTGGGTCAAAGGTGAATGTGGGTGGTACTAATTGATTCTACTGACTCTGACTGGTCGATAGGTGTCAATCATCAAAATCCGCCAATCGCGACATCCACACTCTGTGTTGTTTTAACCTTAGCAGCACCACTAGCTGCTACCGCGGCTACTTCATATTCTTTTAATACCGCTTGTTTCAAACATCGCTTCGAATTAAAACTCTAAGTCTTCTTTCCTCCTCTCGGAATCCTCGCTAAACAACTTTTGCAAACAGCAATGCTGTTGTTATCTTCTGTCACTATGAAAAACGACCACACTGGTGGTTCATTATTAGTCTGACAGAGATGGGGCCAGGCTTGGGTCCTGCCGATAAGGCATGATAGCTTTTGGGGCTACTCGGCCTGCAAACAATTTCCCCAGTTTCATTAATTTATCAGATCTTTTCATCGGTTAAAATGAACCTATCTGATCGATAAAAAATGACGTAATTTCTCCCTATATCGGCCAATATTTTATCGGTCCAATAAATATCGTGCATCCCTAGTTGGAAGGTCCAATGACACCCAAGCTTCAGGTTCCTCACAGATGGCATGACATTTTCTCCTAGTATTTCAACAAACTTGACTGAATCCATCTTGCCCTCCACACAGTGCGGGTTTCCAGTCATAGAGGAGGCAAAGCAGCCCCAGAGCATCACAGAGCCACTGCCATACTTCACTGTAGGCAGTTTGTTCTATTCAGTATGTTCTTTATTTGTCCTTCTCCAGACATGACACTGAGCCATAGGCCCGAAAAGTTCCAGTTTTGTTTCACAGAACAGAATCTTAAAACTTCTGTGGCTTATTTACATGTTTTTGAGCATACTAGAGCCGACTTTTGAGACTCAATTTTTCACCTAAATACAAGATCCTGCAGGATACCCCACACGTAAAACATATCAAAGGGGGTTGGCGCCGATACCTGCAACAGACAAAAGGGTGTGAAAACACTCCCTGGGGGGGCCGACCTCTGCAGCAGACAAAGGGATGTGAAACATACTCTAGGGGGTGTTCCTCAGGTATAAATGTTTAGGTCTCCCCACGCTTGGGGTCTTCATCTTTGATCGCTCGCGTGTTGGCTGACCTTTTCTTTGCAAAGAAAATAAAAACCTTGTTGGCTGGCAGAAGTCTCTATTTCATTCTTCACCAGTAGCACAGAAATTTCCACAACAATTTGATGTCTGAAGTGGGATCTCTTGAGCGATCATCTGGGACGGAACGCGGACAGTGACAGGCCATCCTGGAAGAAAAACTTTCCAGCTTCCAACCTCAAAATCCTCTGAAATACTGACATTTAAGTTTTTTTTTTAATTTAAAATTAAATTTGGCGTAACATTTCTGTTTCTCACATATCCACAATCTACTTTTTAATCGCTTGTAGCCTTAAATGAAGTGACCGTTTTTTTAAATCACTTGTAGCCATAAACAAAGTGATTTGCTTTTTTCTTCGCTTGTAGCACAGACAAAGCGATCGGTTCTTATATCACTTGTACCCTTAAACTAAGTGAATGCTTTTCTCGCTTGTAGCATAATCGAAGCAACCAGGTCTTGAATACTTGTATCCTTAAACAAAGCGATTTGCTTTTTTTCGCTTGTAGCATAAATGAAGCTACCATTTCATGTGAAAATGTTGAAACAAATGAAAAGCAAAATTCACACACACAAAGAACACCAGACTCACAGATTTCTACTACAACACTGCGACACCCATCAAAAGAAGGGAAGCAGACTCCACCATGCCACAACGAACAACAAGTTCAGGAGCAGCTCATTGTGTCCCTGATGTGTCCATTCCAACATAGAACCCTACAAGCAACCCCTCTTCTCCAATAGCACATACACTGCATCATCTCAATCAAGATGCAGTCTTCAACATGCCCATGGTTGAAGTATCTGGACCAGAAGGTGCAACGTTGGTTTTCTGTCCGTGGACTTCTGCTGACATCACAGCAGCCTCACAACATCTGCCCAACCCAACAACATCAGGTAGAATGTTTGCTGAGCAATTCTCCACATTTTGCCAAGAATTCACCATGAATGAACTAAAAAGACTCAACCCACAGACTGGCATAAGAGAGCTGGAAAATTCCCACAAGTTGACATTCGTTGTAAACACATCACCTGGAAACATAAGTCTAATGTCCATTACAGGGATGCTGTCCGTCAGCTCTGTAATGCATTCATTCAAGCTTTTCCTGTGAAAGTTAACATGGAGAAAATCACTGCCTGCAAGCAAAAGGATGATGAAAACCCTGACGAATATCTCACTCACCAGACAGAGGTATTCAACACCTACAGTGGCCTTCAGCTACCTGATGAATTAAACAACACTCCAGATGTGTGGGAAATTCATCTCTGTAACTGTTTCTTAAGCGGACTAAAACCAGACATTGCCTCAGCTGTTAAAAGTTCCTGCATTGGTTGGAATAATGCACACCTGTCCGAACTTCGCAGACATGCCATACATGCCCATGACCAAATACTCTCAAAGAAAAAGGAAAAAGAAAGGACAACAGAGAATGAGCTTCACATGGCAGCAATAATCATGTATAACACAGTCCGAGAACATGGACAACCAGATCATGAACATAGAGGAAGAGGATGTGTCCGACACATGTACTGAAAAAAAAACCCTCCACATGATGGCTGTTTCCTCTGTGGTCAACGTGGACATTGGAAACACGAATGTCACAAAAATACCTTATCGACCCCGGTGGACAAGTCGGACCAGGTTAAGGGAAAATGGTTAAAGGTTGTCAGAGAGGGATGGACTCCTGCTGACAAGCCAAACCAACTTGTGAGATCGGAAGAAGGTAGTGCACCACACTCACACACACATACTGAGCAGATTAATACACATTCTCTATTGAGAATTCAGACAATAGATATGCAATTGCTCTAACATATGTTCAGTACACATCTGATCATTTCAACAAGTTTCCACAACATACATTGACTATTGCAGAACAAAATGTTGCATTCTTAGTTGACTCAGGAGCCACAAATTCTATGATAAAAGCTTTAGAACTCACTACAAAACCAAAAATTAGCGGAAATTATGTGTACTCTGTTGGTTCATCAGGTCAAACAATTAGAGAGAACATTACTGTCCCACTCAAATGTGTGGATGGGTCAAATACAAGCTTCAAACATGCATTCTTGGTCTCAAATGTCTCTCCCATTAACCTGATGGGCAGGGACTTGATGTGCAAATTAGGCATTTGTCTGATCTCAACCCTAGAAGGTGTCAAAGTTCACAGACTATCCGATCTGGAGACAAATTTTTCACACTCTTTTGTTCACCACACCACAAAATTACAGTATGCATATCAAAGGAAATTGCAACCATCAACAGCCTCTGAGCTTGTTACTTTAGCAAAAAACAGTTTTAACAGCTACAATAGATTTCATGACACCAGGGCCCAGTATTTCAAATCTTGTAATGTGGATCAGAATAATCCGGATAATGAAATCCTCCTTTTCTCAGTCATGGATCAAGGTGATCCTGCTGACTTTCAGAGTATTTCAAAATACTGGCAGGGGTGGATCACCGTGATCCCAATCTGGCTGGATATAGATGTCCAAATCTCGTGTCTCCGCCTTCTTGAATTTTCACCTAATTAAAACCAGGCCATAGCGATCTCTAATTGATCTCTAAATTAGCTAACGGTAGCTAACTTGGCTCCATTGACTTGTATGTTAAGCAGCTAGTGGGCTAGCGAGGTAGCTGGCTTTGTTGGTGATTTTTGCGATCTATGGTTTAACTTAAAAGGAACTAATCAGACATACATCATACCTTAACTCTTTAAACTAACACCAACCTGTTCAGAGTTTATTAGCGTTACGTCATAGGCTACATGTGTACAGACAGTAAAGTACTGCAGTACTTTGGAAACATAACGTTACATGGTACGAATATTAACTATGCGGTTCATTCAGAAGTA
Organism: Miichthys miiuy; assembly: GCA_036365135.1. NCBI lineage: Eukaryota > Metazoa > Chordata > Actinopteri > Sciaenidae > Miichthys > Miichthys miiuy. The sequence goes on along the minus strand of CM071623.1, from coordinate 4,140,972 downwards.
TCAGAATGTTACAGTAATGTGGTGATGATGTCATGTTTTTGTGTACATAAACAAAGATATACTCATACACCTCTTTCTTCTACTTTCAGAGTCCACTCACAGCCATGGACCACTCAGCTATTAAGGACAAACGGTCCGTATGAGTGCTGGAAATCCTTGGAAATGCTTTAATTGTATTAATACATTCAAGGTTTTCAAGTTATTGGATTATGAATAAAGTGCTTGAAACTGCTTGGAATTGTAATTGCATTACTTTCATGGTATATAGCTTGGTCAGTGACACAATTAGAAACATTTTTCCATCCTAACTTGTCTCCCTTATATAGAAGGCTCTCACTAAATATAATTATGGTAATTTATAGCAAAATAGGATCTGATTTGATGAAGTAAAATAATCAGTTTGTACACAAACACTGAAATACATTGATGCATGTTTTAAAATCACATTTTAGCTATTTCCAAACATTTTAAAAGTGCATTTTTAAGCTTCTGACTGAAGTCAAATTTGTCTTCATTTAATCAGAAGTATGAAAATATAACTTGAAAGTGCTTCAATGTGCAGCTTGAGTAACAATATCTAGGAGAAGTGGAGCTGAGACTTTGTCAGTCTAAGTGAAATCCACCTCTGAGGTGGGATCCAAATGATCCTGAAATTTTGGTATCAAGATGATCCAGATATCTGCCTTAACTTTTGAAATACCCAAATCCAGCCTTTTATCCGGATTTAAGGGAGGACTGGATTACCAGAGCCTGATCTTCAGGATCAGGATTCTCTGGATCTGTGTTGAAATACCCAGTTTTCAGATCAGATCTATATTTAATCCAATCCGACCAGGATAATCCTGTCAGATCACTTTTGAAATACTGGGCCCAGAGGATCTGCATTGCACCTCTCGTGTCAGGACCTGATGAGCCATATGAGGAAGGCTGGTTGAGAGAGAGATTTGATAAACTTACGCTGACACACATTTATTGGACACAACATAAATGCACTATATCAGTGTCTCTCACACCAGCTCAATGTGATGACCATAGACCATTCAGTCCCACACATCACACCTGGGAAAACACATCTCAGATAATTGGGAAAATTTGGGCCCTTTTATAAAATCATGTCAGCACGCAGCCAATTGGCGAGAAACATCTGATTGATCTATTCCTTTTTCACCAACACTGCAGAGTTTACCATCTGTTGTGCACACTCAAAGAACATTCCAGCTGGTACCTTAAAGCACTCCTATTTTTTTTCCCTTTTTTGTCTGTTTTTTCCTTTTTTGTCTATGTTGAAGAACAAGCTACAGCTATTACAGCCCTACAGGAGGTCCCAAGACACTGTGGGCTGTTAGTAAGTATGATGTTGGCCTCATCAAAGACTGTGAACCTGATGTCATTACTCCAAAATCAGACTTTAAACCTTGCAAGGTTTAATATCTGCTTAAACAAGCCATTGATGGCATAACACCAGTCTTTGAGTCCCTTAAAGCAGCAGGATTTCCTATGATGACTCCAGTGCACACACCTTTGTTATGCAATGTTTTAAACCCTGCCACTCTCTTTCCCACACCGCATGATGGACAAGCATGTAACTGTGTTGCTATCCTCCAACAGGTCTGCTCCCCAAGACTGGATCCACAAGAAACTCTATTAACTAACTCTGATTTGGTTGTTTTTGTAGATGGATCTGCTTCCTGCGATCCACAAACTGGTCGCAACAGAGTTGGATTTGCTGTTGTCACTAATCATGAAACTCTTGTCTCAGGTTCACTCCCCTCTCACTATTCTGCACAAGCAGCAGAACTGACAGCATTGACAGAGGCATGCAAAGTGGCAAGCAACAAGACTGTGACTATCTACACCAACTCTAGATATGCATTTGGTGTTGTAGATGATTTTGGTACTCTGTGGAAACACAGGCAATTCTTAAAATCTGACAGAAAATCCATTTTCCATCATGACAAGGTCACAGCTCTTCTAGATGCCTTTTTGCTCCCAACCTCAATTGCTGTTTGTAGGGGGACAACCCCTGCAGCAAACAAAGGGATGTGAAACATACTCTAGGGGGTGTTCCTCAGGTATAAATGTTTAGGTATCCCCATGCTCAGGGCCTTTCTTCATCTTTGACTGCTCATATGTTGATTTTTTTGCAAAAATAAAAATAAAAACCTTGTCGGCCGGCAGAAGTCTCTATTTCATTCTTCACCAGTAGCAGAGAAATTTCCACAACACCCATTCACCCGCTCATCAGTTTTAGGAGGTAACCATTCACACACCGATGCGCCTTTGGGAGTTCAGTATCTTGCCCAAGGACACTTCGACATGCAGACTGGAGGAGCCGGGGATCAAACCGCTGATCATCTGATTGGTGGACAACCAGCTCTACCTCCGAGCCACAGCCGCCCCACGGCCTTACATTAAATGTGTTTGTTTTAATGAACTATTTAAACTGTTCTTGTGTCATTTATGTATTACAGATTTTTGCCGGCGCGTCATGCCTGTGAAAAAATTAGATAATTTGGCCCATACAAATTTTCAAAAACGCCAAATAAATGGGGTGACTTTGGCGTAGGATGACAAAATTCAGTACACGCGCGTGTCATACCCAGACGCACAAAAATGCTTATGGATCCCATGGTGCCAGATGCACCGGAAGTCGGCCATTTTGGGTGGAAATTGCGTTTTGGTGCCATTTTTGCCCATTTCCAGACCTTGCATCTGATTGAACTCGTCCTACAGATTGAATGCTAACGCCTTCAAACTTGCCCAGGTTACTCTTCAGCCATGGAGAATTAAAAGTTATTGAAAACTTTCCTGAAGTCTGAACAGCGTGGCCGTGGCGATGCCTCAAACTTTGACGATTGCCACTACTCGCCACAAAACACAAAGTCGCTTATAACTTGTGGATACATTGTCCTATCCTGACCAAACGTCATAGGGTGGTCGCTGGCTCACACTCACCTATAGCGCCACCTGCTGGTGGTTGGAAATGTCACGCTTCACATGTCAAGATGTCACGCCTATCTGGATCACTGCAGTGTCATCAAATTGGCTCATGTAGGGCTTCAGGACTTGGTGATGCTTCCTGCTGAAAACAGTGACGCCACCTCATACGGTGTGGGCGTGGCCAGGCGGCGAATGTCGTGTGATGGCGTTTGTGGTTTGAACACCTTTTCATCATCGCACGGTCATGAAACTTGGCACACATGTGTGTGGGCGGAGCTAAATGGCTCTATAGCACCCCCTACAAATTTTCAAAACCCCCCTGCCATTGGGGATACTTGCGGCCTGCTCTATACTTGACAGACGGGTGTGCGATACGCGTGGGACGGCGTCCAGCGCCTACCCCGACGTGCGCACATGCGAGGGCCCGTACATCGCTGCGTGCAGCTTTAATTTTGATTGCAACTGTACATATGGGGGTTAAACTCAAAAAATGTCAACAATAAGCAATTTAAAACACAAATTAAAGGAGACAATGATAATGCGGAGGCCAACCCAGATGTGTGATTGCACACAGATTGTGCGCTGTGCACTGTTGTTAGGGGAATTTTGCGGATTTCAAATGGTCTAAAGGCGGGACGCCAAACTATGTAGATGCAATCAGTTCTGGTTATCAGGATTATCAAAGATTATCATAAATAATGACAATGATAATAAGAAATGTTCCTCTGGCACCACCATTAAATAAGGGGAAATTATTGATTTTAATTGACTTATTTCGGTCTCATAAAATACATTAAACTATTAACTTGAAATGAAAGATCATGTGTGTGTGAGCATGCAAATGTCTTGGTGCGCACCAGAAGGAATGTGAGTGTCTTGGACCTACACAGGAAATGCTCAGCATGCACAAGTATGAAAATGTGTTACATTAGAGATAAAGAAACCTGGAGAAAAAGTGTATGCGTGTGTGATCTGTGCCGGATAATGGGGCTAAAGAGTTAGTAAGTTCTATTCTGTGCAGTGTGTGCTGGTGTAGGTTGTCAGAGGAAACTGTGTTACTCTGTGAGTTTGGTTCCTGAACAGCTGTACTTATATAGCACCTCTCTAGTCTTCCAACCACTCAAAGCTTTTACACTGCATATCTCATTCACCCATTCACACACATTCATACACTGATGACACTGGCTGCCATCAGAGTATGAATGCCAACCAAGCGGTAACCTCCGGTGCTGGGAAATTAAGCCAATGCCGAAGTGCTAAAAACTGTAGTTCCTCAAGCTGCTGCCAAGAAGTGAGTCAACCTTCATAAGCAGCAATGTTAAAATGCCCTATTTCATAGCAGAAATAAACATGTTTACAGCCTGGTTCAGACAACTGCTTTGGTCACTATAGCTAATTTACCCGTTCACGACAACTGTGAAGGGGGTGATTTTTTTTTTAAAAACTTACCCGTTCAGATGATATAAGGCTCGAAGTTGTGCATAATTAATAGTGTCGCTGCTTGATTGACAGGTACATGACATTACACATAGCTTATTAGAGCACCCAGGCATCATTCGACCCACCTCAGGTCCGCCAATGATGTATGTCTTTGCTAATATTTAGATTAGACGGGAGGCGGTCGAAGCAGTACATCCAACATGGTGGTAGCCAGTGGCGCACTTCAGAAACCTATGAGTGACGTCACTCTGTCCATTCTTTATACTGATGAGCCAACTGCTCATCAGTTTTAGGAGCTAACCATTCATATGCATTCATATGCATTCCTGATGACGAGAATAATTAATAGTAATTAATTAATAATTAGGGTTCAGTATCTTGCCCACACTGACACTTGACACTGGCAGACTGGAGGAGCCGGGGATTGAACCACCAAACATCTGATTAGTGGACAATCCACTCTACCTCCTGAGCCACAGCCACCCCAATAATAAAGGAATACTGGCCACCAGTCACAAATGTGAAATGACATGGCTGACATTGGTTGCTCATGCCCATTATTATTTAAAATGTTGAGGATGTTGTCAGTGCTTTGAGTGACCTGTCATTGCTTGTTAATATAGAGGACAACCCACTTAAGACGAAAAGTTAGCATACTTGCAAAACATCTACCATAGGTTTATGTAGCACAATACAACAACAAGGAGGAAAGCAAAGGTTATGTTAACTAACTATGAAAAGGTGACAGAGACACATACAAATTTGAACAAAGATGATAACATGAAAGATAAAAACTTTATCTGGACACTGAATGGTGTAAAATTTACAACCAATAACGTAAATCTAGTCAAAGTAAAAGCTAGCCCTATATAGTCTTAATTTACAGCTTTGTTAGATTTTACATATGAAGACATCCTTCCCTTTGTGTATGTCCCTGTGTTCCACAATGACCCATCATTATAATATTCAGGGTCATTTCAGATTATCTGTATGATACACTGAGTTTTTTTTACTTATTTTTTTTAATAGTAATCAAATGCTTTTCAACTCTCCATACTCCTACACATTAATTAAATCCAGCAATGCAATTTAGTTCCCAGTCATTATTCATACAAAATCAAGCCAAATGTGCTGTTAAACTCCCAGTCAACCAATGCAGTTTAGCTTCCAGATTACAGTATATTTTGCATCCTTCATCCTCTTACTAGGGATGCACCGATGCATCGGCTGAACATCGGTATCGGCCAATATTCGCCTCCTTAACTGCCATCGGCCATCGGCAAATAAAGATGACATTCACCGATGGCAGTGGCCGATGATTATATGGCGGGTTTTTGTAGCCAAAACACGGGCACTTCAGATCCTTCTTCCTGCGACCCTCTGTTCAGTAGGCAGCAGTCTCACTCACTCACTCACACACCCACTACAGCTCTGGCTAACGTGCCAACAGACACTCAGACTACCTTCAGCTCATTTCACGCACGCCGGCCCCGCCCCCTCTTAGCCTACAAAACAAAGTCTAAGAAATGTCTGCATGGAGCACAGCCGCTTACAGGTGTGCAGCTGACAGATGTGCAGCTTACAGTGACAGTTTCCTCATCGCTACCTGAGCCACCATCCGATCCTCCCTCACTCACGTCCTGAGTGTCCTGGACATATCCTTTATTCTGTGATTTTCCTCTTTTCATTTCTAACCGGCCCGTTTCAGTTTATGCCCGTACACGCCCGGTGTCTCCTCTCTGTCTCTCGCTCCCAATTCACATATACCGCTAAAAATAAATGTGATAGTATGAAAACATTACAAGTGAGAAAATGAAATGAAACATTGTAATAGTTGCTGTGACCACAGCTGGACACGGTGGTCTATAACTGTCGTTTATATGCAGATTGGCGTCCAAGGTATAAATGCTCAGAAATCAGGTTTGTTTCATTTTAATACGTTGTAAGCTTTAGAAGCCATCAAACACATATATTTAGAAAAAGTCACGGACTGAGAGACATGTAGTTTGAATGTAAACCTTCTCATTGAGTAAGCTTTTGTTTATCAGGCGAAAACCACTCAAATCATTTTGTTGGGCAATGTAAATACTGAAAAAATCTTTTCATTGATTAGTTAGCTATACACCAATCTAAGAGGAGTTTTGAAAGTTATTTTTCAGAAAAGAACTTGTCATGTGAATTAAGGTTATATTAAATGTTAAAAAAAAAAAATGACATTAAAGCAGCCCCACCAGGATTTCACGATTTTTTTTTTTGTGATTTTTGCGATCAAATTGACTGATTTTGCGGCATTTTCTCATTTTTTGCGAAGAATTTTGCGCCTTTTTTTTTTGTTGTTTTCTTTACTTTTAAACCGCATCAAAAAGTCTAACCAGGCTTAATAAGACAGGCATTAAACAAGGCAGACAGATTGAGAAACACTGTTTCCTTTTTATTTTCTGTAAGAATCTTTCGGCGATGGTCGAGGACTTTGTTACACGGGCTACAAAATAGTTTTCCTCCACTTGCATGGAAAATTGCCGGATATTGTTTTGCTCGGTCATTTGCCGATATATATGACGGCAGGTGGGACTTGTTAGTAGTCGCCATCACTAACTAACGTTCCCACGGTGGTGTGTGAAAATGGCTGCGCGTGCGTGGTTATTTTGCAATAATTGTGCGACATAGTAGGAAATATGCGGCCTCGCGAAGATATGCAGCGGTAATCCACGCGATCGCAAAATCGCGAAAAACTGGAGGGACTGTTAAAGGTTGTTTTTGTTTCATAAATTTGTCTGATTTAATTTGTGCTCATTCAAGGATAGTATGATGAAGAGCTAAAAGACTTTTAAGACAGTTCAGTAATGTTTCCGTGGTAAGCGAATTAATAACAAAAGAAAAACATCAGCATCGGCCATCGGCCAAGTTGTTATTTTAAACATTGGTTTCGGTATCGGCCCAGAATTTCACAATCGGTGCATCCCTACCTCTTACACGTATTCATACTCCTTTCTACATATTTTCATCAGCCCCACCCAACCCTACATCCCTACACTGCCTAAAACTGTTGTTGATTGAGATTTTGTCAAAATGTGTTAACAAAAAAAACAAAAAAAAAACAGCAGAAAATGTAAATTGGAATGGGTAAGCAAAAAGTGGTAACGTGGTAAAGTGGTAAAAGTTATAACTTACTCCTGAGTGTCACTGACCTCTAATTTCTTGTAGTCATGGTTGGGGGGTTGCAGCAACTTGCTGGCTTGACACGTAGCTTGCTTAATGCTTTGTTTGACTGATGGAATGTCTTCTATTGACTCTGTTTGAAAGAGGATCAGGAGATGACAGACAGGAGAAGGAGAAAGAAAAAACAATATGTAATGACTCCCCATATGTTATATCCCTCCCTTAAATATCGTCTCAACAGAATATAGGCCTACTATATTTCCCACACTCTTTGTGTCCCACACTTTCATTTAGTTAAACTGATATATGTGTAGTCAGTTTTATGTCATTTTTTCAATGTACATCCATTTTGTGGATGTGGAACTGCAGAGATTAGTGAATATGCCTCAGCCAATTTCTGTTATATGGACTAAATCATGATACATTAGGTTACCCATTCAAAAAAGGGCGGTTAGCGCTAGGACAGTGTCTGCAGAGCAGAGATCCATGCTGAAGTCATGTGAAGGAAACTGGGATACAGAGATGGATTTAAGCGCCTGTTATCATGAAGAATGCAACATCTTTAAATAATAAGATGTCAACAGATTTGACTACAGCATGATTTCATGTAGCACTGTTAATTTACTAAATTGCATTTTTTTTTTCTCTCCTTTTTTCTTATTTTGAATAATTCCTTAATAACATTGTGCATGTGAGCTGCGATAAGTGAATTTCCTGGTGTGGGGTCATTAAAGTCTATCATATTATCTATCACAAATATATATGCTATATGTGTCTCATCCATGAAAACATGGACATTATGCTTTTTGTCTTGTCTTTATTCTTAATTATTATGTGTTGGTTTGCTAGTCCTGACAGCCCATAGGTCTGTTTGTGTTATTACAAAACAATACTGACTTACCTTCCTCTTTCAGCTTCAGAATAGCAGCATGGAGTATGCAGGGCAGAAGATGGCAGGTCAAGTCAGCAGGTTTCTGAAGAGCCAAATAGTGTAGAACCTGAAAACCACCATGAAAACTTGGTTTAGTTTCTGCCACTTTTCTCCTTTCTATGTTCTTTGTTGTCTGCACAGACAAACATGACTCTGAACAAGACACTTAAAACAAGGAACTATTTCTTTTTTTAGGTTTATTTAATGGACATGTTAATTAATATATAATGAGTCAGTGACTTTTGATGTCAGTTTCATGTGTATCCTTAAGGTCAACTAAAAAGTACCTTTTCGGCCTCCTTAGTGTCATCAAAAAGTCTTCTCTGACGGCGTGCAGGTGTAACCCTGGCTGTTTCCCAAGCCTCCACCCACATGTTGCCTGGGATCTTCATCCTGGCACTAAGTTCACCTTTTACCACTGTGTTGCCCCTCTCATCAGCTACCTCCTCCTCCACGTAATCCCTAGGTGAGTACCAGCGCACAAAGTCCTCCAGAACACAGCCTGGGTTGGCTGCCTGTGGAGAAACAGGAACACTGTTTGACTTCAGTCTGTGTTCAAATTTAGCTGATAAAATCTATAAATATGGCATTAAGAACAAATAATTTTTTTTCAAGAACCATGCAATAATGCAAGTGGTAATACAATTAGCAGAAGCTGAAAAATGTATTCTGTCAAAAGTCCTGAGGATTGACTCAGTTACTGGCATTATTTCAGAAAGCAAAATGTCTGGAGCTGTTAGACTGTTATGGAAGCAGATTGCATTCACCAAATAAAAATAAAAACAGAAACCTTATTCTGTACCTCATAATAACAAGACAAAAAATAATAAAAATGGTATAATCAAAAGACAATATCTCAGATACGATAAGATTAGATTCCACACTGGGGAAAATGTACTTGTGGAACAAACTCCTATTTTGTGTTCGGGAGACAGACACGGTCAACACTTTTAAGAGTAGACTTAAGACTTTCCTTTTTGAACTCAACTTTAATTTTGAACTTTAACTAATAAAAGTAGCAGTCTGTTGCTGAAGTTGTTACTCTCCCCCAGTTTCTCTAGGGGGTCTAGGGGGCAGTCCAGGACAGAGTCCTGCACACTCCAAAGGACCTCAGGTTTGTACAGGTCTGTGTCTGCGTTGTCTGTACAGTAGGGCTGCAACTAACGATTAATCTGTTGATTATTTTGTCAATTATTTTTTCGATGAATCAGATTAAAAAAAAAACAAACAAAAAAAAACATTAATTTCCAACCCTTTATTCAAAAACAGAACTGACAGTGCAAATTCACAGTGCAAAAAATCTTCAGAAAGTGCACAAACAGGTTGCTCCTTGAACATTCCTAAGCTGTTAAAGTAATAATAAGTAAAACAAATGGACTAACCCAAAAAACATACACACTCATGCTTTACATTTGCCAAATATATAGGCATTTTTTAAAATTGCACAAAAAGTGCACAAAAAGATGTATATTTTTGGGACTAAACCATTTTCAGCTCGTTTTTACTTCTTTAACATTTGGGCTTATAAACAATGCTTAATGTATATGGAACCTAGGCTATCATAGCCATTCATATAGAGGAATATGAGTGAAAAATCTACAATGCACTAAAGAATTTCAAGAACGAAAAGTAGATTTTTGTCAATCACAATCTGTTTCGTCTTACTAGCATTGATGTGAAGGTGGTTGAGATCGCATCGGTCAACAAAGTCTGTGATGACCCCCCTGTACTTCTGCTCATTTCCTTCTGATACATGTCCCATGATGGTTGTATCATCAGAGAACTTCTGGAGGTGACAGCTGTCATTGTGTTGTGAAAAGGAGAGACCACTGTACCTTGTGGGCCCACTGTGCTGCCAATCACCACATCATACAGTAGTAGCGACTCAAAAGCTCCCCTTCAAGCTAAAGGCCAGCTGAATGGCAGCTGTATTACTGCCAAGTTCTAGCCAAGTTCCAGTGGCTGGAATGACCCCCTCCTTCTCCTGGGCGTGTCGATTTTTTACAGTAATTCATTGAATTACAGGGTATGACCAGGAGATGGTGCTTCTCTCACAGAATTTTTTTACAGTTGTTCTACCTGGAGATGACGTAGCTTACACACCGCATTAGCATTCTCATTGCTCAGCCATTTGTTTGCACTTAATGGGCTTTTTGGTCTCCCAGTGTCACACAAATCACAGCACGGAAAATGCAGCTGGTTTAACTACTGTAAGTACTTAGTACTTGATGGACAGTGTGGTGAAGTTGTCCTGTCCCCTTAGCAGAGAAACAGCTCCAAAGCATAATGTTTCCACCTCCATGCTTGATGGTGGGGATGGTGGTTGGGTGGTGTTGCTTCCATTTTCGAATAATTGCAGTTGTCTCTTTCTCACCAAGCCTACAAGAAACATCTGACCTCTGTGCTTGCCAACAAGGATTTCTCCACCAAGTACTATGTCATGTTTTCTTTAGGGGATCAAATACTTATTTCCCTCAGTGAAATGCAAATAAATTTATAACTTTTATATAATGTGATTTTCTGGATATTTTTTTAATATTCTGTCGCTCACTGTTAAAATAAACCTACCATTAAAATTATAGACTGTTCATTTATTTGTCAGACAGACAGAGATTTTCCCTGCAAAACTGACTATCAATAGGGTGCCCGCAGTAAACTGAGCAAATCATACTCAACCTCTTAACATGACACTTAACTTCCCTCTTAAATGCATATGCAATGAGGAGAGAGACGTACAAATTAAAAACACAAACACAAATGAAACACAAACTGACATGTGTATGTCTGCCTGTCTTACCTTAAAGGATTCCATGTCAGAGAGCAGACAGGCACTCTGCATCCGGGCACGGAGGTGAGTACCCTCGGCTGATGTTCCTAGTTTGGCGAGTACTTCTGACTGCTCCTCTAACAGATCTTCTGTCATAGGAGCAGGTTCCTAAACACACATACTAATTCACTAATATAATTTGCACAGAGATATTTGTATGCACATATTTTTAAATATTAATTTAGTCAAGTAAGTAAAACACACAATATTTTTTCACAGAAATGTATTTTTTTTTAAAAACTGGTCTAATCATAGAACAACAAACATTAAGTTGATAAGGCTATCACTTACCAGTAACCATGAATACCAACATAAAGTATTAAAAAGACAATAAATAATGGTAATGTCACTCAACAGACTCAGTGTTAAAGTTCTGTTTAACCATCTTTTTTTATAATCAAATATTAACAATTCTATGTTTGTATATGGATACATTAGGGCAGTCCTTCTCAAATAGTGGGCATCGCACTGCGGTACGATGCCCACTATTTGTGCGATGGGGAACATGCTTTTTTTTGCCTTACTAGAATAAAGTATAATTGCACATCCACTACAGTAGTTGGCAGTGGCGTTCTCATTGTCAGAGTGTGCACAGGGAGTATTAGGTCTATGGTGTAGGGCAGTGAGATGATTAATTACTAATAAAACTGGCCCGCAGATTGGCGCGTACGGAGTAGTGATGGGTCGGTCGCGAACGAAGCGGCTCTTAGACCTGGCTCTTTGAGGTGAACGACGGGAGCCGGCTAGTGAGCCGAGCCAAAAGAGCCAGTTCTCTAAAAAGAGCCGGAATGCCCAGTGCCGAGTGCACGATCCCCGTCTTCTCTTCACTTCAAATTTTCGAGGGCTGACTGGTCCGCGGCGCAAATAAGGTTGGGAACCACCAGTGTAGGGTTTTTTTTTGCACCAAACAGGCGATATGAAGTGCAGTAAACAAACCTGTTACAGACTAAAAAACAATGTTAATAAAATTATTCTTTGTTGTAAGTTGAACTATATTTCTTTTTTTTTTCTTTTCTTTAATGTTAATAAGGATACAATGTTATGCAGAGGTGTACTTATAACAATTTTATAGACAATAGACGGGGGGTATTGTTTTCTTCTTGCTGGGGGGGCGTAACAGAAAATAATTGAGAAGCACTGCATTAGGGATATATTAGAATGATGTAATGATAATATTAAATGGATGATAACATATGAAGTGTGTGTGAATGAGAGTGAGACAAACAATGATAGAGACCTATAGAGATTCTGACCTGTGTGACAGGAACGTAGAGAGGCTCCATGGAGTTGAGTAAGGTCATGTTGTTATAGGGGTGTAGCCTACCCTCTGCTTTACTTTCACCTTGAGTATGTGCAACCTCTATCTCCCCCTGGTCACTCAGGCACTCAAAGAACTCATCATCACTGTCGCTCCATGAGTCCCAGGATTTCCCTGGAGACACTTCTTTTGTTGAGGTGGATACCGTCATTGCTGTCAAAGATTCTGGTACGGGCCGAACATTCTGGCAGCCACCCCACACTCTCCGCTCTCTCTCTTTGCTTCCTTCCAGGACCTTGCGAGCTTCATCTCTGGCCCTCTTCCTCTCGATACAGCAGTTAAGCATCTATGCAGGAATACCAGCCCTTTTTAGACACTGAATACTTGTCTGTCAGTCTATTTGACTTGTCTTTGTCTTGTCTTTACTCTGTTAAAATTATAACTTTTTGTCATTCAGATGTTGAGTTCCTTACAGCTTTATTAGCACATAATACTCTGTTAAAGAAATAGCGAGCATGCAGATTTTTGCAGCTCTTAAGCTAATCCATTTGTACATTTTCCTATTGGTATTTATTGGATAGTGAATGTCCTAAGTTTTGTGTCATTTGACTCTCCACACAAAACAGACCACACAAGTGATGATGGAGAGCTAAAAAACAGCATTCTAAAAAAATATGTAGCAAACTTTTTTCTACAACATTGTTGCCCCAAATGAGGCAAGAAAGGAATTCTGGAAGAAAATTGTAAATTTAACTCAATGAGATCTCAATGCTCACTTTAAATACAGGATATTTAAACTGAAAGTGTGCCAAAATTCAGGTTATGTATGTGTATGTATTTATAGAAGAATATTATTGCGAAATTTAAATATACCCTGGTAAAACAAGCAACCAATGAAATGTAACCATTTCATTAAACATATAAATACATAAATAAATACTTTCATTGGCACTAAAGAAATAACAATAATAATAATTAAAGAAAACTGCACACATCATGTACACACTGACGCAGTTTAGGGTTTTAAGGTCTTGCCTATAGCATCACATTTTTCTTTTCATTCATTTCATTAATTTCATTTTAGCCATTTTGTTTCCTTACCATCATGATTATTATTGTATAAAATAAATCATTAGAAATAAAAAATAAATAAATAACTGAAAAAGTAAAAACTTGGCCTTACCTATGATTTTCTCAAATCTCCCCATTAAGAATAACCATGACACTGACTTATTCGGCTTGTGTATTTTTCTATCTATTCTTCTATCCTTCCATCCTCAAACACACACATTTATACATTTAGTATAAATGGCTACCTGAAGCTTCTGATGCAAAAGACAACAGCGAAGATCAGGAGGTCCACCAGTTAGTCTGCATTAAGAAGCATATAGAGAAAATAACATGAATATGAGTGAATATGACTATAAATATACAGCAACTACATCAAGTACTTCCTGAACTGCTTCAACCTGTGCAGCCTTGAAAAAACAATTACCTTGCATACAGTTTGTATCTTGATGTATATACACTTGTATTTCTGAATTTTATTTGCCTGTGTTTGAATACTCAAAATAAGTGGTATAAATTAAATCTACATTCAATCAAAATGTGCCGACATCGCAAAAATGACACAACTTAGGCAGTTACTATGATGTTTAGGATGCAGATGTCAAAATGTTAAACCACATGTAAAGTGCTATAATCTACAGTATAGCCCTTTTCAAACAAGCCTAGGAGCAGTTTATACCCACCCATAGATGAGGTAGTTGTTTTCCCAGCGGTAGCGCAACTCAAGGACAAACTCCTGCCAGAGGTGGGCGACAGCTCGCAAGCCACCATGGTTGTAGTTGACCAGACACACACACAGTGCCAGTCGGTAGGTCAGACTATCACTAGGTGCTGACTTCAACTGGAGAAATAGGTTCTGGACACAGGGATAGAAAGCAGGAAAAACAATGTATAAACAGCCTACAGAAAAGTTTAATTCAGAAGAAGAATCAAATGTAGGGAAAAACTGAGTAATGGTGATTATGTTAATTGAAACTACTTAGGGAATTTGTGTACAAAAACTTTTCAAAAGGTTTGCACGTCATTACTGCCATTTCACCATGTTGTCATCAGTTCTGTTCAGTGTGAAATGCAGAAGATTGTTCAATCAGAAGCTATCGAACGAAGGCTGCGTAAATGTGTTTGCCTTGAATGGCAGCCAATGTGGTCAATGTATGAATTTATGAATGCGGTGTAAAAGCCAATGAGTGATCAGAACACTAGAAAGGTGCTATAGAGGTACAGTCCAATTACTATGGTTCTGCATTGAATGTTTCATGTACAAGTCCTTATTAAAAACATCCTTGATTGGCACCCCAGTCAAACTGTCACAGTATGTGGTAAAAGAGCAAACGTACATCGTCATTTTTATCTTGATCAGCTTTCCCCCAGGCATTTGACTGTGCAGTTTTATCCTTGCTATTGTCTGAAGACTTCTCAACAGCAGCATCTGGGAAGAGATACTGAGACAGAACAATACATAAATATTTAAATATAAGTGCAATTCAATATTTACATAAAATCAATCTATGAGTTTAAGAATGTCTCGCCTATCAACATATTTAGTCCAACCCAGCCTTTGTGCTAAATTGACATTAAGCAAAAGTGAGATATCTCTGACGTCCTAGGGGAAAATTGATTCCAAGGCTTGCACATGTTCGTGTCTCATGGGAAAAATATGCAGATACATTCAATACATACACATTTTTTAGGTTAGGAGAAGATAGACTTTGATGATCCCACACGCTTGTTACAGCATTATTATTATTATTAAGAAATACTTAGGAAAAAAATCCAAGATATATAAGACTATACTGTATATCGTCCTCCAACGACAGCTGTATCAGAGAACTTGTGGTGGTGACAGCTGTCAGTGTTGTGCCTGAAGTCTAAAGAAAGGGCTGCAAATCACTACATCAGACATGCAGTCATGAAGTCTCACATACTGTCGGTGAGGTAGTTAATAGTCGACGCAGGCAGGTGGCAGTCAACTAGCTTTAGAATCAGAATCAGAAATACTTTAATAATCCCAAGGGGAAAATTATTTTTGTTACAATACTCCAGTTTAAGTTAAACAAGTAATAATCATCATCATAGATAGATAGATAGATAGATAGATAGATAGATAGATAGATAGATAGATAGATAGATAGATAGATAGATAGATAGATAGATAGATAGATAGATAGATAGATAGATAGATAGATAGATAGATAGATAGATAGATAGATAGATAGATAGATAGATAGATAGATAGATAGTGTCCAGCTTCTCCCCCACGACATCACCAGCTCTCCTGATCAGTTTATTGAGCTTGTTGGTGTCTGCGATCTTCAGCCCACTGCCCCAGCATGTGACAGCGAAGAAGATCGCACTGGCCACAACAGACTCATAAAACATCCTCAGCATTGTCCGGCAGATGTTAAAGGACCTCAGCCTCCTTAGGAAGAAGAGTCGGCTTTGGCCCTTTTTGTAGACAGCCTCTGTGTTTCTAGTCCAGTCCAGTTTTTTATTCAAGTACACCCCCAGGTACTTATACTCCTCAACAATATCCACAGGGGCGCCCTGGATGGAAACGGGGGTCACTGGTGTTTTCGCCCTCCTCAGATCCACTTAGTTCCTTCGTCTTTGTCACATTGAGCTGCAGATGGATCAGCTAAGTCCAAGTGACAAAGTTGCCCACAACAGTCCTGTATTCACTATCATCACCCTTTTCAATACAACCAACTATTGCTGAGTCATCAGAAAACTTCTGAAGGTGGCAGGATTCGGTGCAATAGTTGAAATCTGAGGTGAAAAGGGTGAAGAGGAAGGGAGAGAGAACAGTCCCCTGTGGGGCCCCAGTGTTACTGACCACCTTATCAGACACAGTTCTGTAGGTACTGTGGTCTGCCCATCAGGTAGTCAACAATCCAAGACACAATGGGGGCCTCCACCTGCATTGCAGTCATCTTCTCACCCAGTAGAGTCGGACGGATGGTGTTAAAAGCACTGGAGAAGTCAAAGAACATGATTCTCACAGTGCGTAGACTCTGTTCAGCAGGTAGATGATGCCGTCCTCAACTCCCAGTCGGGGCTGGTAGGCGAACTGTAGTGGATCACTGAAGGGCCTGACCATAGGTTTTAGCTGCTCCAGGACGAGCCTCTCTAGGGTCTTCATTATGTGGGACGTCAAGGCTACCGGTCTGTAGTCCTGAGGGCCACTGGGACGTGGCGTTTTTGGCACAGGAATAAGGCAGGACGTCTTCCACAACACTGGGACCCTCTGGAGGTGAATGCTCAGGCTGAAGACTTGACACGGTACTCCACACAGCTGAGGGGCACAGGCTTTAAGCACCCTTGGAAAAACACTGTCAGGACCTGCAGCCTTGCCGGGGTGGAGTCTCGTCAGTTGTCTTCTCACCAGGTCAGGTGTAAAGGACAATGTAGAGGTGACAGTTGGGGGAGGGGGGAGGTCCTCAGGTTGTGGCGGACATGATGCAGAGCAGGGGAAATGGGTAGAGTAGGTGGTAGTTAATTGACGTGGTGAGGTGCAGACAAGGGGTCTGTAAGGAGGGGGAGTAGGGGGAGGTACAGTGGTAATAGTTGTTGTAGTTGGGTAGCCAGCAGCAGAGTCTTGAGGGGTAGGGGCCACAGTATCAAACCTATTGAAAAATAGGTTCAGTTCATTGGCTCGGTCTACACGTCCCTCCAGCCCCGTGCTACTAGTCTTCTGGAACCTGGTGATGGTTCTCATTCCACTCCACACATCCCTCATGTTGTTTCGCTGGAGTTTATTCTCCAGCTTTCTCCCATAATTATCTTTAGCCTCCCTGATTTCAAATTTGAGTACCTCCTGCACTCTCCTCACCACATCACGGATGCCATCTCTGAAAACTCTTTTCTTTTCATTAAGGATAGCCTTAATGTCCTTGGTGATCCAAGGTTTATTATTAGCGTAACAGGTGACAGATTGAGCTGGAACATTGCAGTCATTGCATTGCGTGGCTCCGCGTTAGCGCCGTTAGCTCATCCATTTTGTTGCTAAGAGACCGCACATTTCCCATAACAACAGAGGGGAGACACGGCTTAAATCTTCTTCTCTCCATTAGTCCGTCCCGTCTCGACCCTCCTCCCCGACGTTGCTTCCCTCCTCTGCATCCCCGGTATGGTTTTCTCCAGAGTTCAGCTGGTATATCGGCTGGTCTTGCTACTATGCCGGCCGGCATTAGCGCGATCAGCTGTTCCCCGGAGTAAACAAAGGCAGCGTTTCCAGGTGGAAGCAGCATTTAAAAAACAACACGAAGAAAAAAACACGACAAAAAGCACAAAAACTCTCTAAAAACAACCTCGTTAGAGAGGGTAGGACTTCACAGAGTAACAGTGAAGATAAGAAAAATTAACAAAAGAAAAAAGTTAAAAAGTTAAAAAGCAACCTCAAAAGCTGGAGCATCATAACAGGCAGCGTGCAGCTTTTGCACATGCGCAGTCCTCGATGATATCCCCCTTAGCAGTGATGTCTGTATTGTGTTGAAAAGACTAGAAAAAACAAACATATGACCGAACACGGCTTCCAATGTTTTCCAGGTGTGAGAGAGATCTGTGTAGCAGTAGATGATTTTTTTGGTTGTTTATTAATACATATTCAAGTCATCATTAAATAATGATTATGGGCTGAAAATGCAGTATTTTAGCATTAATTTGAGGGTATTCACATCCAAACTGGAAGAAGGGTTAGGAATTACAACTTAGACAATTGACTGAAAAACTTTTTCATGGACAGGCTATTCCTTTGTCATTTATTTTAGTTTATTCCAGGTGTAGCATTCGCATTTGGAAGCTGTTGCTGTGAACTTCCATGATGCTGTCAAAGGAGCTCTCAATGCAAGTAAAAGGCCATCCTTAGGCTACAGGACAAAAAAATCCATCAGAGAGGTAGCAAGAACATTAGGAGTGGCCAAATCAACAGGAGGTAGGCATGTCATTATCCAAATCTACCATAAAGAGAAGACTTCACAAAAGCAAATACAAGATTGACAATGACTGAACTGAATACTGTGGAACTTTTTAGGCAAGGAAGTGCAATATTCTGCAATGTCCAAGTCAATCGCCTGATCTCATTTCGATCCAGCATGCATTTCACTTGACAAAGACAAAACCTAAGGTAGTAAGACCTGCAAACAAGAAACAACTCTCGTTTCTTTCATTTTAAACTCCTAGTGTTTTTAAGTTAATTTTTAACATTTATACTTCAGGCACTTCTTATATTTATCTCTCTTAAAGGAACTTTTTAAACATGTAAATGTGTTGGTTTTCTATTCAATAATATCAACATTCAGCATAAATAACCCTTACCAGTAGGACAGAATTGAGTATATCAGAGTTGAGTGGTGACTCATCAATGTGTCGGTGGCGTCGGATGTGCTTTCGGGCACTGTGTACCATATTAGAGACAGAAAGTTTGGAGATTGGCACTGTGGCTGCTGGCTCTGTCAGCTTAGATAAAGCACAGCTGATGTCATTATTTTCTGCAGAAGAAAAAACAGCAGTATTTATGTATCACATTAAGTAGTTACCAACAGATTTTTCATACTGTATAAATTGTGTATTTGTGTGTTGTATCTCTGAGAGAACATCATCATTTAGAGTTGTGGTAATAGGAGGCTTTATGCAAACATTTCACAAACTAGTGAAAGAAAGTAGCAGACGCCATGCTTTAGAATATGGTGTGCTTAGTGATAAAATGGATGGAAATTCCCATCCATTTCCATGTTGAAAAACAATGCCAGTAATCTGACCTTTGCCCTCTTCTTCAGCCAATCCTCTTCCCAGAATTTCTTCTGTAGACTCTTTCCTACAGCAGAGCTTAAAGAACTCTGTCAGAAAGTCACCTGTATGGGAAGAGAAGAATTATTCAAATCATTGACATTTTTACACTGGTTATATAACTAAGACCAAAACCTTCTGCCTAAGTGACTACCACCCAGTAGCACTTACTTCCACTATCACAAAGCTTTGAGCGGTTAAAACATTCAACAACTCATCCCTCCCTAACTCGCTGGACCCACCTCGATTTCCAGGCAGTGCTATTGCCTTATCAATTTACACTACACACTGTGAATGCTGTTCACTAACTGTAGTATAGCCTTTAATAGCATTGTTCCCCTTCAAGCTCATCATCAAGCTCTGTGATTGGATCCTGGCAGCCAAATGTTGGGATCAGAGGGACTCCACAAATGGATTTTGTTCATTATGTGAATTAAACTTTTACTCTTTTACTGTGAAACATAATCCATTACATTTTTAGTTGTATCTCTCACTTCATATGACACTCATGTAAACTCAACACCCTGGCCTGGTCAACAAAACTCCAGATCGCCTTTGTTCTTTTTTCTTCCCTCACTTACTCACAGACAATGCATGGAGCAACCCGGTTTTCTCCTACAATTCAATTTAGTTCCATTTTATTTATACAGAGTCAATCATAATAAAAGTTATCTCATGACACTTTTCATATAGAGTAGGTCTAGACCATACCAACTTTTTCCTCCCTTCTTTAAGGGTTGTGCCCTGAGCATTACTGGATTACATAAATTCCTTTGGGAAGATTTCTGGTTACACCATTAATTGGCAAAAGAGCAAAATTATGCCCTTAGTGGATCAATTTACTGAGGACTTCCTGAGTAAGTTGCCTTTCAGAGTAGTGAAGGACAGTTTCTCTTATCTGGGACTGAAACTGACCAAGAACCCAGAGCATCTTTTCAGATTGAACTTCATAGAAGCATTAGAGAAACTCAGTGCGAATATCGAGTCCTGGAGGACACTGCCCTTATCCATGATTGGACGGGTTAACGCTATTAAAATGGTGAGCCTACCTAGGTTTCTTTATCTTTTTCAAAACCTGCCTGTGTATTTAAATGCATCCTTTTTTAAGAAGCTCGATTCTATTATATTGCCGTTTGTGTGGGGCTACAAATCACACAGGATATCCAAGGCTCACCTACACAAACCTCTTAAGAAGGGTGGCCTTGGTCTGCCTATTTTTAAACACTACTATTGGGCGGCTAACTCCAGGGTTCTTACCTATTGGAAAAGCGGAGGAACTGATTGATAGGAGCCCTTTGTGGTTACAACTAGAAGCCTCTGCGGTCAAAAATTCTTCACTTCCTGCCCTTCTATTTTCTGGTTCTGCCCTGATAGACAAGTCAATTAAACAAAATTTTACCCTAAAGCATTCTCTGCGAATACTGAGTCAGACAAAGGTGGCCTGCCAGAGTCCTAGTGTTTCCATTCATGCTCCAATATGTCAAAATCATTCATTCAAACCTGGACTGCTAGATGGGGTGTTTAAGGTCTGAAGGGAGAGGGGTATCAAAACATTTTTAGATCTGTACATTGATGGCAAATTTGCATCTTTTACTCAATTAGGGACTCAGTTCAATCTTCCAAATTCCCATTTCTTTCGATATCTTCAAGTCAGACATTACACTAAGGAAAATTGCCCACATTTTGAATCCCTACCACTCATCTTTTTCTTGAAAATCTCTTACTCCCTCCAGACTCGAAGCAGCTGGTATCAAAATTTGTAAACTGCTTTACCACTACTATTTCTTCAGATCACATTAAGGATGCCTGGGCCAGCAACCTGAATTCAAAGATATCAGCAGAGTTCTGGGAAGAGGCAATGTCCCAGGTTCATTCTTGCTCTATTAACTCACGCTACAGGCTAATTCAATATAAGGTGATTCATAGACTACACTACTCAAAAACAAAACTAAACCGCATCTTTCCATCGGTGTCTCCTGTATGTGACAAGTGTTGTTCAGCTGAGGGATCACTAGTGCATCTATTCTGGTTCTGCCCAACTCTGTATAGTTTTTGGACTGCAATCTTTGAGTGGCTTTCGCTAGCCTATTCCAAAGACATTCAGCCTAACCATGACCTGGCCATCTTTGGATGCTCTGTGATGACTATTGAGCTACCACGGAACATGCAGATGGCTTGCGGATAGGAATGGTGGTGGCTAAGTCCACCACTCCACCTTGTTTTGCACACTGGCTGAAAGAAATGCTGTCCATTATACAAATGGAAAAACTCCGTATGTACAAACCCAATACACAAAATAGGTTTGAGAAAACATGGGGACCTTTCTTGGCACAGTGTCACATCACCTGACAACCACAGGGATTCTGACTTATCTGGCTATATAACTATGTAGTACGGTGTTGGATTGGATTAATTTATTCATGTAATTTTACCTTGCTCTGGAGATATTGATATTGCAACATTGTCTGAACAGAATAGCTATCTTGTGAATCTATCTTTTTTTGTTGTTGTTGTTGTTTTGTTTTTTTGTTTTTTCTCCTGTATGTCCTGTTACTGTCTTTGAAAAAACTTGTAAAATATAAATGAAGTATATAAGATAGCCTCACAACCCATAACCCTAACCCATAAATGGTCAATGAACTGATGTTAGCTATAGCTAATTTAGCATCTAACTTATTAGCTAGCTATCTACTGTATAAATATGAATTTCCATGTGTTATTTGCAAGTTAAACATTAATAAATAAACAATTCAATAAACAATATAGTCTCATTGTCTTATTTTTTCACTTTATACACTGCAAGGGATTCATCTTACCCAGTAAACACTGAGGATTTTCAGCTGTCCTGACTCGGACTGACCAGTGAGGAGCTTGAAGTGGGTCAAGGTCACTGCCAGGTCACACAAACAGTACATATATAGTTAAATCATACACACATATACATTTCTGTAAATGTTAATATCAGTAATAATCAATTAAAAATAATGCTAAAGCAATATTGAAGAGTGAGTTTAGTATCTCCATCAGGTATACATCTGGAGGGGATGATGCATTTGGTCATGCGTGTGTCAGTCTGCAGCTAATCCCACATACTACTGAACCAATTAGCCTGATAAATAAAAGTATATGGGACAATCTTACCTGTAGACATCATTATCCACAACTATGCCTTCGGTCAGGTGAGGCCAAGTGGTTGCAAGATGAAGCTCACTACAGATTTTGTTTTGCACAGAGACACATTAAGACACTTTAACTTCATCAAAATATGTTTACATATTGATACAATACATTAATGTAAACATAGCAAAAAGAAAACACATAAGCTTAAATAAATAAAAAAATATATATATATATAATAACAATAATATTAACAATATTAACAATATTAACAATAATAACAATAATAATAATAATAATAATAATAATCAATGTCTTTACCTGATTGGTTCCTCGCAGGCTCCAAATGGAAGCTTTCCAAACTCCACTCCTCCCACTTCACCTCCAAGAAGTGTGTCAAAGTCTGCCAACAAGATACACAAGTACTTATACAAACTTAGACAAACACCATTCACACACATTTAACATTTTTTTTTAATTATTTCTTATTTCTACATTGTAAATTCATTCTGAAGACATCAAAAGTATGAAATAACACATGGAATTATGTTGTATATCTTTAGGAGAGTTAGAGAGGAGAGGTTAGAGAGAGGAACCAGTAACTGCACAGGCAAAAATGTCACAGCAATGAACTCCAAACAGGCAACAGCGGTGACATGCAGCTGGCAAGCATGCATCTGCTTCTTCTGCTTCTTCTGCTTCTTCTGCTTCTTCTGCTTCTGTCCTAAGCTAAAGAAGCTGTAATTAAACCTCTATAAAAACTCACTTTTGACCCAGAGGTTTTAGCCAATTACAAATCAATATCTAACCTCTCCTTACTCTCCAAGATCCTTGAAAAACCTGTCACCAACCAGTTATGTAACTTTCTCCATAACAACAGTTTGAGGATATTCATTGCATCATGACACAGATACAGCACTTCTAATTGCACCAGGCAACTAGAAGAATCTGTACTTCTCTTGTTTAACCTTAGTACTGCATTTGATGGACCATTGACCATCACATACTATTACAGAGACTTGAACATCTAATTAGCTATAATGGAGCTGGTTTCAGTCCTATTCATAAGATCAATCGCAGTTTGTACATGTGAATGATGACAACAAAGTTAGTCTCAGAGTCCCCCAAGGTTTTCTGCTTGGACCAATGTCATTCACGATATAGAGTAGAGTATAGAATATAGAGTAGTTTGATATTATTATAACTTTTACTGTCATTACCAATCAAGCAAGATGAAATTAATCTAATAATTGACTACATTTACCTAAAGAACATAAAACTTGCAATTTTGCTGATGGTAAATAAAACAGAAGTTCTTGTAATTGGCCGTAAACACCTCTGAAACTCTTACCAGACATAGTTCCTCTAGATGAGATCATCTTATCTCAAACAGATGCAGAACAACTAGACCATGAATTTGTACACTTCTAGGCTGCATTATTGCAGCTCATTATCAGACAAAAAAACATACATCACAGCTTTCCATTTATTTTGTTACAAAAGGGTTGGCAGCTCATTCTCAAAACAGCAGCCTTGGACTGCCTCTTATTCAGGATGGGGATCCCTCTTCATAGCCCTATATATAAAAAGGGGAAAGCAAGAGGAAAAGGGGGTGGGCATATTTTAAGTTATTGGGCTCTCTGTGACCCAAATTGACTGTAAATAATTGGGCTTATTAACACATAACACATCGAAATGGCGTTGCACTCAGTGGGAACAGTGATGCTGCGCTTTGGATTGAAAGCATGGCTGACAGGTCAGGTGTGAGTTTGGTGGTTGAGGTGTGAAGGATATTGTAGAGATGGCTGTCAGTAATTAAAAGCCTCACCTCCACTCTCTCGCACCTTGGCACACACCATAGAGGCCATTCCTTTGCACCTGCCTCTCATAGCCCCATCTGGTGTCACTCCAGCTTGTCCCATGTAAGTCCTATCTTGTCAAATGCATCTGACTCCGCTTCAAAAATGTCCTCACTTCCCTTCAGACTCCTAAGATCAAGCAGCTCCTCTGTAATGCAGAGGTTATTATCAACTCCCCTCAAAAAAAAAAAAAAACAGCTATGGGGTCTGTGGCATCTGTGCTCTCATCACATGCAATTATGGGTATAAAAGCATGCCCTTTATCTGACACTTGATGTTTTAAGTTCTCTAACAAGTCTTCCATCCTGAAATCTTCTGCACCACTTGCTATTTTGCGTTTCTTTGGTTCTGCCATTATTAGTCACACTGACAATTTTTTTATTTGACTGACCTTGTTTTGTGGAGAAGCTGCCTTGTTTAAGACAGTACCTGCGCCTAGTGTTAAAATTAAGAACTGTAACACTGTCAAGCGCAAGTTTCATATGTGGGACATATTCAATTATATTTTTAGAATTTGCTGTGCAAAAATGGACCACAGGCCGCAGTTGGACACCCCTAGAATAGAGAATCCAGTCAATTTTCAAATTAAAACACCCTGTGCAAACCTCTGATCATAAAAAACAGCCAAATAGAAAACACAGCATATTTACTCATGGTAGAAGCACATAAACCAAGAAAAAATCTGAGCTAGTGTATGGCTCCTGCTGGGGTTAGTCATGTTGAGTATGGAACAAAACTGCATTGCGACCATGACATGACAGAGACATGTCCGGTGGGGTTCCCCTGCAATTCCTCTATCCCCTCTCCCACTCTATCATGAGAATTCTGCTATGATTTGGCGCTATATAAATAGAATTAACTAAAATTGATTTAAAATCTACTTGGAACACAGAGCAGCTGTATGTTTGTGTTTAGGAAAGCCAGTGTGCCAGATATAATTTTCATTCATTGTGTGAATTTAACTGGACATTTATTGTGAAAAGGATCATGGCAGCACCTGGCTGTCCCAAGAACTCTCTGGTTAGCATCAAGCAGCAACCTCCATTGCTGGAAAATGAAGCATAACGCAGAAATGCTAAAAACTGTAATTCCTCGAGCTACTTGAGCCAGGCTCCAGAAGGGAGTCTATCTCCATAAGCACCCGCATTAATGCCATGACATGAGAGCCCAACTTCACAGCAGAAATTAACATCGAACAGCCTGGTTCAAAAAATGCTTTTTTAAGGCTCAATCATTTATGTGGGATCTAATCTGAGCTGGTAACTGTAATGAACTTGCAACTCTGCAGCAGTCCTAGTCTTCCTTTCCTGGGGCAGTCCTCATAAGAAACCGTTTTAATCTAAAGTTGAATGGTTTTAGCAACAGTACTTTAATTTGTTGACATTTTCCAGATTGACTGACCATCATGTCTTAAAATAATGATGACCTGTCACCAGTTGAATGGTTTCTGCCATAATATGGATTAACAGGGCTATTTATTGCATGGTCTCAAACATTAAAAAGGTAAGCAATTCCCCAAATTAACTTTTGAGAAGGCACACCTGGTAATTAATAACCACCCCAATGAAGTTAACAGAGAATTGTGCAAAAATGTTAAAGAAAAAAGGTGGCTACTTTGAAAGGCCTAAAACATAAAACATTCTGTTTGTTTTTTTTGTTTACTACATAATTCCATATGTGTTCTTTCTTTCAGTTTTGATGTCGTCACTGTTCATCTACAATGTAGAAAGCAATGTGTGCTCTTATGAGGGATTCTATTCGAGGGGTTGAATATGTATTGCACAAAGATGGAAAAAAATACATTTTACCAATAAACCTAATTTGCAATGGGAGTTGAATAATTCTGATTGCAACTGTACATATACATACACATACATATAGGGATGCACTGATCCACATTTATTCACTTTATTTATTCACTTCCAATCCGATACCTGAATTTGGATATCTGCCAATACCGATACTATTCCGATACCAGAGCTCTGTTTGCTTTAATATTGTTATTATTATCATTATTGTTTTATTTGTTTTATATGAGGCTGTAATAAACTCCTCTCTACGGGCAAGTATATGTACGTATGCATGTATGTCCCAAAAGACAACTTGAGGTAAGTATGAGGTCAGAAAACAGGAAAAATCCCATCCTGAAAACAAATATGCAACTGTAAGGGTTTCAAATTGATTGTCAATATGTATTAAATTCCAAGACACTAAACTACTAGTGCAATATACACTATCAAAAACAAAAATACCTGTCATATAAACTACACAGCACAGATACAAATCACTACTATGTAGCAACAGTTTTTAAGTGTCAAATATGAAATAAAGGGTAAACTTCTCTACAAAACTCCTCTCCAAATAAAATACAAAGTGCTGCTTCATCTGATCAGCACACAGAGGTTCCACCTCTCAGAATAGCGGCTTTGCAAACGTTGCACGTTGCTGTCTTGCTTTGCGGCATTTCGACTCTAAAATACACAGCGGACATGTTGTGTGGAAAAGTTTGCTAGCCCCAGTGCTGCTCAATGTTAACCTGCTAGCTGCCTGGCTGCAAACTGCGCAGTGGACATTTTTTTTACTGAAGAACAAAGCAAGCAAACAAGCCAAGCCAACAGTGGTATGTGGAAACCATTAATGTGTTACATTTGAAGAAAAATGAAGGTTAATAATAAATGTATAGAAATGTTGTATATAATGATTATTGCAATATTGTGATATGAAATATTAAAAATATAATATTGTATAATACTACTTGCATTGTTTTTTGACATCATGACAGCTCTGTTATGAAACTGACAGTATGTGATCATATTGGCAAAAATGTAACCACATCATCCTCTGTTCTGTATGTCCTACCTGGAGGTTGTTGTGGCCATGAATACTGCTGCCAGTCCTGGAGAATGTAGGTAAAACGGATAGCAATGTTGACTGGAGGTAGAGGGGACAGGGTACAACCCTGAGGAGAAACAAAAGCAGAAAAATGAGCTGTTG
This sequence comes from Miichthys miiuy, assembly GCA_036365135.1. Lineage (NCBI taxonomy): Eukaryota > Metazoa > Chordata > Actinopteri > Sciaenidae > Miichthys > Miichthys miiuy. The sequence goes on along the minus strand of CM071623.1, from coordinate 4,113,595 downwards.
TCTGGTTAATATACCCACTGCATTAAGTTGTGTATTCTATTTACAGTATGCTTAGAAAAAGATGGTTTATCCCTTTCTATTCCAGGCACTATGGAATCAAATAAACTACATAACTAAAACATAACTACGTAGTAGTAACTAAGTAGTAAAAGTCCCTATTTCATACATGGGGAAACAATAGCACATTCATATGGAGCTATTTTACAGACAACTAAAAACACTGCCAGACTTATCACAGTTACTCTCATAAAACATAATCCAAAATAAAACATGCACCAAAATAGGATGTGTACTTGGAGACACCCACAAAAACAAGACCTAGCATAAGCATAGACTTCAAAATGTTTCACCACTAGAACCCAAAGCAAAGCAAGGGCCTCCTCCTTGATGGTTTAATATGCTTGTTGATGTTTAAGCTTCTTTGAGAATTAGGCCACAGGTTTCTTTTATTTAACCTTCAATGCTTGCACCAGAACTGCCCCTACTCCAACGTCACAAGCATCAACTATGAGCAGAAATGGGCAATGGAAATCTAACATAGCTTTGACCTGAGTGCCTCCTGACATCACTCACTAAATTACCGTAACTGACTTAAAAAAAATAAAGAGATTTGTCAGGAGCTGTAAAAAAAAAAATTCAAGTTTCCAGCTTCATTTGAATATGGTATTTTCACAAAACTTCTGGCTGCACTGCACACAGAGAGAAGTAAAATTACAGTGAAAAACTGTAATTTTACTTCTCTCAGTCTCTCTGTGTGAATTACTTCAAACCAGAAATACAGGAGCAATTATCTCTGCTGAAAAAGCCTTTAAGGGTGTATGTACACCAACATCTAACTTTATCAGGCCTGTAAGCCTTTCTGGTGTTTCTAATGCAGAACCACCATCACAAAAGACACAGCATCCTTTCCTGAATATCTGAAAAATGTCCAATCAACCTTATGCTTTGTATACTGCATCCTGCAACTATTTTGGTCACCCCAGATGCTTTGTCTTTAACCCTCCACAATGATTAAGTGGCTCAAGCTTCAATTTTTGCAATCCATGGACTTCAACATGTCATCTAGTTTCAAAGTGCGCACAATCGTTTTGCTGAATTGAATTTTATCCAAAGCAACTTACAGAGAAGGGAACAATCAAGGTATAGTGTGATAAGAAAGAGTGCTATGACAATTCTTAAATGGGTAGCTTTCCCATGTCCAGTTGTAGGTAGTGCTAGGAGAGAAGGTACTCTCTGAAGAGCTGGGTCTTCAGGAGTTTTTTATAAAAGGTAGAGAGGAACGTATGAAATATGTGCCACCAGAAAGTGAATTTGAATTGTTTATATTTGAATTTGAATTGCTTAACTTGAATAATAGCATTAAAAACTGAATTTGAATCACATATTAAGTATTGTTCAATTTGAATCATTGCATTGAAAATCTGAATTGTAATTTGAAATTGAATTTATTAGTTTGGAACTGAACATTCAGTTCTCACAATTCAAATTCAGTTCTCAAAATTCAGTGACAATGATTCAAATTCTGTTTCTGGTGGCACATATTTCAGCCCATAGGGACACCTCATCTCTGTGTTAAATGTAAATAAAAACAGAATGCAACGATTTGCAAATCTCAGAAAAACATATTTTATTCCCAATAGAACATAAACAACATATCACGTGTTAAAACTGAGACATTTCACCATTTCATGGAAAATATTATATTATTATAATATTTTGAAATAGATGGCAGCAACACATCTGAAAAAAGTTGGGACAGAGCCATGTTCACCATTGTGTAGTGTCTAACATCTGGGAAGTGAGAAGACCAGCTGCTGGAGCATAGATTCACACAGGATCAGGGACTGCAGCAATTCATAGCAGGGTTGTCCGGTGGTGGGGGAGTGAGCGGAGCTGAGGTGGGTTTGAATCTAATTAACTGTCAAATGCTCCTCGAGTTGTTTTTGATTTGTGCCGTATACTTTTCCCGCCTTTTGCTGCCCCTGTCCCAACTTTTTTGAGATGTGTTGGTGATATCAATTTCAAAATAATATCTTCCATGAAATGATAAAACTTCTCAGTTTTAACACGTGATATGTTGTTTATGTTCTATTGGGAATAAAATATGGGTTTGTGAGATTTGCAAATCAATGCATTTTGTTTTTATTTACATTTTATACAGCGTCCCAACTTTTCTGGAATTCGGATTGTAGATTAATCAATCAACTCCACAGCCCTTCTCTCTGTCATAGTGCTCAGATACATTTCTCCAAACTCCAGTCCGACACTTGTCCCGAAACATGTATATCCTGAATAAATATTTAGAAGTTGATGTCTCCCCAACTGACTGGTCTTGAAAAAACCCTGGGAGGGCCTAAATAAAGCAACCACAGAAACACTACATTTATCTGGTTCTATGTAGAAACTAGGGATGCACCGATTGTAAAATTCTGGGCCGATACCGATACCGATGTTTAAAATAATAACTTGGCCGATGGCCGATGCTGATGTTTTTTTCTTTTTGTTATTTATTCCCTTTGTGCCACGGAAACATTACTGAACTGTCTGGAAAGTCTTTTAGCTCTTCATCATACTATCCTTGAATGAGCACAGATTCAATCAGACAATTTTATGAAAACAACCTTTAATGTCTTTTTATATATATATATATATATATATATATATATATATATATATATATATATATATATATATATATATATATATATATATATAAAATATAACCTTAATTCACATGACAAGTTCTTTTCTGAAAAATAACTTTCAAAACTCCTCTTAGATTGGTGTATAGCTAACTAATCAATGAAAAGATTTTTTCAGTACTTACATTGCCCAACAAAATGATTTGAGTGGTTTTAGCCTGATAAACAAAAGCTTACTCAATGAGAAGGTTTACATTAAAACTACATGTCTCTCAGTCCGTGACTTTTCCTAAATATATGTGTTTGATGGCTTCTAAAGCTTACAACGTATTCAAATGAAACAAACTTGATTTCTGAGCATTTATACCTCGGACGCCAATCTGCATATAAACGACAGTTATAGACCACCGAGTCCAGCTGTGGTCACAGCAATTATTACGATGTTTCATTTCATTTTCTCACTTGTAATGTTTTCATACCATCACATTTATTTTTAGCGGTATATGTGAATTAGGAGCGAGTGAGAGACAGAGAGGAGACACCGGGCGTGTACGGGCATAAACTGAAACGGGCCGGTTAGAAATGAAAAGAGGAAAATCACAGAATATAGGATATGTCCAGGACACTCAGGACGTGAGTGAGGGAGGATCAGATGGTGGTTCAGGTAGCGATGAGGAAACTCTCACTGTAAGCTGCACATCTGTCAGCTGCACACCTGTAAGCGGCTGTGCTCCATGCAGACATTTCTCAGACTTTATTTTATAGGCTAAGGGTGGGCGGGGCCGCGTGCATGAAGTGAGCTAAAGGCAGTGGGAGTGTCTGTTGGCACGTTAGCCAGAGCTGTAGTGGGTGTGTGCGTGAGTGAGTGAGACTGCTGCCTGCTGAACAGAGGGTCGCAGGAAGAAGGATCTTAAGTGCCCGTGTTTTGGCTACAAAAACCCGCCATATGATCAATCGGCCACTGCCATTGGTGAATGTCATCTTTATTTGGCGATGGCCGATGGCAGTTAAGGAGGCGAATATCGGCCCATACCGATGTTCAGATACCGATGCATCGGTGCATCCCTAGTAGAAACAGGATAAATGTGTGATTGTGCTACGTCCACTTCCAAGCAAATCTGGTGTGGCCAGTTGGAAACTAAGACCCTCCTTTTAAAGTAGACTCAGTACCATTTGGTTGGCACTTGCACGTAAAAAAGCTGGAGTTCATTTGAATATGTATGAAAAGTTAGTGTGAAAGTACCTAAAAAAATCTTATAACATGGAAGATATCATTGTCTATTTATACATAATCCTTGAAGTGGGAGCACAAAATAAAGAGAATATAGCTCACATAAAGGTACATTGAGAATTTTGGTTTATAGATATGTCAGAATAATTCCATCAATTTATTTTTTTTTTAAATGTGTCTGCTCTATAGCACTTACTATCTTAGACTTGAAGATGTCAAGCAAGCCAGACAAGTGATTGTACTGGTTTGGCACCTTGCGGAGGTGGACCATCTCAAAATCAGTGCGCACACCTGGTCCCTGGCACTCTCCAGCATACATACGCCTCCACTTCTGCTGGATCTGCACAAACACTGGCACCTGGCTGAATGCACAACATACCATAACATATACCATAGTTAACATTTTCAGAACTTACCATAAACACATATGGAATTATGTAGTAAACAAAAACATATAAACAAACCAAAATATGTTTTAGATTTTTCAAATTAGTCACCTTTTTCTTTGATTACAGCTTTGCACACTCTTAGCATTTCCTCATTAACCCCTTCTTTCACTGTATGGTCCAACTCATCCCAAACCATATCAACTGAGTTTAGGTCAGGTGATTGTGGAGTCTAGGTCACCTGATGCAGCTTTATGTCTTACAGTAATGATAGACTTGATTGTTTGTGGTAATGGTCTCAAATGCATTAAGAAGTCAAGAAATTCCAGCACCGGACTATAAGCCGCTACTTTTTTCACACGCTTTGAACCCTACGGCCTATACAACCGTGCGGCTAATTTATAGATTTTTACTGGCCAACTGGGGGCACTCTCTAGCAGTAAACGCAAAAGTGAAACAGACATGTGGGGAAAGATTATGCGCTGAAGAAGACTAGTTTTGATTTTAATTTTGCACTGTCATTTTGCGCATCATGCACACACCCTCATCATGGAAAACACACAAAGAAATGCATATGATGCAGCTTTTAAGTTAAAGGCAATCGATCTGGCCGTCAAAGAAGGAAATGGAGCTACTGCACGTAATCTTGGCATCCCGTGTTGATGCCGTGTTGATGCCGTGTTGGTGCCATACTGCCGATTTGCAGGCACAGTTCGGAAAAAAGCTTGTAAAACTAAAAAAAAAAATCTTCCGTGTACCGTCTTTCTGGGTAAATATCTCATGTTACAACATGAAAACCTGCAGCTTATATTCAAGAGCGGCCTATATATGTACAAAATTTATTTTCTTTTAAAATTTAGCTGGTGCGGCTTATATTCAGATGCGTTTAATAGTCCGAAAATTACGGTAATTAACTTTCATAAAGTAGTCATATATTTTAATTAATAGGTGTTACTTATTAATTAAAATAAGGTGTGGCTAAACTTATTAGTGGTATTGTATTTCTGACAGAAGCTCATTTCACTGTCACCTTTACAAAAGCAGGTTAAAAACGTATAATTATAGAATAATTCTTAAACCACTAGCCTATATGTATTTCAATACATTTTTCATTAAAAATAATATGAAATGATGTCAAAGCAAGGATGTTAACACTTCTGCTTCAGTCATTTGAAGGCAGCAGGAGAGATATGAAGATCTAAAACTTCCGATTTTAGAAGTGCCATGTCAGTAAACATGAGCATCTATGTTTACCTTAATTAAATTAGTTATAAATCACACCAGACTACAACAAAATAAGCACACTTAGACACAACTTAGGGAGACACAACTTATCTTGACTCATTTTGCATCACTGACTGCTTTCTACCTTTATTTTAGCAAAATTAGAATTATTATATAATTAATAGTGCAAATGCTTCTTTATCACATCAATTATGATATGAAGTTACCATTTGCAACATAAGATGTTTTAGAATTAATACTGAAATGATACTGATGTGATCTTTATAGGTCTAAAACCTGCTACTTTACACTTGTCACGGTGCTTGCATGATTAAAAGTGGTATGCTTCTGGTCATCATGTACTCATGATGTCATTCAGAGCTGTATTGATTTGGTTAGATTTTAAATTTTCTGAAATTTGTGACAAACATAAAAAGGCAAAAGCTAAAGATATTATTTAGTGCCATAACCCAATTTTCAATTTAAAAAATTGCCTTTAACAGGGATATCTTTTTTTCCCCACATTGGACTAACAGAAAATAGTCAACATTTATGAGGATCACTGCCTTGAGTAATGAATATGACTCACCAGCCACTGTTGGCCAGAGAAATGGAGATGGAACTGAGAAGCAGATTGCATTTGGACTCGCTGATGATAGCCTCACAGTTGGTTCCAGGGGAGATGACCACAAACTCTCGTATACCATACCTGTTACCACAGACACAGTTACAACAGAACATACACATCAGCATTATATTTCTATGCCTATTTGCTATCTTTCCACTTGTCTAGCAACCAGTTTATTAGTGCATCTCATCATCATAGTCGGTACAATTTAATACAGTATTTGATGATACTGCATACATTTGATGCATTAATCACAATGAAGATTAGCAATGTTTTTAATATGCATATAGACAAAATAATAATTTGATTAAGAAAAACAATCCATTTAGTTACTTTGTTTGACAAGCTGTTTTCTGATTGGAAAGGGATTATTTTCTTTTCTTTTGCCCCAACCAATCAGTAGTGAAAAACATATCTGGCTCAGTTGGATACTTAGATATAATAGTTGGAAAGCTCATCAGCTACATCTGTTACATCTGTTAAAACATGCATGCACTATTGGAAAACAGCAGATGACAGGTCAACGCTGGACGATTCCAACAGTGATAAGGGCAAGTTAATGTTACCTAGCTGGCCAAACAGTCAGAAACACAAATACTTCCTTTGTGACATTTCAGGATAATGTCAAGAGGAAAGATAAAAGCTGAAAAAACTTTTTCAACATGACAATGATAAGGAAATGACTGCTAACATTTGTGGCAGTTCCTTGAACAGCCACTTGAGACAAGCTCCAGAAGTGAGTCAGTCCCCATGTTAAAATGTCCAACTTCACAGCAGAAATAAACATGTTTGCAGCCTGGTACAAAAAACAGTTTTGGTCGCTAATTTCTGTTCATGACAACTGTACTGAGGGTGAATTTTTATACAACTCACCAGTTCAAATTAGGGATGTGCCGATCGTTATCGGCCGATATGGACCCTAAACAGGTTGATCAGTGGGCTCTCAAAGTGCAGATCAGAAAAGCCGATCGCGTAACAAGACTTTTTTTGACGTGACGTAAATAACCTGAGACCGTTGTTTTTCCGCACGTGACGTACCTGTCTGAGCCCCTAACACCACGTAGTGGACAGCTGCTAGCTTACTGGCAGGCTAATAAGGAATGGTTCCCCGCACTTGCAGATGGAGCATGAGCCTACTTGTGCACACTGTGCACCAGTGTGGATAGCGAGAGACTATTCAGGACCACAGCACTCGTTGTGGATAAGAAAAGGAGTAAGTTCCAAAAATGCAGAGATGGTTATACTTATAAAGAAAAAATTGCCATTTATGCTTGAGAATTAATTAAGATAGGTCCACCTTTAAAAGGAAAAACATGGTAGCCTAAGCAGTAGTGCTAGAGCCTGTTTTTCTCAGTTTTGGTCTTTGACTTTTGTTGGCATAACTTGGGAAGGCTGTTTATTTTGTTTCATTTATGGGAATACATTTTGTTTTTTGTCCCATTAAGTGGAACTTGCTTATTGCCTCATAGTTAAGGTTTGTTTGTTTGTGCTAAGGTTATTTATCCATAATCTGTAAACTACTCTCTTATAGAGAATAATGAGAATTTTTTTTTTTTAATCAAGTGGATGTAATTTGTGTTTCCTTATAGTTAAGGGCTATTAACCGATACTTGGGGAGTAAGGCAAGTAAATTAAGTAATTTTTATTTATTTTTATTTTATTTCATCTATTGCTCTTGACACAGCATGTAATGTTTACTTTTACACAAATAAAAAGTTGTTTGTGGTTGTGACGGCCCCACCCTTTATGTTGGGGGTGTGTTATTGGCAGGCTGCTGGTTGGTTTGTTTTGTTTCCTAGGTTCAGCAGAGGTGGGACCATCATCAGGGGATGTGCTACACCTGGGCCCGGTGAAGCGCATTTATCTCTGCGCTGGCTGCTCTCGTCTCTCGGTCTCTCACTCCATTCACGCTGTCTGAGGAGGACGCCACGGCGCAGCTGTGCTCTCCTGTTTTCTCTTTCGTTTTCGCACTCACACGTACACACACATGCATCCATGCACGCCTACACTACTGATCACTGACACTGATCTTTTGCTTAATTTTCTGATGTCACAATAAACGTGTCACGGTTGTACTTGAATCTCGTCTCCTCTCCCGTTCTTGGTTACAGTCCCCGAGCCGGACTGTAACAGTGGTACATAAAGATCTTGATTGTATTTATTTATTTTAGTACAAATAGGTTTACCATTGTAAGTGGTGCACAAGGCTAGACTGTAAATACAGGACATGGAGAATTATTATTCTCCCATACATTCTGTGATCGGTATCGGCAGATTTATGATTACTGTGATTGGTGATCGGATCGGCCCCAAGAAATGCTGATCGGAGCATCCCTAGTTCAAATTATATTAAGGCTTAAAGTTAAGCATAATTAAGAGCGTGTCCACTTTGATTAAAAAGTGAGTGCTATTACAGGTGCCTTTGTTTAAGCACCCAGGCATCATTCTGTCTGCCTCATGTCCATCAAAAATCTACAATTTTGCCCAGTTTTAGATTGGCCAGGAGGCAGAAGATTGCAGGACTGCCAAGATGGTGAGCCACCACACTTCCTGATGGTGAGCTTCCTAATTGCTCTTCAGAAACTTATAGGTAAAGTTAATCAAACAGCCAGGGATGGTTATGATAATTGAAAAGTTAATACAAAGTTAGTAACAAATTAGAGACTAACCACCAGTGTAGACCATTTTTCTTGAACCAGGAAGAATTTAAGGATTCAATAAAGAAACCAAATATATACATTATATAATCAAATAAGTATTAGGTTATATAACTGAACTGAACTCACCATCTAACCAGGCAGTGGGCTCGAGGAGGGAAGTCATTGTTCATACACAGAAGGTCTTGCATTGCCAAGGGGAAGGCATCTGGATATGAGATCAAAACTTATAAAAGCTTTTCCTATTAGACTCAACAAACTCTAATATGCTGAATTAAGTTTTAGTTTACTACTCAAACCAGATATAGTGCCTAGTATCACAGGCACACTAGTGTAACAAAAAGCATACAAGAATATACAACTGTAAATATTAAGTTAAAATGCACCTGCTAAAATATTAATATTATCATCACCAACTCAACTCTTTAAGATGACCTACATATTATGACACATTCAAAAATGACTGTACCTTCCTCAAGCTTGTCCTTGCCATCGTCCTTCCCATATTCTTGTTTCAAGAAGTGATGAGTTATGTAGAACTTAAAGTCAGCAAAATTAATATCCTGAGACTTCTCCTCCCAGGTGCCACTGGTGTATTCACCCTATGTTTAAATAATGTAGCATCATAATAGAATGAAGGCAAAGAATCTACTGGCAGCACACTGCACTCTGGTGTTATTAAGCTGAATATTTAAGGCATAATAAAAGCAGAATACCTTTTCAGGGGACACATTTCCTCCTGAGTTCCCCATCAGCTTCCAGTCATTTAACATTTCCTCAACTCTGGACACAAACCTTCAAGGAGATAAAATGAGTGTTGCTGGATTAGCTGGACATACGCAATACCCTACTGCCAACGGTACACATTGATAACTGACTTTTACATATACAAATATACACGGAAATGTACACAGATATGCATCTACTGATGTGGTGAAGCATTTGGTGAAGCATTTCTACAACGTGTTATACTTTCAAAGTGGAAGATGTCAGTCGTGCTACTTCACATGACTAAGTCAATTTTTTTTTGTCAGGTGTAGCATGGGTGTGACACAGTATGTTTCATAAATGAAACACACATCGCCTACGCCACGTGTACATAAACCCTGTGCAAACTCTGTCTATGGAATTTGTAAATGTGATGTCAGAAGTTGGTTAGGCACTAGTGAGGCGTTTTCAGCTACTGTTGTATTGTATTATTGATATGTTCAATCAAGAGGTTATACTGCTACAAAAAACAGCCTCCTCAAGCTTTGAGGCTATAGTTGAAACACAACGGCTGAAGAAAGCGAAGTGACCCATGGCCAGGGAACTGTGTCATTATGGCAGTAAAGCGGTGTCGCATTAGCTACTGTACTGACTACTCGCAACAAGTATAACTTAGTGTAAAATAGATGTAACCTAAACTAGCGATTTTAGCCATCCGTCGCTATAAACGCCTACCGTTCCCATTCTGACGCGGTGGTGAAATCGGTGATCTCAAACACCTCTGACTCGGGCTGGAAGAGATAAACAGGTAAAGATTAAACATACATTCAATTTGAGATGCCTTGAGATACTACACAAAGTTACTTGGCTAAAGAAAACCCACATCACTGTCGGCGGCCATGTTGTTGTTGTTATTGTTCTTGTTCTTCTTCGTCGACTTCTTCTTCCGCCTCCTCCTCTGTCTTCTTCGTCCACATCCTGCATTTTCTGTTTTGCTTCTGTTTCCGGCTGTCTAGACGCTGTGTGCTATTCACTGCCCCCAACAGTTCAAACCTCGAATCGCACTCCTGTTCCTCTGGCGATATGGTGAATATGGTGTATAGAAATCATAGCACCTATGTTCTCAGCACCTATGTTTACTGAAGGCAACAAGACTGAGGAAGGTCCTCAGCTTGGGTCTGTCGTAACCTACAATGTTCTGAAGATAAACTTCAAATGGTGCATCTTAGATTCTTCTTGCCATTCATTTTTGCCCTGTTGTTTTATGCAGGATATGGCTACTTATGTTCATGCTTCTGTCCACACATGTATAAAAATACGTTTTTGTTTTTTTAACAATATTTTTTATTAATTTTTCACTTTTACAAGTAAAGGATGGTTACATAATATGGTTCACAGAAATAAAAAGCCAAACAAACAAGCAAACAGAACAGAACAAACAAATCAAAAACACCAGCTCAGATCCATATAAATAATACCCAGGGTTACAGTAATAATGTGCAGTATGAGCAGTCAAGAAAATCCCTGCAGCATGTTTGTTTTTGAATGTAATATACATGTATGGTACTCTAATGGCACTAGATTAAACACTCTTTGCCAGCCTTTAACAGTTGGTAATTTTTCATTAATCCACTGCAAAAAAATATTCTTCCTCGCTGGGGGGGGTAAAATATGAGAGACACAGGGTCCATCTCCAGTTCTAAACCCAATATCTTTTCTATTTCAGATAACACATTAGACCAATACATTTGCAGTTTCAAACATGACCAAAAACAATGAGTTAGGGTACCAATTTCTATCTTGCATTTAAGGTACATGGGTGAGTGAGTAGGAATTGAAGTGATCCCTGTGGTTGGGGGATATGTGCATTCTGTGTATAATCTTTAACTGTATTGCTTTGGTAGAGGGGGTGAGGGGTGAAGAGGGGTGACAAGGGGCAGCCTTGCCTAGTTCCTCTACACAATGGAAAACTGTCCGATTTAAGCCAATTAGTCAAAATAGCCGCCCAACTATCATACAGAACTTTGACCCACCTAATGAAATTATCACAGACACCAAATTTATTTAAAGTATAAAATAAATAATCCCATTCTACCCAGTCAAAGGCTTTCTCAGCATCTAGAGAAAGCAGGAAAGCCTGAATTACATTGAGAAGGTGCCTGACATTGTTACAGGAGTTACGACCTTTTATAAAACCTGTTTGATCTTCTTTTATAATTTTAGCCAGGAAGTCTTCAAGTCGAGTAGCTAGGATTTTTGAAAGTATCTTCCGGTCCACATTAAGAAAAGCTATCGGTCTGTATGAGGAACAAGACTCTGCGCACTTCCCCTTTTTCAGAATGTGAGAAATATTTGTTTCTGAGTCTGAGGTAATTTATTATGCAAAAACATATCAAGTAATGGGTCTGCTAATAAATTCTTTATAAAATTCACTACCAAACCCATCAGGTCCAGGGGCTTTTCCGTTTTGTAAGGTTTTTATAGCATTCAATACTTCCTCTCTGGAAATGGGGGCGTTAAGATTGGTTTGTTGCTCTGTTGATATAGTAGGCAAACTGAGCTGAGAAAAGAAATCTTCCATTAAGTCAAGTGCATCATATGGTTGTTTAGATGCATACAGTCTAAAATAATATTCCTTGAAGGTGTTGTTTACTTATTGTCATATATGCGATTATTCTGACCATCACAAATGACTGCAATAGATTGTGATTCTGACTTTTTTTTGTAAAGTATGCCAAATATTTTCTGGGTTCATTCCCATGTTCATAAAATCTTTGTCTAGTTGTGATGACCACAGCTGTGGCCACACAACCATAAATGTCGCTAACCTTCTGGTCTCACACATTTGTTTCTAAAGTTAAGTTTTGTTGTATTTTGTTTATACACATTATACATTTAATAAAGTTATTAGTCTACACTGGCTTAATATTTAGTATTGAAATAAATCACAAAGGGATTTTCTGTTTCATATAACACACTTTATTGTTTGATAGTACATCGGTTTTCTATTTGAAGCGTGCACATTTGGTTAGCTTTTGTACAGTCTTCGTTTTAGTATAGTTTCCTAATTTCTGTTCTTTTTGAGTTACCGGTGCTGCTGCTGCTGGGAGCTGGGAATGCCGGGCAAAAGGATCCGCCCCCACACGCTCAGCCATTTTATAGCAGAGAGTACTGACTGGGCCAATGCGAAGGGCCGGCACATCATGGGGGGATTTAGTGCTTTACTGTTCACTCTTTTTTAGACAATTAGTAATTTCACTTGGTTTGGTTAAGTATAGATTATGTTTATTTTAATGAGTTAATTTTCCTGATTTGCTTTGTTGGTAAATTAGCTGTTGTCTTTTGTGTTTAGTGTTTATGTTAACCTCTCTTGTGGTTGATAATAAAGTTCACTTGACTTGTATGGGGTGATCACCCAGTATATAAGTTCCCCTCTTGTGTTCAGTCAGGAGGTCTGTTTGTTTGGTCTTCTGTTAGCTTGTTCAGTTGATGTTTGTACAGTTTTGTTAATTTGACCTCTTTTATGGACCCAATTCTTTATTACTTTTGCTCGGGAAATTTTGTTGCTTCATACTTTGGGTAAATAAAGACCGTTGACCGGAGAATCAACATAGGCTCTTTCTTTTGTTTCAAGCTCAGTCATTAACAAAGTTTGCTTTCTCAATTTCTGCCGCCGCTTGCTGGCTGAAAATGAAATAAAAACCTCTCTAGTATACACCTTTATAGTTTCCCATAGGATGGCAGGGTTATCTATTGTGTTGCTGAAATTTTCTGGAAAGCACTCACTAACACAAAATAAAGATCTTGAGTCAATCAATTGGTCCTTAAAGGTTTTGTCATTTTATTCTTGCAAGAGGAACAGTTCTACAAATGCACAAGACAGTCTGCAGAAAATGTTCAGGGTGGGGCAGTCCCACGCTGATTCTTATACACTTCTGAGTATTCGTCATTATTATGATTTACTTATCTAACTGTAGCAGGTGGCTACAATGGAATGTGCTCATCACTATCAAACCTCACTAACAAGCTCTGCTGGACCGTGTGAACCAAGGTCAAGTTTATACATCAAACTACTGCTACAAACAACTTGCATAAATGAGAGAAAGATTTTTAAGTGCAAGGTACTGAGTGAAACCAAACAAGACTATAAGGCACACAGTTTTATACTTAAAAACTTTTTTTTGAATATTACTGAGATCAAACATGGCTATATATGGTTATAAAAGAACACACAATCATGTAATATAAATTTTCCATTACAATTGACTGAGTTAATAGAAAGAAAATATATAAACTCAGTATTAAAATATGATATGAAGGTATGGTCCTTTAAAATATTGTATTCAGTCTCCAGTATTTTACTCTGTTTCCTGTTAAATTAATAAAATGCTTAAGAAGAAACATATAGATATACACAAGAAACAGTAACTTACAAGATTATCTGCAGGGACACCTGGACATCTGTCACAGTTAGAGAAAGTATTGACCGTCACACTAAATGTTGTGCCATGTTGTATACATTCATTTGAATGGCCAGGATAACTTGTAGCCTATCTAGTTATTAACAACAATTTACAACAACTTGAAAATGTTTTGCACCACAGAGACAGCAAACTTGAACGCCACTGAATGTCAAAGCAGCCGCAGTACACATAGTAAGCAACAGAAAATTAAAGGTTCAGTGTGTAAGACTTAGTGGCAATAATGGTGAGATTTCAGATTGAAATCAACCAGCTTTCTTGTGTCAAAAGTGGCCATTGTCACAGTTGCACAAGTCTGTTGAGGCTATTGAGGTTGAGTTCGCCTAGTGGTGTGTGCACCCCATGCATGTACTGTAGGCTCAGTCCTTACCACAGCCATCCAGGTTCAATTCTAGCCACTGGACCTTTACTGCATGTCATCCACTCTTCAGACGTTTCTATCAAATAAAGGCTCAAAAGCCTAAAAATATATATAGACAAGACGGATGGATAGATGGATAGATGACTTTATTAATCCCTGAAGGGAAATTAGGTCATCATAGCAGTCCAGTATGTTATTAAAAAAAAATACAATAGAATAAAATACCGAGGTATAAATAAATAAAAACAAAAACACAGAAAGGGACAAAGTTCCCATTAGTGGAACAAGGAAACTTAAAAAACACAAGATAAATAAATAGGTAGATAAGGTGCAGTGGGAAGATGGTAATAGTAATGATGATATGATGGTAATGTTATCGTTAATAACAGTATATATAATAATTATAATAATAATATTACATCGTGGATCTCACTTTGTAAAAATATGATACAGGACTGCTGTTATAGAGTTCTTTGCTCTTAGGCTTTACTTCCAAACAATTCAGTCAGCACAGACATAGTACATCAAAGGCCACCAGGGGGCCTCACATATACTTTTCCTGACAGGTAACTTCTTGCCAGGTAAGACATGCCTCGATACCCTAGAGCTCCCTCTAGGGAAATACCAAATATCAAATATAAACAATGTCAAATATAAACTGAAGGAGAATATAGGACATCATGAGAACAAGTAAATTAAATTACATTAGACATGTGTTTCTTAACTTAAATCTTAATTCCTCAAAATCATAATATATATTTTTTCTTCTTCATCTTTACAACTCAGCCTATAATTCCCCCTTAGTACTTTAGCAACTGAAATTAATTAACCAATACATTTCTCGGTCTTAGCCATATATTTAGGATCTATAGTAGTCTGGAGGACGCCCCTCTTTAGTAGAGCGCCTCAAACATGGTGTTTGTGGTACCTGCCCAACAGGACTAGGCTCACTCTTTAGTTTAGGTGGATCACTGTCAGAGTTCTTCACAGGGGTTGTTGGACAGACAGATGCAGGAGACGGCACTTGTTCACCACAGTTGGTGGGTTAGTCACAACCTGGGGTGCACTGAGATCTAATTCAGGAAGTCTGCTTAGCTCCCTCCTCCTGATTTGATCAACATCTCTTCTTAAAACCTGTCCATTCTCTGTGAGTACGGTATATGACAGTGGACCTGTGCACCTCTCAATGGTTCCAGGGATCCATTTGGGACCGTATCGTTCTTTGTAAAAACTAGATTACCTGGAATAAAACATCTGAGTTTGGTAGTCTTATTATGATGAACTTTTTGTTTCCATTGTTTTTTTTTCCATCTTGGTTTTCAAGTCCAGGAGTAACAAATCAAACATGGACCTGGACCTCCTAGACATAAGCATCTTTGCCATGGACAACCCTGTAGTAGAGTGATTCTGTAACTAAACAGGAATATGGACATTTTAGTTTCCAAGCTCTCCTTTCCCCCTTGCATCCTCTTCATCCCCTCCTTAAAGGTCTGGACTGCTCTTTCCGCCAACCAATTTGATGAAGGGTGGAAAGGGGCTGAAGTCACATGTTTTATTCCATTTTTAGACATGAAATCAGCAAACTCAGCACTTGTAAAACAGGTAGCATTATCACTCACCACCATTTTTGGTAATCAATGGATATTGAAGCTTTGTCTGCATTTCTCAAGGGTCACTTGAGTGGTTGCTGTTTTTACTGAATATACATCCATCCACTTAGAATGTGAATCAACCAGCACCAGAAACCATTTTGCCTAAAAATGGACCTGCATAATCCATATTGAAGTCGAGTCCATGGCTTCTCCGGCCATTCCCATGGATGTAATGGTGCTGTAGCAGGGGACTTGCGGTGCCATTGAGCTTCACAATGGTTTACTTCACTTTCCACATCCTGATCCATCCCAGGCCACCAAACATATGACCTTGCCAAACCTTTCATCCTAGCATTTGCATTTTGTTTTCCTGGCCTGTACACTATACGTTACTCATAAGCTTCCTTCCGTAGAGGTATTTGTGAAACCTTTTTATTCCAAAAATCACAGCCAAATCTTCTTTATCCAGCTGCGTATATTCCCCCTTTGCTGGTGTCAAGGTACTAGAGACAAATCTGATTGTTTTTTCTGTTCCATTGTCCATCTTGTGGGATAGCACAGCTCCCACTCCGTATGGTGAGGCGTCAAATGCTAATATTAAATCTTTGTCTCCTGAATAGTGCACCAATACCTTTGCTGATTTTAACAAGTCTTTAGACTTTAAGAAAGTTTCATTTTGACTTTTACTCCATTTCCAGCTTACATTCTTCTTCAACATATAGTGTAAAGGGGCAAGCAATGTTGAAAGATTGGGAAGGAAGTGATTGTAGTAGTTCCGTCACACTAGTTGGGGTTCGGGCCTCAACAACAGGTTTTACCTTGTTTTCTACAGTATGAACTCCTTTAGCATCCACTTTGCATCCAAGGTACTGAACTTCATCAGCCAGCAATGTGCATTTGCTTCTTTTTAGCCTGAGACCAGCAACCACCACTCTGGTTAACACCTCATTCAGGTTCCTGAGGTGTATCTCTCTGGTTGCCCCAGTAACCAAAATATCATCCAAATAGACAGCAACTTGGGGTATTCCCTGAAGGACCCCCTCCATGGTTCTTTGGAAGATTGCAGGTGCAGAAGATACACCAAATGGTAGTCTGTTATACGTAAACATGCCACGATGAGTGTTCACAGTTAGATACTTCTTAGATTGGTCATCCTTTTGGACTTGTTGATATGCATGACTGCTGTCCTCCTCTATTAACAGTCAGTTTATAATCTCCACAAAGTCTATAATTTCCATCTGGCTTGAGTAAGGGAGCAACAGGCGCTGCCCAGTCTGAATATTTAACTGGGGTGATGATATCCTCTTTACGTGCTTTGCGGTGAGCGTATTCTGTCACTTCCGGTTATCAGTGTTACTGCCATGGTGCTCTCTGCTCTGCTCACCTAAACAGATTTTCGTATATTTTTCACATCAGCGATTATCTACATATCTCTACACTATCCTACACTTCACTTATTCTGTTTCTGCACGAAGAGGTCTCTTAACTTTAGTGACCACAATCTGATAGTTTTACTAGTTTCTGTTAGTCACACTAACTAGCCTAGCCGTAGCAATGGCTTCACTCTCCTCTCCTGATCTCTCCTCTCCTGCTCTCTCCTGCCCTGTCTGCCACATCCTTTAGCGATAACAGTACTTGTAATAATTGTAGTTTATTTGTAGCTTTGGAAGCGAGGCTCAGTGATTTAGAGGCACGGTACCGTACCACCGAACAGTCAGCAGCTGCTATAGTTAGCAAGTCCCCTGTAGCCAGTGCGGTACCACCGAAGGTAGCTTCAGCTAGCCGTCCCCCGGCAGTTTCCGAGCAGCCGGCTGGGTGACTGTCTGAAGGAGGCATAGCCCCAAACTGAAGCCCACGGTACACCACCAACCACTCCACTCAGCAACACGCCCGCTGAGAGGCCAACTCTGGTCATTGGCAGCTCCATTTTATGAAACGTGAAGTTAGTGACACCGGGGGCCATAGTTAAATGCATCCCAGACCAGAGCGGGTGACATCGAGTCTAATTTAAAACTGCTGGCTAAAGATAAACGTAGATACAGTAAGATTGTTATTCACGTTGGCGGTAATGACACCCGGTTACGCCAATCGGAGGTCACTAAAATTAATGTTTCATCAGTGTGTGCATACGCCAAAACGATGTCGGACTCCGTAGTTTTCTCTGGACCCCTGCCCAATGTGACCAGTGATGATATGTATAGCCGCATGTCATCATTTCACCGCTGGCTGTCGAGGTTGTGTCCAGCAAACGATGTGGGCTTCATAGGTAATTGGACACCTTTCTGGGGAAAACCTGGTCTGATTAGGAGAGACGGCATCCATCCCACTTTGGATGGAGCAGCTCTCATATCTAGAAATATGGCCAAGTTTATTAGTCGACCAAAACCGTGACAACCCAGAGTTGAGACCAGGAAGCAGAGCTGCAGTCTAACACGCTTCTCTGCGCCTCCATTAGAGCAGCTGCCCACCCAGTCCTTTAGTATAGAGACTGTGTCTGTCCCCCGTCCACCTACATTATTTAAAGATAAAACAAACAGAAGAGGAGTTCATCATAAAAACTTCATAAAAATTAAATCAACATCTCCAACAGTCCAAAATAAGAGAATTAAATGTGGACTCTTGAATATCAGGTCCTTGTCCTCTAAAGCTGTTTTAGTCAATGAATTAATATCTGATTATGATATTGATTTGTTTTGTCTCACTGAAACCTGGCTGCAGGAGGATGAATATGTTAGCTTAAATGAATCCACTCCTCCCAGTCATTGTAATACTCATATTCCTCGAAGTACCGGTCGAGGTGGTGGAGTTGCAGCCATATTTGACTCAAGTCTATTAATAAATCCTAAACCTAAACTAAATTATAATTCATTTGAAAGTCTTGCTCTTAGACTCACTCACCCAACCCGGAAAACATTACAGCCAATTTTATTTGTTACAGAATATTGTGCTCCTGGTCCGTCCTCTGAATTTTTATCTGAATTTGCAGAATTTGCATCAGGCTTCATCCTTAAAACAGATAAAGTAATTATTGTAGGTGATTTTAATATTCATGTGGACAACCACACTGATAGTCTTAGTACTGCGTTCACTCGGCTTCTGCCAGAGTGTAAATAAACCAACTCATTGTCTGAACCACACTCTTGATCTTGTTCTCTCATATGGCATCGAAATTGATCATCTAATAGTCTTTCCACAGAATCCTCTTTTATCTGACCATTTTTTTAATAACCTTTGAGTTCATATTACTGGACTATAAGCCTTTTTGCAGAAACCCCTACAGCAGATGTTTATCTGATAGTGCTGTAGCCAAATTTAAGGAACTGATTCCTTCAGTATTGAATTCAATGTCATGTCTCAATGTAGCAGAGGACTTGTCTGCTTCCTTTAGCCCCTCACAAATAGATCATCTTGTTGATAGTACTACAGGCTCATTACGGACAACTCTAGACTGTATTGCACCTCTGAAAAAGAAGATAATTAAACAAAGGAGGTTAGCACCATGGTATAGCCAGCAGACTTGCAACTTAAAACAAGAGGCACGTAAATCTGAACGCAAATGGTGTGCCACTAAACTGGAAGAATCTTGTTTAGTTGGGCAAGATAATCTTAAAACATACAGGAAGGCTCTGCGTAATGCCAGAGCAGACTATTACTCTTCATTAATAGAGGAAAATAAGAACAATCCCAGGTTTCTCTTCAGCACTGTAGCCAGGCTAACAGAGAATCACAGCTCTATTGAGCCATCTATTCCTTTAGGTCTAAGTAGTAATGACTTCATGAGCTTCTTTAATGATAAAATTATAACTATTAGAAACAAAATCACCTCTTGCCCTCAACAGGCACTGATCTGCATTCTGATACAGCAAGTTTGGAAACAGCTGTAAAACCTGATATATTGTAGCGCGCAAAGTCAGAACCACATTGCTACACACCTTTCCATTAAAACTCATCTCCATTCGTGGCTTCCTCCATCATCCACCCACATTCATCTCCTACTCCAATGGAAATAAACCACCGATCCCCGCGCAGTTTGAATCCGTCCTCCAGGAAGAGCATTTAAGATGAGTGCAAGTCACCGGTGAACGAGAGAGAAAGAAAGAAGAAGAACTGACTCTCCCGTGAGGAAAAGAGTGTCCGCGACCTTAAGCGTGTGTTGAATTCCGCGATATAGCCGTCCTGTGGATTAAATCCTCGTGGCTGGAGTCCCGTCGACACGATTCCCTGTCGGATCAGCTGTCTCAGGAGTCGGGAGATGCCGGTTCCAGTGGAGCAAAGTCCGACTCTGACTGACTGACGAACTAACTTTAAAAACTTCGGTACCGTGAGTACCCGGTGTGCATTTTTGTTTTTTGTGTGTTGGTTGCTGCACCGCGACGAGAGATGATGGTTATTTTGAGTTTATTTCCTTATTTTGTGTTGGCGCATGTACTGGACTGAACTGATAGTTGTGGGGAAAAAAATAAATAAATATATATATATATTGGAAATAGCATTGTTGGTGTGTGATTGCTTTTGTGGGTTATTGTTGATCTGTATGGTTATTATTTTGTGTGTGTTGACTAAACTATTTTTGTTCTGTTTTATTTTACTTTGGCAGACTGACTCTGACTGGCACCCCAGTGTTATTCTAGTCGACTCGCTACAAAAGTGGCACCCCAGATATCTGTATTCACTAAAACCCTGGATTTTGGGGGGAAAAAAAGTGACACCACTTAACCGACACCTGTTAAAATGCCGCAGCAAAGCAAGACTGCAGTCCAACTCAGCCATCTGCAGAGAAAAGGACCACATATTCCTTATTAGATATGGATTTGTGTGGTACATTGAACCGGATCTGTCTCAACCTCTCATTCCTCTGGCAGTGGCATCTCAGGGTGAAGTTGGAAATCATGATGGTTGTTCATCTTTATGAACGACTGAATTGATGGAGGAACCAATGGACACTGATAAAACAATAAAAGCAACTTTGGAGGAAGAATTTAAAATTCTAAGGGAAACATAAAAACAACACCAGGAGGAGTTTGAAAACACAGTTAGAACTTTATTTAAAAATGTCACAGAAACATGAACAACACTTTCAGTACTTACATGAAACTCTGGACAAACAATCAACATTCCTGAGGAATCAGTTTTCAGCAAACCTTAACTGGCGCTTAACACACCATCATACAGAGATTTTAAAGCAGTTGCACAATCAGTTGGGCACCTGCAGGATGATGTGTGGAAACTAGGGATGCACTGATGCATCGGCTGAACATCGGTATCGGCCGATATTCGCCTCCTTAACTGCCATCGGCAAATAAAGATATTCACCGATGGCAGTGGCCGATTGATCATATGGCGGGTTTTTGTAGCCAAAACACGGGCATTTAAGATCCTTCTTCCTGCGACCCTCTGTTCAGCAGGCAGCAGTCTCACTCACGCACACACCCACTACAGCTCTGGCTAACGTGCCAACAGACACTCCCACTACCTTCAGCTCACTTCACGCACACCGGCCCCGCCCGTCCTTAGCCTACAAAATAAAGTCTGAGAAATGTCTGCATGGAGCACAGCTGCTTACAGGTGTGCAGCTGACAGATGTGCAGTTTACAGTGACAGTTTCCTCATCGCTACCTGAACCACCATCCGATCCTCCCTCACTCACGTCCTGAGTGTCCTGGACATATCCTATATTCTGTGATTTTCCTCTTTTCATTTCTAACCGGCCCGTTTCAGTTTATGCCCGTACACGCCCGGTGTCTCCTCTCGTTCTCGCTCGCTCCCAGTTCACATATACCGCTAAAAATAAATGTGATGGTATGAAAACATTACAAGTGAGAAAATGAAACATTGTGACCACAGCTGGACACGGTGGTCTATAACTGTTGTTTATATGCAGATTGGCGTCCGAGGTATAAATGCTCAGAAATCAAGTTTGTTTCATTTTAATACGTTGTAAGCTTTAGAAGCCATCAAACACACATATTTAGGAAAAGTCACGGACTGTGAGACATGTAGTTTTCATGTAAACCTTCTCATTGAGTAAGCTTTTGTTTATCAGGCTAAAACCACTCAAATCATTTTGTTGGGCAATGTAAGTACTGAAAAAATCTTTTCATTGATTAGTTAGCTATACACCAATCTAAGAGGAGTTTTGAAAGTTATTTTTCAGAAAAGAACTTGTCATGTGAATTAAGGTTATATTAAATGTAAAAAAAAAAAAGACATTAAATGCTGTTTTTGTTTCATAAATTTGTCTGATTGAATTTGTGCTCATTCAAGGATAGTATGATGAAGAGCTGAAAGACTTTTAAGACAGTTCAGTAATGTTTCCGTGGCACAAAGGGAATAAATAACAAAAAGAAAAAACATTGGCATCGGCCAGAATTTCACAATCAGTGCATCCCTAGTGGAAACTATCCCAAAAATTCCATGTCCCAGGAATTAGGTACATTGAAACAAACCTTGAATATATCTGCACTTACAACAATCTCTGTGCAAGCAGCATGGAAAAATGTTCGGTTGGAGGAGGCTCAGAGTCAGCGCCTCCATTCTACTGTTCTGACTGATAAGGCAGGTGTGCTTCAGTCTCTTGAGGATTCTCCTGTTCTGTCTGAGGCCAGGGCACGATTAACAGGAAAACGTCCTGTAAAACTGCAGTTTCCATCATTTGGAAAGATTGAGGATGAACCAGATCCCCTCTTGTACTTGGAGAAATGTAATGATATTCTTGCTTTAAATCCACTGACGTGTAATGTTGAGTTCATGGCAACTTTGAGAAATGTTCTACATGGAACAGGGAGAGATGTGGTGCGTTTAAACACACATACCTGATCAGACTTTCAAGAAAAGTTCCGTGCTGCCTTTCTGTCAGAGGATTATGAAGATGAACTGGCAGAGAGAGTAAGGACAAGAGTTCAAGGCGAGGGTGAAAGCATTAGAGATTTTGCTTTCAGTTACCGCTCCTTGTGTCAGAGCCTGGAATTCAGGAAGATGCAGTCTTGAAGCTAATTTTCAGAAACATCAATCCCCATATGGCAAGCCAGCTCCGAGGCAGAGTAACTACAGTGGATGAGTTGGTGAGGCTCGGACAACAACTGGAAAAGGACAGGCTGAGTCAGACTAACTATGAAAACGGACAAAAAAAACTATGAAACAAAAAGAGAAAGTGGAGATGGTTACTGCTAATGACCTGCCACCGCAGAAAGACAACAATCCCCCTGTGGTTTACTGCTGGAGATGTAAAGGCAGTCATGCTCCATATTCATGCCCAAATTATAATCAGTTCAAGAAATCAAGACCCCCTGAACAGTCCCGCCCTCAACAATCCCATCCGCAGCAACAACATTCTCAGCGACCCATCATCGTCAAAACCACTCTGATCAAACCTTCCCACAGCCATTTCACTCTTCAGATCCCCAGAACAATTCTTCAGTGAACGCTGTGACCCATTCAGCTCAACCACCATTATGTGTCACCTCACATCTCTTTGTGCAGGGCCGGAAAAGGTTCAGCATCCCCGGAGGAAGCACTGATACTGCCCTCCCATGACAGCTGAAAGTGCCCTTGACTGTAAATTAAATCAAATCAAATTTTATTTGTATAGCCCAAAGTCACAAAGTACATTTGCCTCGGAGGGCTTTACAATCTGTACAGGGAGTGACAGCCTCTGTCCTTAGACCCTCGGTTCCAGTGAGGAAAAACTTGCCCACAAAAAACCCTTTTAACAGGGAAAAAAAGGTGGAAGAAACCTTAGGAAGAGCCACAGAGGAGGGATCCCTCTCCCAGGACGGAATGGGGGGGAAGTCTAATCATATGGCAGCATAACTAAGGGATGACCTGAGCCAGCCCTAACTATAAGCTTTATCAAAAAGGAAAGTCTTAAGTCTACTCTTAAAAGTGTTGACCGTGTCTGCCTCCCGAACCCAGAATGGTAGTTTGTTCCACAGAAGAGGAGCCTGATAGCTCAAAGCTCTAGCTCCCAATGTACTTTTGGAGACGATAGGAACCACAAGGAACCCAGCATCCTGAGAGCGCAGTGTTCTAGAGGGTAGTAAGATACTATGAGCTCTTTTAGATATGATGGTGTCTGACCATGAAGAGCTTTGTATGTAAGGAGAAGAATTTTAAATTCTATTCTAGATTTAATAGGTAGCCAATGCAAGGAAGCCAAAATGGGAGAGATGTGATCTCTGATCTTGGTTCCTGTCAGAACACATGCAGCAGCATTCTGAATTAACTGCAAAGTCCTAAGAGACTTATTGGAGCAGCCTGATAACAAAGAGTTACAATAGTCCAGCCTAGAAGTAACAAATGCGTGGACTAGTTTTTCTGCATCCACTTGAGATACGATGCGTCTGATTTTGGCGATGTTACGTAAGTGGAAGAATGCAGTCCTCGAAATTTGTTTTATGTGGACATTAAAGGACAAATCCTGATCAAAAACAACTCCAAGATTCTTTACAGTGGAGCTGGAGGCCAGGGTGATCCCGTCTAAAGTAACTAAGTCTCTAGAAAGAGAGTTTCTGAGGTGTTTGGGTCCAATTACAAGAACTTCAGTTTTGTCTGAATTTAACATCAGAAAATTGTAGGTCATCCAACTTTTTATATCCTTAAGGCATACTTGTGATTTGTTTCATCAGGCTTGATCGATAAATATAATTGGGTGTCGTCAGCATAACAATGAAAATTGATAGTGATTCCTAATAATGTTCCCTAAAGGAAGCGTATATAAACTAAATAGAAGTGGTCCTAGTACAGAACCTTGTGGGACTCCATGACAAACTTTGGTATGCATGGAGAATTCATCATTGACGTGAACAAACTGAGATCGATCTAAGAAATACGACTTAAACCAGCTTAGGGCGGTTCCTTTGATGCCAATTTGATGTTCCAGTCTCTGTAAAGAAAGTAAGGAACTGGACAGGAAAAGCTGTTGTTGATACAGGTTCCACATATACTCTGCTAAATGAACATGTCTGGAACAATGTCAAAGATGCAGATGATAAACTTACCTCATGGACTGGTGACCCTCTTTACCTTGCTGATGGTCAACCCAGGAAACCCCTTGGGTGGGTGGAGCTTGAAATAAGCTTGCAGGATAAGACCTGGTTGGTAACTGTGGTGGTCCTAGACTCCAGAACTCTGGCTTTTCCTGCCCTGCTGGTTTGGACTTTGTGTTTTTTACTGGTATGCAGCTTGATGTTGCAGGCGGGATGTACTGGTTCCAGGATAATGTGGAAAAGAAATTCTACTTTTGTGCAGAGTCCTCTCTTTCTGGGGAGGGGGAGACTGGCAACTCTATTGCCTTCTTTTCTGTGGAAGCTCCAGCGGCCACTGCATTGTTCCCTACACCGACCTCTTTGGAAGACTCAGACTTGATGCTGAGGGCAGTTCAGGAGTCTCACCTAGAGGAGCATGTAAATCCTCAGTTACACAACTTGTTACTTAACAATGTTGATGTGTGTACAACCAAAGTAGGACATACTGGGATATTGAAACATCAAATCTTTCTCACCAATCCTGTACCCATTCGACAGAAACCCTATTGAGTCGCCCTCCTAAACAGAAGGTGATGAAGGAACTCATCGAGGACATGCTAAAAGATGACGTCATTGAACCTTCTTGTTGTGCTTGGCCCTCGCCTGTAGTCCTGATTCCCAAAAAAGAAGGGAAACCAAGGTTTTGTGTTGATTACCGAAAAGTAAATGATAACACAGTCACTGATGCTTATCCGATTGCCACAATCCAGGAGATATTGGATAGTCTCTCAGGTGCTGTTGTTTTATCTTCACTAGACCTAAATAGTGGCTACTGGCAAGTGGAGATGAATCCAGAGGTGAGGGAAATTACAGCCTTTATGTGCCCTCATGGACTGTTCCGATTTAAAGTCATGCCATTTGGATTTAAAAATGCCCCTGCCACCTTCCAGAGGCTCACGGAAAGAGCACTGGGAGATCTGAAGGGAATCATCTGTTTTATCTACTTAGATGACATTATCATCTTCTCTTCGTCCTGGGAACAGCATTCTTATGATGTCCAAGCTGTCCTGGACAAACTCCGAACCGCAGGCCTCTCTGTAAACATGAAGAAAAGTAAACTGTTCAGAACCTCTTTGAAATTCCTGGGACATATTGTCTCTGCTACGGGAGTCCATGTTGACCCAGACAAAATTGAGGCTGTGCAGTACCAGCTCTACATACCTCCTAGTTTCCGCTCATAGTTACTGGACTACTTCCACCAAGATCCCCCCTCTGGACATCTGGGCAGGCACAAAACCTACCGAAGACTACAACATCTTGTCTACTGGCCAAAGCTGAGCTGGGATGTCAGAGAACATGTAAAAAACTGTTACACATGTCAACTTTACAACCAGAAAACAGAAAACTCACTGCCCCTGGGAAATGCTGGGAGTGGATTTGATAGGTCCCTTTCCCAAAAGCTCCAATCAAAATGTTTACCTCCTTGTGTTTGTTGATTATTTCTCCCGGTGGGTTGAACTGTTCCCCAACAGAAATGCCACTGCTGAAACCATCTCTCAGGTCATGGTCAAAGACATCTTGACCAGGTGGGGCATTCCTGACTAGCTATCATAGCATTCTATGTCGGTGACAATCATAAGCATTGGGACAAGAACCTGTCTGAATTCCGGTTTGCGATTAACTCTGCAGTCCAGGAGTCAACAGGCGTTTCTCCTGCAGAGCTTAATCTTGGTCGCTCCCTGAGAGGACCTCTTGATACCATGTTGCAACCTCGGGAAATGGCTCCTGACACCCCTCCATACACCAAAATCACACAGCTAAAAGATCTCTGTTCCTTTGTTGAAAAAAATCTGGACTCTGCTCGTCAACGGCAAAAAAGAAACTATGACAAACACCGACGTGACTTTGAGTTTCAGGAACAGGACAGAGTCTGGTTGAGAGCCCATCCTCTCTCCAAGGCTGAAAAATCATTTTCCGCCAAATTAGCCCCAAAATGGCAAGGGCCATATCAGGTAGTGGAACAAGTTGGGCCTGTGAATTAAAAAGTTGTTTTAGAAAATTCAGGCACAGACTTAAAAGTTGTCCACATTTGCTGTCTGCAACCTTGCTACCCGACTGCTCATGACCTACAGGAGCAGGAGAAAAAACACATCTTGTAATCTTGAATGAGGAGTCGGATGAAGAGGACTTCCTTGGGTTCGCAGACTCCTCCTGTTCTATCTCTAATGGAGGATGGATGAAAGGATCTGCAGAGAAACCACAAAATTACAATTCTAACAATACCTAGCACGTGCTTCTGTGTAAACCCCCACACTAAGACAACTACTGCGCCTTACCGTGGGTCGGCTTCTGCTAAGGGGGGAAGGGTGTAGCACTGCAAAGTCAGAACCACATTGCTACACACCTTTCCATTAAAACTCATCTCCATTCATGGCTTCCTCCGTCATCCACCCACAATCATCTACTCCAATGGAAATAAGCCACCGATCCCCACGCAGTTTGAATCCGTCCTCCAGGAAGAGCATTTAGGATGAGTGCAAGTCACCGGTGAACGAGAGATGCTGGTTATTTTGAGTTTATTTCCTTATTTTGTGTTGGAGTCCGCTGAGTTTTGAGTTGGTGCTTTGTGGTAGCGTACTGGACTGGACTGAACTGTGGTATTGTGGAATACTGGAACGGAGTTTTCCTAAATGGACTGAACTGAACTTTTCTGCACTGTGAACTTTTGTGGGTTATTGCTGTGTTGATCTGTATGGTTATTATTTTGTGTGGGTTGACTAAACTATTTTTGTTCTGTTTTATTTTACTTTGTCAGACTTAACTCTGACTGGCACCCCAGCATTATTCTAGTCGACCCGCTACAATATATTTAGACTGTTTTTCTCCCATCGACCTTCATCAAATAACTTTAATAATTTCTTCATCTAAGCCGTCAACCTGTCTCTAGACCCCATCCCAACCAGGCTGCTCAAGGATGTTTTACCTCTAGTTAGCCCTTCTTTATTGGATATGATTAATCCGTCTTAATTATCGGGATATGTACCACAGTCCTTTAAAGTAGCTGTAATTAAACCTCTTCTTAAAAATCCCACCCTAGATCCAGAGGTTTTAGCCAATTACAGACCGATATCAAACCTTCCCTTTCTATCTAAGATACTTAAGAAAGCTGTAGCTAATCAGCTGTGTGAATTTCTCCATAAGAACAGTTTATTTGAGGATTTTCAGTCAGGATTTAGAGTTCATCATAGCACAGAGACCGCATTAGTCAAAGTTACAAATGACCTCCTAATGGCATCAGACAAAGGACTCATCTCTGTACTTGTCCTGTTAGATCTTAGTGCCGCATTTGACACCATTGACCATAATATTCTTTTACAGAGACTGGAACATCAAATTGGCATCAAAGGAACCGCCCTAAGCTGGTTTAAGTCGTATTTCTTAGATCGATCTCAGTTTGTTCACGTCAATAATAATTCCTCCATGCATACCAAAGTTTGTCACAGAGTACCACAAGGTTCTGGACCACTTCTATTCAGTTTATATAATATATAAACTGAATATGCTTCCTCTAGGGAACATTATTAGGAATCACACAAATTTTCATTGTTATGCTGACAACACCCAATTATATTTATCGATCAAGCCTGATAAAACCAATCAGTTAACTAAACTACAAGCATGCCTTAAGGATATAAAAAGTTGGATGACGTACAATTTTCTGATGTTAAATTCAGACAAAACTGAAGTTCTTGTAATTGGACCCAAACACCTCAGAAACTCTCTTTCTAGAGACTTAGTTACTTTAGACGGGATCACCCTGGCCTCCAGCTCCACCATAAAGAATCTTGGAGTTGTTTTTGACCAAGGACTGCATTCTTCCACTTACATAACATTGGCAAAATCAGACGCATCATGTCTCAAGCGGATGCAGAAAAACTAGTCCACGCATTTATTACTTCTAGGTTGGACTATTGTAATTCTTTGTTATCAGGCTGCTCCAATAAGTCTCTTAGGACTTTGCAGCTAATTCAGAATGCTGCTGCACGTGTTCTTACAGGAACCAAGATCAGAGATCACATCTCTCCCATTTTGGCTTCCTTGAACTGGCTACCTGTTAAATCTAGAATAGAATTTAAAATTCTTCTCCTTACATACAAAGCTCTTCATGGTCAGGCACCATCATATCTAAAAGAGCTCATAGTACCTTACTACCCTCTAGAACACTGCGCTCTCAGAATGCTGGGTTCCTTGTGGTTCCTATAGTTTCCAAAAGTAGATTGGCCTTCAGCTATCAAGCTGGGTTTGGGAGGCAGACACGCTCATCACCTTTAAGAGTAGACTTAAGACTTTCCTTTTTGATAGAACTTACAGCTAGGGCTGGCTCAGGTCATCCCTTAGTTATGCTGCCATAGGATTCGACTGCCGGGACTGCTCTCTCTCTCTCTCTTGCTCTCTCTCTTTCTCTCTCTCTCTCTCTCTCTCTCTCTCTCTCTCTCTCTCTCTCTGTGTCTGTCTCTGTCTGTCTCTTTCAGGATTATGCTTAGTCAGGCCCATGCCTGCCTATTGGTTGAAGATGCAGTCACATCTCCCTTTACTGAAAACTCTCTCTTGCTCTCTCTCTTGCTCTCTCTCTTGCTCTCTCTCTCTCTCTCTCTCTCTCCATCTGTAAACGTACATGTCTTATTAATGCATGTTACTAACTAAACTTCTTCCCCGGAGTTTCTGTGCTCTCTTGTCCAGCAGGTTCTCATGGATCGTGACTGCTGCTGTGGTCCTGCACGGCATCCGCCAGAAGAGGAGCTTTCAGCTATCAAGCTCCTATTCTGTGGAACAAACTACCATTCTGGGTTCGGGAGGCAGACACGGTCAACACCTTTTAAAAGTAGACTTAAGACTTTCCTTTTTGATAGAGCTTATAGTTAGGGCTGGCTCAGGTCATCCCTTAATTATGCTGCAGACTAGACTGCCGGGGGACCCTCCCTCCCTCCTTCTCTGTCTGTCTGTCTGTTTCAGGGTTATGCCTTTACTGAAAACTCTCTCTCTCTCTCTCTCTCTCTCTCTCTCTCTCTCTCTCTCTCTCTCTGTGTCTCTCTCTCACCAAATGTACTTTGTGACTTTGGGCTTGGACTTTGATTTGATTTGATTTGATTTGATTTAATCAACCTTTCAATCTCAGCATCAACTTTAGGCTTCGTAGCATAGGGAACAGACCTGGGTCTATAGAAGCGGGGAGTAGCATCAGCAGGCACTTGAATAGTGGCTTTAAACCCTTTTAATGTCCCCAGCTCCTTTTTAACCCCTCATGCTTTGTGAGCACTTGCTGTAGGGTCATGGATTGGGGGTTGTTTGTAATGTGCTGCACTCTGTTTTTGATTTCGGGCCAGTCTAGTTTAACATGCTTCAACCACCATCTTCCCAACAAGTTTGGACCTCTGCCTTTAACTACTATAATAGGCAGTATCTTTTCCTGCATCTTGTAGTTAACTGTCACATAAGACTTTCCGAGCACCTTTATCCTTTGTTTATTATATGTTTCTCAAATCCAGGTGGGTTTTTTTTTAGTGGAAGAGCATTTTTTACTTTTTCTCTGAAGGTTCCTTCATTTAATATGGTGAACTGGTTCCCCATAAATTCAAATTCTCAAATTTATGCAAACCTTATAGGGTAGCTCCCTCTCCTCTCCATCCTTGATGAACAATAGTGCACCTTGCGCTCCTGCTTGAAGTTCCTTCCCCTTCCTTCTCTTGATCTTTTGTCTATCCCCTTTCCAGCATTGTTCTTTTTCTTATTGCGACACGTTCGTGCCAGGTGTCCAATCATTCCACATGCATGACATTTTTCAAAACGACAGTCTGCTGGTTAATGTTTCCCCTTGCAGCAGTAACATTCTTTGTCAATTTGCACATTCCCATGACTCTTGGATTCACCACTCCTCACTGCATTACATGACATAGCTCCAACTTTCATTTGCAAGTCCTGCACATTTTTATTTGCAGACTCCATAGCTTGGGTCAAAGACAAGGCACTTAGAAATGTGAGAGCAGTCTCCGATAGTAATCTTCTTTGAATTCTGCCATCATTTATCCCACACACCAGCCTGTCCCGTAACATTTGTGATAATGTCTCTCCATAGTTACAGTCTTGGGATAACTTCCTTAATTCTGCCACATATTCAGCAACAGATTCAGTAGGTTTCCTCATGCGGGAATCAAATGTAAGTCTCTGGACAATTTTACTGGGCTTGGGATTAAAATGGTTTTTCAGTAATGTTACCAATTGTGCAAAAGTCTTTTCTCCAGGCTCTGTGGGACTTAGGAGATTTCTTATCAGACTGTAGGTTTGTGCACCCACCACACTGAGCAATATGGATTACTTTTCTTGACAGGTAACTTCCTACTAGGTAAACACATGCCTTGATCCCCTAGAGCTCCCTCTAGGGAAATACCAAATATCAAATATAAACAATGTCAAGATACAACAACGACAACAACGACGACAACGATGATGATATAGATACATATAGATATGTGTCATATATTTAACCTGTGGAAGGTGTGCATACATACATAACCGCAATATATAATGTGTACACATGTATAAATATATGTATATATACATACGATATGATATGATATGATATGA
Organism: Miichthys miiuy; assembly: GCA_036365135.1. Taxonomy (NCBI): domain Eukaryota; kingdom Metazoa; phylum Chordata; class Actinopteri; family Sciaenidae; genus Miichthys; species Miichthys miiuy. Next base: position 4,082,080 of record CM071623.1, on the reverse strand, counting down.
TATGATATATAGTATGTATGTTATATGCATAATAAATACTTGTACATACTATAAATAATATACTATGAGTATAAATATGTAAATAGAATGTGAAAAAATACAAGAATATTTTATAAATATGATATATAATATCAATATACTTCATATCATATGTGATATGTGTTAATATAAATATTAACACATATCACATATGATATGAAGTATATGTTCCAGTATTTGGAGTGGAGTGTCGGGGTACAGAGTGCAAAAGTTGGTAGATTTAGTCCAGTTCTGTAATAGTGGCTCTGACAGAGGTAGATGAGTTATAAAGTCTTATTGCAGTAGGGAGGAATGGTTTTCTGTATCATTCCTTAGAGCAGTGGGGTTGAATGAGTCTGTTGCTGAAGCTGCTCTTTAGTTTGTCCATTGTTTTGTGGAGGGTGAGAGGCATTGTCCATGATTGCCTCTGCCTTTCTGATGAGTTTGTTGAGCCTGTTGGTGTCCTTTGCCTTGATGCTCTCACCCCAGGACACCACAGCAAAGAAGATGGTGCTCGCTACAACAGACTGATAGAACATCTGCAGCATCTTGTTGCAGACATTAAAGGACCTGAGCCTCCTCAGGAAGTAAAGCCCTTCTTGTAGACGGCCTCTGTGTTAGTTGACCATTCCAGTTTATTGTCCCGTGTGACACCCAAGTACTTGTATGATGGCACTATATTCCTCCTGAAGTCCACCACCATCTCCTTTGTCTTTGCCACATCCAGCTGCAAGTGGTTCTCACTACACCACTTCGGTCGACCAGGTCCCTATACTCAGCCTACCTCCCGCCACGTCATCAGAGAATTTCTGCAGATGACACAACTCAGTGCAATACTTAAAGTCTGCAGTGTAGGTGGTGAAGAGGAAGGGAGACACAATTCCCTGGGGGGCCCCGATGTTACTAAGCAGACAGTCTGACACACAGTTCTGTAAATTGTATGGTTGTTTTAACATTACTATATTCTCACCTGGTCTGTGCAGTATGACCATCACCAATACAACACAGACGTGTTGAGCAAATGCTGGTCAGCCTACAAATCCACATTTACAGAGCTCATTGCATCATGGGAAATCCCCCAGCAGTCTAGGCCTATGAAAGGATAACTAAGGGATGGTTTAGGGTTCACCTGAACTCCACTGAAATTCTGTATGGTACGATTCCTCTCAATACATGTGCTGCAGCATTTGGATGAAAGTCCTAATGGACTTATTTGGGCAGCCTGATATACTTGCAATAATCCAGTGTAGCAGTAACAAATGCAGTAACTATTTTTTCTGCACCTGCTTGAGACAGGGGAAAATAGTCCTTGACGTTTGTTTTATGTGGACGTTAAAGGGCAAAAACAGAAAAACACTATTTTTGAACATCCCTGACATTCAAAAATGAAAGTGAAATAGAATTACTATAGTTGTTTCAATATGTACTCAACCTCACTCCAGCATGCAGGAATAAACATGTTGTAACAAACATGTTGTAACCAACTTATTGGATGAGTTTAACTTCTAGTTAGCATATAGCACAAAGCTTGCCTTAGTATTACCTTACTTGAAACATAAGCCAAGTCAATCTGCATGTTCCATTTCTTCTGGCTTCTTGAACATTACATGTTACAAACTGGATGATTGCCAGTCAGAGCATTGCGTTGTTAGCAACATTGTTCCTCTTGCTCAAGCAATGAACTGTGTCCACTGTCTCACAAAGTTTATCCACTGACAGCAAAATCATCGGAGTAATGATTCTTATCACCACCTGTCTTCTTTTTCATGAAGACCAATAAGCCCATAAGATCCCATCTTCTTTTGTACTTGGCTTGCTCTAATTGCAGCTGCCTCAACGACCTGGACAGCTATCAGGTTGTAGTCATGGTCTGGTTGCCAGGTGGTAGCTACCTGGTTAGCACTGAAGATGTTTCATCAGTCTCCTGTCACCATACTGTATCTTCTTTGATGGTTCCTCATGTTTGGGGTGCAAGAAAAAACTGAAACTGGTACAGCCCAAATACTATAACGACCTACATCAGGGGTTAAATGGCCTCAAGACAGTTTTTTCTCAACCATTGATGGTGGGCCAGAACATAATCAAAGCACAATTTAAGAAATTGTTTGATACAAAACTACTACTACTTGAGGAGTGTCTTTTTGTAACTGATTGGACAATATCTCCAAACTGTGGTTAAATTGTGAACGTGCTTTGTAATTGTTCTGTACTGTTACTGATTAATGTTTGAACAGGCTGTATACAGTGTGATCCATGTAGATGGCCCAGACAAAAATAGAATAATATACATCATTTTTATTTCCATTTTTCACATGTTGGATTTATAGAAAAACTAAACAAAAACAGTCATTCAAGTATTAGCTAAATGCCTTTATTAGTCACAACACATATTAGAAATATTAATATTCATATACTGTCACTTCCTTCTCCTTTTCACTGCAATCAATCACATTTTCTGATCACCTGACCCTTCATAGACCAGATAAGAGGTCTCAGAGGTCAGGTTGTCTGTTGAATAGTGGGACTGGACTGCTTGCTGGGGGGTCATGAAACCAAGTTAGGATCATTAGAGTCAGAGACAGGTCTGGGAGAATACAGTTTTTCATCAAAGATGCCCTACTGCTCAGGGGCCAGCTGTTCAGATCATTATGTACGTTATGTACGAATAGAATAGGTGCCTTAGTAGTCATTCATAATCTAAAACCTGATTTGGGAAAGGATGCATCATTTACTATTTATGTACCGAACCTCTTCAATACATTACCATGGATCTATCAAAATAGTGTAACTTAGTTTAATAGTTTTCACCCACAGAACACCTTGTGTTCGCAGACGTTTTGTGCAGCAGACTAATAAACTCAACAATGTGGTGGCATCAACTAGTTTATCAGCTGGGCAAAGTTGATCTGAGCGGACCCTTTCAGCTAATCAGGTATCTACATTTTCTCGTTTGTCAATGTGATATTATTATTTCATGAATAGATCCTTATCACCCAGGTTATGCTCTATAATAAGTTATGTGTCTAGCAAATGCAACATCCTTTTACAAATTGTATTTGAAGTACTGCAAGATAAAGATTATTACTGTTGTTCAATATGGTGGATGAGACATTACTTATTGCTTATTGGGTACGAGCCATCTGGCAGTTGATAGTGTTGAGATTATAACTAAATTTCATTTCAGTATGAGGACATAGGGGATTTTCCAAAAGTACTGAAAATTCTTTACAATAAGAATTATATTTTTTAAAACAACCTTGTAAACACACTGTGAATTTAAAACCATCCATTTTATAGTTTAGTATGGTCAGTGGAAGTCATTCAGTATGCTCATTCCATAATATTATCCTTAATTGTAATACATTGTGAAAACATTTTCTTAATGACATATTGTGTTTGTAGCTTTGAGGCTTTCCATAAATTGGTTGTATTACCAGTGAATATTAGCCAACTATTGCAGGTCAGGAGTAATTATACCATGGAACTTTAACAGGTTTGGGTGCATATATAAAGATGCCATACATGAGCAGAGCTTCACTGTGGGATTTCACTGGTATGGACATATACATGTACAGTAAAAGCATTTGAAGTAGAAGATGTGAGTCCTTCTTCAAACACGAAAACATGCATTAGTGTACAATTATGAAATAGCATTTGGCAGCATAAATGTGATCAAAGCTACAAGGAAGCAGACATGGAATTACTTTTCTACAGAGCCAACTTTTCATGCTATGCTAAACTAGATCATTTTTCAGTGTACTGATATGGAAATTACACTACACACCACACTGTAGATATGTTAAAAAACACAGTGGCTCTGACAAAATTTTTTATATTATCCAGCAATGAATAGATTATTTTGTACCATGAGTTGGGTGTTCTGGCAAGGGCAATCAAAACTGTAATAACTTTTCAGAGTTGTGAAATTCTTGCTCATAGTTTTATGAAATGCTGTGCAGTGTTTTGACATCTAAAAAGTCATCAGAATCATCTTGTTGTTCAAACTGTTACTCCTTGTAGGTAATCACTCTACACATGCTTACAGTGAGGTCTGAAACAGAAGCCAAAAACCATCCATCAGACACCCGTACTCTGGATGTAACTGATTTTCCCTCTGAGAGTGAATGACTAAGATTTCCTGGGCAGAAAAAAATGGCTCAACAGCATTTGTACATCCCCTGGACACTGGCTCCACCTGAACAAGTGATTTAGTAGCTGGGCTAGCTAGAGTGAACAGACACACAACTTTTAAATATTTCAGAAACAGAACTATAAAATAGACGACCATCATGTAGATGGTTGTCTATTTTATAGTATACATTTGCCGTTCTAAATTAGTTAAATCTGTATCCTCAGTCAAGTCTTGAATATTATTATTATATATTATTTGGTCATTTTATGAATACTGACTGATGGTCCAGGAGCATGCACAAGCAGCAATTCAACTATTTTTTTTATGATTAATTGTTTTGTGTAATGTAATAATTCAAAGGTTTTACTTTTGCTTTTTCCTAATACCTACTTTTGCCTGATATACAGAGATATGCTATAAAATTTGATTAATGATTAATTAGTTATTATTGCTATAGAGCTGACTCGCTGATTAGATAAACTCCTGAAAAGATTTGCATCCCTACTGCAATCCAAAAAAAGGCAAGATAATGAGACATAATTTATAAGGCCCTACTCATACTCTACAAACAAACAAACATACTGACAGCACATTACATTACCAGCTAAGAGCTTTGACGCTTAGGCTAGGGAGTGTCCATTAGCTGAATTGACCAATGAGCTTTGAAAATGTACGATAAAGGAAGGTAGAGGAAGGAAGGAAGAAGGAATAAGGTGCATTTGGGTTATTAGGGCAAGTTAAACTTACACATCCTGAACAGATAAGAGGAGGAGACTCATTTTGGAATGTTGTGGAATTTGTGGGAGGGTGTGGTGAGTCAGTCATGTCTAGCCTTCCCTTGCTGTAACACATGACTAAGCGAGTGAGCTGTGGATGATGCTGCTGATGGAATCCACCCCTTCTCCTTGCAGGAAGGTGCGATGATCTCCTTCAATGATGTGGACTGACACTTTGCCATCACATACCTATACAAGACACAGCAGTCAGTCAAAACTTTATGTAAAGTATTAATGTACAGACAGATTCAAAGATGTGTTTGCCACTAACTCATGCACTTCACATGTGACAATATGTGCAGTTAAATGCAGGAAGTCTATAAAGCCCGTGGTAAGGGTTATAGGGTGAGGGTCAAGTGAAGAGTTCTTGGGTTGAGAGTTAAAACTTGAAGTCTTGAGGCATGACAGGAGTGTATCAATTAATTCATTCTCTATAAATGCTTCTCCTTATCAGGGTGGCTGGAGCTCATTGGGCAAGAGGTGAGGCACCCTGGAGAAGTTGCGAGTTCACCACAGGGCTGATATAGAGACAAAGAACAACACACACCTAAAATGCACTCTAACCTTTACAGGTGAACTTCATTTGACCTTCTCTAAACTTTTGAATGCACATCTCCAACTGTTCAATGTTTCAGTACTTATTGTAGAACATGCTGTTCTCTAACAAGGTGACTAACCACAAAAATCCGTCTGCGATCCATGAATGGGCCACTAAATGTTCTGCTTCAATGACAGTTTGTATTTAAACAGTCCTCTTCATCATGCTGTTCACATTTTGACATCATGACACCAAGACGACACCTAACAATCCATCAACAGTACCTGGTCAGTGTGAGGCTTCAAACAGGATGTACTCAGAGGGAAGCTACCACTGAGCTTAGAGTGTCACAGAGTGACATCAGCAGGTTGTAATAAGTCGACTTGTGAACAGCATGAGACGTTTAGTCAAGCTGTAATCAATGGTCAAGGTCACATGACAAATTACTGAGTCATTAAAATGTTTTGTTGTGGTATACACACCACTGTTGTTAGCTTTAGTTTCAATAAATAGTTTGAGATGAAGAAATTACCATTGCATGCTTCTACTTAAATGTCCTACTTTCATAATATAATATCACTGTAGCATGAACCTTTTACATTTTCCATAAATTTCACCCTAAAGTCATATATCCCAAACTTTTTGTGAGTATATTTAAAATTGAATTCCTAATTTTTTGCTTTGAGCACAGTAAGTCTACAAATAGTTAATGATATGTTAACAACATTATGTACTGTTCTTTTCTATTGGTTATGCCATGAGTAACTAGTAAGACGCTATAATGGCTAGATACTCATGCATTAAAATTAAAAACGTAACTTCAGTTGAAACCACAGTATTGACTTGAGACAGTTGCAAAATGCAGCCGGTGTCAGCTATTGATGCCTAAAAAAACAAAATGTAACAAAAAAGTTTTCATTTCAGAAGATAAAAACAAATGCTACACACTACTGCATGATGGGAAAAGTCAGGATGTTGTTATGCAGTGAAGACACAAGCATGCATGCCAGTGCAGACAGTTGACAGTTGAGACTTAAATGCACATTTTTGTCCCCAAACCCACAGAGATTCAGACCTGGCTTGAGGACCAGAAAGAGAACAAACCTAAGGATGTGAGACGGGAATACATACATAGCATATGCAGTGAGGGACAAAGAAGTGTGCCATGGCAGGACTGTACGGTGTAGTTGATAGATATGTGATATAATGAGATAGAGTAGTGATGTAATGTATCATGTGTATAGTGCCAGACTTTAATATTATTATATAATTATTCACAAATGAAGGATTTTATTTACGCTGATGATGTCATTAAATATGACAACAGACATAAAACTGTATAGTGCCAGTCTTTAATACTTTCATTGAGCACTTTGTGCTGAAAATGGTGCTATATGTTTATTGTCTTCAGTTAAACTGTTTATTACACGAAATAAACAGGAAGGCATGTCCACAGACATCAATGCACATCTAGCTGCTGCCAGTGTGTTTTGGCCTTAATTTATTTAATCCAATGAATTACTTTATTCACAAATTAAGGATTTTATTTACGCTGATGATGTCATTAAATATGACGACAGACATAAAACTTGACATTCAGTACAGCCCTAGTAGCAATAGAAGAAATAATAATGATCCAGTCTTTTACCTGCAAAAAGGTAACAATGCAAAAGGTATACAGAACTAGATTTTCCAATATTAACTTTCCCCCTACTGTTCTTGGACATTTTACTCGATAATCTTTGATATATAAATTTAGGGGAGCTGAAAATGGGGTTAAAAAAAAAATTAAAATGCAATCTGAACACAAACCTATGTGCAAATGTGTGTGAGTACACTTGTGTATCGTACCTCACTGAGCTTGTAGTCAGCCCCCAGGTTTTGTTCATAGTTGCTGCTGGTTTTGGCACGAAGTAGCATCACATTGCCATGGTATTTTGCTGCAGGCACATAGCCATCAGCAGCCTTCAGCTTGTAGTAGAAGGTGGTGGCTGCAAAGTGCAATGAGTCCCGGCTGATGTTCTTGTGACTAGAGGTGATCAGGTCCACTGCAATGTTGGCGCGAGCCTCCAGGTCTGACAGCGGGAGAAGAGTCTCTAGGAGCTGTAGAATAAATTGGGAATTGAGAATATATCAGAAATTTGGATGGAGAACTCTATTGGAATTTACTTGTTGAAGCTAAATATAAGTCACCAACCAGACCACAGAACAGAAAATAAACAAGGAGAGACCACATGGGAGCGTTACACACCTGTCTCACAACACTGTCAATCTACATTATATTCTGTATTTTATTTATTTATTGTATTTATTATCTATTATACATTTGTGCTGTTGTACAAGCAAACCTTAGCACAGGGGCCAACTGATCATAATGATACAAAGTTAAAGAGACTCTCATAAAGGTTGTTACTGATGAAAATCTGTGTGTGTGTGTGTGTGTGTGTGTGTGTGTGTGTGTGTGTGTGTGTGTGTGTGTGTGTGTGTGTGTGTGTGTGTGTTTTCACATACTTGTGAGCACCTAATAAGAAAGTGATTGTAAAGAAATATCTGGTTCTTTTGTGAGATCCATCTTTATGCACAAGAACTTGAAGCTTATTTCAGATTCTGACCATCATCCTAAAGTGTCTGGATTTATCAGAGGCTTGATGTACCTTGTTGTACTCGATGCCAGTGAACTGCTGGATGAAGGCACACAGGGCTTCAGTTTCAGCCTCAGACTCTTTGCCTGGTGTCAACTTGGCCCTGTAAGTCTAAAAAACAAATAGTAAATCTGACATGACCAGCTTATATTTCATACCTAATTGTTCCCAGACTTCATCATTAAGTGCAGCTATTGAATTTCTGATGTGTATTCAAATCAAATCATACTATTCACACATTTTTTATGTTTCCACTCATGCTAACCTAAATAAAAATTCTAAAATAAAAAAATAAATACAAAGTTAATATATGTTTTTTTTATATATATTATGAAGGTGATATTCCCAGACATCTTCAGAGAAATAAGAAAAATCACATTCTTTAACTTTACCTTTGTGGAATACACCTCTCAACTGTCAAAACCCTGCACATGTAATTAAACTAGAATTCCCAATTGATTGTTGACGCATATTGTGTGTCTGTGTGTGAGTGTATTAGTTCTTTCTCTAACCTGTGTATATGCTGCCACATAGGAGTGTGATCCATCAAACAGAAAGAGATACTCCACAGACAGATTCTGGGTTTGAAGCTGAGAGCACATTTCAAATGCCACACAGGCACCAAAAGAGTATCCAGCAATTCGATACGGCCCGTCTGGCTGAACCTGTCTGATACAGTTCACATAGTAGGCTGCTAGGGACTGGATGCTGTCAAGGGGAGCATCTGGGGAGAAGGGATAAAGTAAGATAAGGTTGGTTGAACATTGTATAACACATATACATGAACCTAATTATATGTACCTAAATGAGTGTGTTTGTAAACACAGAATACCTTTTGTGCACTGCAGGCCATAGCAGGGCATGCTAAGCTTGACAGCAAGTGTTTTAAAGGCGACAGTGGAGCCCTCAATGGGATGGATCAGGAACAGTGGCCTTTCCTGGCTCTGAACCTTGTTGAGTGGCATCACTGTGGGGCCATTGGGGTTCACCAATAGTTGAGTCAGATCAGACTCCAACAAAGAGTGAATGCCGTCCCTCTTAGCTGTAGCATGGTGAGATTCTGGATAGATCACAAGAAAAAACATACAAAATACCTAATTCTTCCTGTTTTGACTATACAGTAAGTTTGTTTGTTTTTTTAAAACACACATTCTAAAAAAGGTCCAGTATATGAGAGCAATGTAATATAATATTCATAAGTAGGTATAAGTATGTATAAGTACGTATGTAGTCATTATAATATAATAAGAATGGTTATGTTATGTTATGTTATGTTTGATGGAAAAGTAGATTCTCCTACATGCTTGAAATAGGGGGGGTGAGGCATGAGGGTATTCCGTTGGTTGCAATCTGCAACTTCACTGCTAGATGCCACTACTGTTGCATTCACATGGATTCAGGCAGACGGCAAACCAGATATCATTTTAGTGAATGAAAAGCAAGACAGTAAATTTAACTTTTTGCCACCATTTGTGACAAAATTTACTTCATAGCTCACTCACACAAAAAGAAAACATGGACAAGAAAGTAATATTTCTAACCAATGTTTTGTTTTGCTTTCTGGACTGCTTATTTTTACTGTACCAATCAGAAGATGGACATCAACATCAGTTGTCTGCCTGATTCTATGTAAATGCAGCACAAATCGGATACACTGGACCTTTATGAGGAGCTCTTAATAATACCATGTGATCCACCTGGATTGCTATTGCCCAGCTCCCGCAGCTTGTTGATGGTGAGCTGGCGGATCTCTCTCATGGCCATGATGATGTCATAGTCACGCTCCAGAGTCTGGCGTACTTCAACGCCCATCAAGGAGTCCAGGCCCAGGTCAGCCAATGAGGCATCAGCATTCAGGCTGTTCACATCCCGCACACCTGAGGGTGAATGATACAGTGAGAGTTCTGTGATATAGATCCCTACAGATATCCACTGGGCATAGTTATCCATGTTATTAACAGTGCTATTGTTTACTGGCAATACTGTCAGAACATGCAGTTAGTAGTAAAACCTAAGATATGCAACATTTGCAATTTTTTACATGAACCAGTATTTAGTTTTATGTCTATGTACTCCTGTATTCTCAGTTTTTCTGCCACAATAGTCTGAATCTGTTTTCCATTCATCTCACACTCCTGCATTTCCCTCCCATACATTCTTGTTGTTGCATGATGATGCCTTACAGATTTCTCAAGTCATTCTGATATAGCAACCAGCAACCCAAGTTCAGTCCACAGATGACAGGCGTGATTACACATTGTTTGAAGGTCATGTGTTTTAAAGTGGATTTGTTGGTAGGAGTGGATTTGTCTAGCTCAGCTCTTACCCAGAATGTGTGCTACAGCATCCACCAAGTTTCTCTGGCTTCCTGCTTCACTCTTTACCACCGTCCTCTCTGCCAGTACAAAGCTAGACATAACTGGCTTCTGGCGGCACAGGAAGAGGTCGAGCACCTCCAAGCAAGATGTGATGCGCTGTGGTAGGGTGCCACCAACCACTGTTTCATTGCTACCCATGGTCTCCAGCACCACACCCACATCGCCAATAGCACCCCACTGGATTGCCAGTCCAGGTAGGCTATCATAGTGGCGCTTTTCACACACACGCTCCATGGCTGAGTTGGCGAAACCATAATTACTTTGGCCGGCATTGCCACGGCCACAGCTGACTGAGGAGAATGTCACAAAGTAGCTGAGGTATGGACACAACTTTCTTGTCACTCTGGAGAGGAAACAAAAATGAGTACAATTAGATCCAAAGAGAAAAATATATTTAACTAAAGTTCACTGATTTAAATAGAAGGATGATGTGAGTGTCTTACTTGTCAAGGTTTATGGTGCCATCATATTTAGGTTTGTTAACATCAAGGAAGAGCTGAGGAGTCAGATTCTCCAACATGCCATCTTTCAGCACCTGATAATGACAAATCGAACATGCTAATGAAGTTAAGATCAAAGTTGAATTACAACTGCAAATATAAATTTCTTATTTCAAATATAAAAATCTGATGATGACACTAAATGCAAAGTCAGATCATCACAAATGTCTTAACCAAATTTGATCATTTCACTGAAGGTCAAACTATTGGGTGACATGGAGGTAAAGTAAGGGAATCATAAAAGTCAACAGGATTCATTATCTGAGGACCATGAATGTTTGCATTCTGAGATATTTCACCTGACTGACTGACTGACTGACTGACTGACTGACTGACTGACTGACTGACTGACTGACTGACTGACTGACTGACTGACTGACATTTCTATCTTGAGAGCCACGATGCTCATGAAATTCTAGGACAAAATGTTGGGTTTTTATATGAAACAAATCAAATCTCTTTACTTTTCCACTTACATTTTATGAAATACACTTGTACTTGTTTAACTATCCTTAAGAGTTATAAGCATGATTACATTGTCTCACTATCTCTAGAAATACCATTGGTGGCCTGAAAAGGATGCAGAGCTAAGAGGTACTGATGACAAGGTGGCTTGGTGGGTTACCATGGCTAGGTGGAAGACACCACCCACTGGGCCCAGTGCACAGGCCTCAGCGATGAGTTGCTCTGTTCCCTCCAGTGTGCTGACATCATTAGTTGACACCAGAACTTCCACATCTTGACTCTGCCATTCACGCACTCGCTTTGCCTGGTAACCTAGAAACATTTAAAAAGTAAAACAGTATAACAAACATGACTGCATTCTCTACTATACAGTGCAGCGGAAGCATTATAATTATTGAACTCATTTCTATTCATGCTCACACTTTATTGATGTCATACAATCCCATTAATCCCTTTAATCACAAGTCATTATCTGGAGATCCTATATCTGTCATCCATCCCATACCACATAAAACAAAAGTGCTCTAAGCAGTGAGTGACGGCTCTCATTCATGGCTCTGTGTGTGCCCTTATGTGTGATTGTCAGCAGAAAGCAGTTATTTTAATGTTTGTTTGTCATTTGGTATTCTTCGGAAGTTTTGTTTCGGTGTAGTTCACTTTTCTAGCTGTAGGTTCCAGATACGTGAGGTTAAGAAGGTACAGGTCAGGCACTGGTGCAGGTTTTGTTAAAACATGTCATCTTTTTGCAACCAGCTTCTTCAACATTGTGAAATGCAAAATACATTTTCTATGTTGCTGTTTCCATTTGCTGTTAAGTTGTGCAAATTGTTCATTTAACTCAGCAACTATCACAGCAGCCTTGTGTCATTGTGTCTTACCATTCCTGATCCCTGATCTGGAAGTCAGCACCAGTTTGCGGGCTCCTCTCTCTGTCAGCCACTGAGCAAGCTCCAGGCCAAAGCCTCCCAGTCCACCAGTGATAATGTAGGAGTGTGAGGCATGGCAAAAGGTGCGACACATAGCTGGTATAGACAAAGGGGAAGCAATTTGGACAGCTACACCCCTCTCCTCATTACAGACCTGTGTGAAGAGAAGAAAAAGTAAGAGGATGTATACTTTGTGTAGTGTAGTATTTTTCATTTATTTTCTTGTCAGACCACAGTTATATGAATATAATCAGAAACTGAGGTACTGATTTACTGAAATTTGTAGGATCTCACATTACTTTAGTTATCAAGTCTGTTTTCTTTTGAATGACAGGTTGGTCGATTTGGAACAATCTATAATTTTCTCAAATTATTATCAAAGGCTGAAGGTCAGAGGTGAAAAACTGACCTGCAGGAGGACCTTGCCAATGTGCTTGCCCTGAGCCATGTATCTGAACGCTTCCTCCACTTGGTCCCTCTCAAACACTGTGGTCTTTAGAGGCTGAACTACACTTCCATCAATGCCTTCCTTTACCAGCTGGTACACTTCTTCCCACTCATGGTTGCCCTCTTCAAAGAGCGCATCCAGCAGGATGCCATGGAATGCCACATTCTTAAGGAATAAAGCCATGCCTAGAGAGATCGTAACAACAATGACAATGATGACAGTTCAGTTCTAATCAAGGTAAAGGTAAATCACACCTTGGCGAGTCTTTGGAAACCAAAAACCATTTGGAACACAGAAAAAATACAAAATTTACATTCACTGTGCATGTAAAGAGAAGGGCACATATGCCAGGCACATTGTTGTGCATTTAGGTTTAGCTGTAATTGATTTTTCTCAGCCCTTTAATATCACTTTAATATTGCTTTATTGATTGTGACAGCAGGGGAGAGAGAGGGGATGACATGCAGCAAAGGGCCTTGTAGAGGACTCGAGCCTGGGGCACTGCGGTAAGGAACTTGATTCATGCAGTGTACCAGGTAAGCTACTTTTCAAGTAACAATCCTATTTATAGCTCGAGAGAAACTAATTATCACTAACTGTAGTAGACTAACCAGTAAATGTAATTATGATTAAGAAAATAGACAAATGTTTAAATGAACAATGTATACCAATGTCTGTATATATAACATACATGCATTTTTCACTTTACTCTTTAGGAATAGTAGTATTTATTAGGCCAAGCCTCTGTGATTTGTGACCTACACTCTCAATAAGTTCCATCAGGTCAGCTAGGCTCAGTTTTAAATCAGTACAGGTGTCTACACCAGGAGAAAGGCTCCCATCTTTACTAACACATAAGAGCAACCCAATTACTGCTGGTCACATGCTCTTGATCTCTTTTTAAATTACCACTTCAAATAAAAGTTATGAGCTGGGAGAGGCTCCAGGCTCACTGTGACCCTGATGAGGATTAGTGGTTACAGATAATGGATGGATGGATGGATGGATAAAAGTTATGTTTGTAAGTAGAGTAGTACAGTAGTCAAGATTCTGGCTGTTTATAGTCTATTATTAACACTTTGGCAAATTGGCAACATACTACATAAAAGTATGCCGAATTAGTTGTTTGAGATGTGCCCATGCCACAGATAATTATCACCGCATGATACTGAAGAAAACTTGATTATGGTCTATACCTCCAGAAGCTGTGAAGTGAATTTATAGACGATTTTGCAATGCATGGTGAAGATAATGATATCCTGGATGTGGGAAGTGTTACACTAAATCTAAAAAAATGTTTCATGTTGATAAGCACAAATAACAATAACTATAAAGATTCCCTTATTTTAGAACAATGGCATACACATGTTCCTTTGCCGCATGTCTATCTTCACACGCCTCCCCTTCAACACTCTTGACCTCCCCTTGAAGGTACACCGAACAGTTTGAAAGCCTCTGGTCTAGAACACACGGTTACATGGTTTTCTCTGAAAAAAGGTGAAAAACAACTGCTGTACAGTGAATACTATAGACTAGGACTAGAGCTAAATTATGGTATAATATAATGACTAGCTAACTAGAATCATGCAGTTATGTACTTTTATATATTTGTAAGACTTACTTCTGGAATTAAAAGGAGTAACTGACACATGCATTGTTACTATAACCCTGTATGTGTGAGTCCAAAACTTCCTACTCACCTAGTGGGGAATTGTTGGACAGGTCGTATTTGCCAATTTCTAGAAATCGCCCATGCCTGGCTAGGCAGCGAATGCTAGCCTGCAGCTTCTCCTCAGCCAGAGAGTTCAGCACCACATCCACACCTAAAATACACAAGCACAAAATATTACTATCTTGTCACCCAAATTACATTTACTGGTGCACAGATTAAATGATACCAGCCATTAAATCATCAAATCATATTTTTGTATCAGCTGGTGGAGAATGTGTTGCTGACTTTGCTCGATTTCATTCCTTTAGTGTAGTGTTATATAATCTTACAGAGAAAATATGTTGAAGCTTTGATATAATACTACTGTGACAACAACAACAACAACAACAACAACAACAGCAAGAGCTGTCTGACCTTTGCCGTTTGTATGGAGCAGGATGTGTTGTTCAAAAGAGGTGTCTCTAGAGTTAGCAAAGGACTTTGCTGAGAGTTGAGGGAACCTCTCCTGCAGGTAGGCCTGCTTCTCCTTTGAGCCTAGTCATATCACACACAAAAAGGTTTAAGGTTAAAAAGGTTTTTACAGTTTTTATGACATACTATCTCACGAATATCTTAAAATTATTAGTTACTATATCAAAATTATGACTTAGTAAATCATACTTGCAACAAATAAGATAGCATCTCATGAGTTCCTCATAATTAAATACAATGACAATGAGTATGGGTATGTAATCTCAGTCTGATACTGACCAACAGTGGTGAAGACTTTACATTTCCTGCTTAGTGCTATGGAGATGGCAGCCTGGCCAACACCACCTGACCCAGAGTGAATAAGAACAGTCTCTCCAGGACGGAGCCGGCCACGCACCACCAGAGAGTAGTAGGCTGTGGCATAGACCACAGGCACTGAGGCTGCCTGCTCCAGTGTCCTGTACACATCAGAGGCATCAAAAATATTAGCTGATAAAAGAGGAAATCATCTTGTAACAGCATTATGCTCAAATACATTTAATTTTAACAAATTCATTAATTATCTAATGAGATTAGTCATATTTGATATATGAAAAATTAATCATGAAAACATTCTTTGCAACCTTGTCTAGTTTTTCTTATTTTTATCTTAATCTTAATTAATTTTATCTAATTTATAAGGCAAGGTAACACTAAATTATAACCATCATTAAAAAATTATATTTAATGTACTGTTAGACAATGAAATAACAATAATGTTTACTAATTATTAGAAATACTGTCATTCGTTGTTGTTCAAAGTCAAAACCGACCACATATGACAGTTTAATATAATGTTATCAAATAAACCCTTTGATAATTAGGCCTATATGGCATGTTTATGACAGGCCATTTTGTCCAAACCATCTTAAACAATGTTGGTTGTCTATTAACACACTAACTCATTCACAGGTGGTCAAATGGCAGTCTGCTTGGTCAAGCTCCACAGCGACTCATCCAGAAACCCAGGGCACATTTAAGCATGTGGAAGATGTGCCAGGCTGCCAGAAGTAGTTTGGTTACACTAAGGAAACAAAACTACTTTTGACACGACTATATTAATTTATCAGCTATAGTTATACAAAGGAGAAGTAGAGCATTCAGAAAGCGCTTACATATCAATACAGAAATAATAATGATTCAATGGTGTAATGATACAGTATTGGCTTGGGAACCGGAGGGTGGTTGGTTCAAGTCCAGTATGGGTCAAAGTATGGAAGGTGGGCTGGTAGCTGGAGGGGTGCCAGTTCGGCCATATTACCTGACAAGGTAGTTTTTGCACGTCATTGTGATAACTGAACACTGTGCCTACCAGGAAGATACAGTGTTTCTCCAACCACAGATCCTCAAAGGGGCGGCTGTGGCCCAGAGGCAGAGTGGGTCGTCCACTAGTCAGAAGATCGGCGGTTCAATTCGATCTCCTCCTAAAACTGCATGGCAGCCAAAGCCATCAGTGTATGAATGGGTGAATGAGATACGTACTATAAAGCGCTTTGAGTGGTCAGAAAACTAGAAAGGCGCTATATAAGTACAGTCCATTTACCATTTACCATCCTGGGTGATCCCTGAACTAAAGGCCCTACTGAAGAAGAGCTGAGGAGGGTACAGAAGGAGCTTAAAAGGGAAATAAGGAAGGGCAAGCTGCTCTGTAAATTGACGCGGGCTGTTAAAGATAAATTAAAAATAGAACAGCCGTGTATTCAATGCGGAGCTGAGCGGAGGCCCGCTTCTGGTACTCTTCTGAACCAGATCTCAGCGGTGGGGTTTGAAACATTGACTAGAATGGCTGTGGCGACCACAGTGCACATGCAACGCGTCCGCGCCCAGTGGAATTTGGGGTTAAGAAGGAGCGCTACTGCAAGTTCTTCATTCCAACAGCTGCCAGCCTCTTCAACACCAGCATGACTTTCTTTAGCATAACTTAATGACTTTTTCTATATATTTTGTTATCTGTAAATAATTTATTATCAACCTTGTGTATATGAGCTACTGTGACAAGTGAATTTCCCTGGTGTGGGATCATTAAAGTCTGTCTTAATAATATAAAGTCTATCGAAAAATGTGACACTGACCAGCTGGAGGGAACATGCCAGAGGAACCGTTTGTCAGCATCCACACTTGTTGCCAGGCCTTTAGCAGGCAGCAGCCCCATCACACGTTGACCATTAGGGTCACGACCAGAAAACTCCATACCTAACATGCACTGCTGCAGAGCTAGGTCACCTACACAAAGTACAATGAACAGGAGACGTTAGTTGTCTAATTATTGTCACTTGATGAATAATTTGGCCATTGTTATTTCTACAATAGTGTTGTCTACTATAACAGTAGTAACCCACATCATGACGTGTGGGTTATAAAAACCAAAAAAGCGCTAGATTCCTTGTTGTGTCACACTCTCTACCTGGAATAGCATCTGGTGGCAGTTTCCCAGTGGCCAGCATTATATCTCTGAAGTTGAGTGAGCTGTAGTAAACACGGCACAGTTGCATGTTGGAGTTGCTGGTCACAAAGTGACGGAGTGGTGAAGCAATCCATCGCAGAGAAGACAGGTCACCTCGAGTCAACACATTGACATAAGCGTGCTCTGTCAGTTCTTCATTAATATCTGATGACCACAAAACAAATAGAACTGTAAGCCATGGAGATATCAAACATTGTTAATTGGTAAATTATGGTTTAACTGACACAGATGCTATCATATGTATTACTAGGATATGAGATTTGTGCAATATGTTATTATAAGTTTTATGTCCTGTGTAAAAATGTTGAAATGAAAGTTTGACATTCACACATAGAATTCTTGGCAGAGGCCAGAGACAGATACAGACAGATACAGATTCTGTGTTTTCAACTTCTTGTCCTTCGGTCTTTGATTTGTTTTTGCTTTGTTTGTTTTTTCCCCAGAAGAACTGTCACTGATAACTGTCACTACAGTCTACGCAGTGGTATTTATGCAGCCATATTTTATGAAAAAAAGATCTGCTATCCTGTCACTATTATGAATGCTATTGATAAATGTAAATAAATGATGCTTTGTTTGTGATACAACAGGTAACAGGTAGCACCTAGTTGTCCAATTTGGTTGTGGACCTGTGGATACATAACATTCGGAAGAGTCCTGTAATTTAAGGAGAAGACCATCTTGCATGCAACTTCAGGCGACTGACAAATAAAAAAATATTTGCAAGAACAAATATATTCTCTTCTTAAATATTTGGAATTAAAATAAGCAAAATTTTTATATTTTATTACCGTGAGTGATGAATTGGTGCCTGAAGGCACCCCACTGTCCGTCTCTGAATACATTCATAACCAGATCCCCCTCCAGTACTGATTGCATTGACCTATGGCCAGGCTGGAGACTCTGTGCTGCTGAAGCATCATTTAGATTGGACACAAACGCACAGCTGGTGACAAGAAAGCCAAAAGCAGAAAGAGAAAATTATCAGATTGACCCAATAAATGGACATACATTACATACAAGAACCATACTAAATTAACTAATTAAACTGCTTTTCATGACAGGTGAGTCTTGTGGCACAGTGGTGGCGGTTCTGTGACTTTATATACAGTAGGTTTATACTGTATTATTATTTTATTTTTACCTGTTACATTGTATTCTGGTATTGTGAAAACACTGATACAGGAATATTCATAGTCGGGGATATGTCATACCGTATTCGGTTGCCACCTGGCTCCTGCCGTAGACAGTTGACCATTCCCACAATGCCACAATGAGCCTGAGAGGCAGTCAGCCACACTGGAGAGTCTGATGACTCCACCATCATCGCCTGCAGCACAAATCCACACACAGTAACCCACAGTTGAAACTAATATCACATTTGTAAATGTTGACTGAAGTCAAAAGGAAAGTGACATACTTTGAAGGTTTCAATATATTTTCAGTATATTTTCTCCCACCTTTTAGCTGTCATTCTGTATTTAAGCATACTGGACATTTCAAAAGCTAGAACACACACAGAAGGTTACAGAACCCACCTTGAGTGTCTCCACCCAATTGTAGTCAGTGCTGTCCACAGGCAGGAAAATGGGCTGTTTGGCTGGAGACCGACAGCGACAAAGAAACAGGGCAGAGCCATAAAAAGACTTCTTGACAGCCACCAGGCTGAGGGAGGCCTCAGAGAACACCTTCTCCCACTCAGACTAGTGAGAAAAGGGAGATAATATCAGCTTCCCATCACAGATTCAATGTGATGTTAGCATCTCAGCATGTGACTTCAGCACAAGAAATAATTACTCAAGATCAGCACAAGAAATTATTTCTCGGAGATTCCAGCTTTGGGGGTGTTAAAGTCATGCAGAATGGTGGTTCTATGTGATTTGAACTGACCTGTGTGAGCAGTCCTTGCTGGCTACTACTCTGAGTGGTGCTGGAGAGAAAGGCAACTGTTTCTCCCAGAGTCTCTCCCTTCAGCAGGGTGTGAAGGAGAACAAACCCCCCTGGTTTGGCTCCAGAAGCCAGATTTGTCACCAGCAGTCCAGGATTTATCCTTAGACCGCCCCAGGCATGGTTACACAACACCAGATCTGCCCCTCCTACTACACCTCCAGGTGCAGGGCCTGTCAGGGGGTCCCACTGAGCTGAAGTCACCGCCAGCTCCTCCAGCATGGCCTGGTGGGGGGTCAGGAGATCCAGGTTGGTCGCCGTGGCAGTATAATCCACACGCAGCATGGGCTGGATGTTGAGAAGGGCTACCACACGAGAGAAGAGTTGTCCATCGTTGGACAGAGCCTGGCAATGATCAGAGAGGTGAAGAGGTTTGGAAACTGTATATATTCTGAGACTGAGTACAATTGTACAATTTAGCCATCCTGGGTCTAGATGAAATTTGCCAGGCTTTTTATGAATATGCTGTGTCATCAGAGATTAAGGAAACATGCTCTACTGAAATACATTACGGATAAAATACTATAGTCAGTATGTTTTTTATTTTTAAATTTGCCTTGATGATTTGAAAGACAAAGACGTTTAGAGCCCACAAGGACCCAGAGTGCCTGTTTTTTCCCCCAGTGGTTTTCCACCTGATTTCCTCTGTAAATCAAAAAACATCTCCACCATCATCGTCCCTCTCTGTTTAATCTCAGATGTAAGATTCTGTCATGAGAGATATCCTGGCCCACAGTGCATCATGGAATCGCGGAGGCTGTTTTCCAGGACAGAGTTCACTGTAGTGCCGGTGTGGAGGACTGTGCAGGTAATGGTGACTTTTCCACATATAAATTCATCAATTATTTCCCTTGTAAAGTTTCCAAAGGCACTTTATACACCACCGCTGTGGGAAGTAATCATAATCATCATTGGTAAACAGCGGTACGTACTTGGCTCTTACTACCTGAGAAGGAGGCTGCTTTACCTGTCATTATTTTGCAGCACAGACTGAAGTCAGACTCAGATGTAGAAACTGCTTCATGAAATAAACATTGTTGTGCTTCTTTTGTCCTCATGGAGGTTCAGTGTCTTTAATCTGACAACCTGGTAGCTGCAGTCTGGGAAGGGGGACTGCTCTCCAGTGTTTTGAATTTGAGCTACAGTGTCCAATCTTACATATTGTACCTTTAAATTAGGCATGAGACTCCAAATTCATTCGTTGTATTCTTAAGACAATCATTGCTTCAGTGCTCCTTGTGGCTGGTTGACTAGTTCTACCTCGCGTGTGGTCACAAGAGCCTAAACACACGATGATGTTTATTATTAATCTTGTGAGTTCTTGTAGAATGCCATGCCCATATGGCGGCTGTCAAATGTAGATGTGTCACCATGACACAGGAAGTTGTTCTAACTTTTACTGTACATATACAGCCAATCTGCTCTGAACTGCACATGTATGTCCCAGCCTGACAATACTGAGTCATGTTGATAGCACTACCTACTGGGAACAGGAAGTAACCCTTGGGTAGCAACCACCTGTTTATCACTGCTTGCAGCTTTATTTGCTATTAAAATTGAATCTAGTTTTCTTACCTCTAGAACTTTGATCTTGCCAGGCATGCTGTTTTCTGTGGTGGTGTCCAGGCAGTGCCTAAAAGCCAGGTTGTCTAGCAGGCCCTGCAACAGGCTGTCTTGCAGCAGACAAGCCCTCTCCTTCTCCACGGTCTGTTCAAGCTCAGATCGAAGGTTTCCGTTGAGCTCCAGGCCACAGAGCAGTGAAAGCAATCGCACCAGGCCAGGCTCAGAGGGCAATGGGGTGGGAAGAGGGCCATCTGACTCCCCTTGTAGCCCAGGGATGGAGAGCTTGACACCATGAGGGGCCAACTTTTGCTGCAGTCTGTAGATTAAACCTAGGTGGAGAGAGGCAGATTAAATAGAAAAAAACAAAAAACAAACACAAAGATTTCTCCTTTCATGCCCTCCAGCTGCTTGTCTGCACTGTGATTTACGGAGTTTCCTGATGGACAGTAAAGTAAACTACTGCTGTTAGCTAATGTTGGCTCAGTTTGTTAGCTGGGTTGCCTGGACTGCACCACTGACCATCTGTTTTGGGGACGACCCACTCTGGGCCACAGCCGCCCCATGGTAATGCATGCAGTAATACCGGGCTGTTACAAAAATAATCCACACCCTCCAGCAACTCAGAATAAAGTCCCTCCATGGCCACACTAAAATACACTATTAATACATTACAATGACGGAACTAAACTAATTATTAAACCACCAAAAGGTCTTGATTAGATATCTGCTTTAAATAGCTTCAAATATGTTCTAAAATGAATGCAGTTAACTGAGGTAATGGAACAGCCACAAACACTATGCATACAAACTTGTATCACATTTGTTGTACCTTTGCAAAGCCTCAGCTGCTCTGCAAGTTTCCCATTGGCTGTCAGGCACTCTGTCTCTACATAGGGAACAAACAAAAACTCCTCCAGTGTGGGGGGACTCTGCTGCTGTTGCCGACGAGGGGCCACAGTGGCATGCAGGCCGCAGATCTGGACTCCACCAGCAACAATGTTGTCAAGGCAACGGTTTAGGTGGACTTCAATGGCTATGGAATAAGAGAGAAAAGTTTGATGTGAAGTTTCTAATCAGATTCAATATTTTAAAAACATCTTTAAGCTAGCATTAGCTATAAATAGCTGAATATAACAAACTGGAAAGTGTGACAGTGTAGATTCATGTGCAGGTACAGATTATTGAAAATGAACTTTGAATGCATGAGAACACACACCTTGCTTTCCATTAGTGTGAGTGTAGACCTTCTCTAAATGAGCAGCTGGATCAATACACACTGAGCGGATCCTGGTTGGCAAACGCAGGCTACGCCCTGATAGCCCTACCACAATCATCTGCAGCATGGTGTCCAAAAAGGTTATCCAGTTGCCTGTCCACTGAAGTGTCCCGGTGTCTCCTGGAAACAACCAATCACATGTCACCAAAAATGATACATGCCCACCAGCAGGCTATTGACAAGGTTAATGTGATTTGGCTCACACCCATATAGTGGATTACACATTGAAAAACCTTACTTACAGACAGACAGACAGACACCACATTTGTAAGGAACATGCATTTGTAGGATGAGCGGCAGAGTATATACTATCTTCTCTGATGCCAAACAGCTTTTCTTTGCTGTTGACTCTTGTTTGGTGTAGTTTGGTGGATTGGATTATTGAAGGATAAAGAAATACGACATACCGGCAATTTAACAATTTATTTATTTAACAAACAGGAGCCTCAGTAGCATGTGGAAGAACCATACATAGCCACAACAGCCTGGTCACACACTGCTGTGGGATGGCATCCCATTCTTCAACCAGCATGGAGGTCAGCCAATGTGGTTGTGTTAGTCACTCTAGTACGAACAGCACGCCCAAGCTGATCCCACAAGGGTTCAATGGGGTTGAGGTCAGGACTGCTGGCAGGCCATTCCATCCTCTCAGACACTACCTACACTTCTGGACCCGTTCTGTAGGGGTGAGCGCTGTCATCTTGAGTGATAGAGTTTGGTCCCAGACAGTGGAGATAGGGGATTGTCACTGGTTGCAGAACTTCAACTCGATATCTCTCTGCATTGAGATGCCTCCAATGATGACAAGCCTAATTTTTCCAGTGAGGGAGATGCTGCCCCACACCATCACACTGCCTCCACTAAATGATGTTACTGTTTGGTGCAGCAGTCAGCAAAGTGTTCTCTGCGTCTCTACACTCTAACCCTATGATCCAAGTGCTGTAGGTAGAATCTGGACTCATTGCTGAACATAATGAACATAATTTATCATGGGTGCAACCTACATACACAGCTCTGCTGCTCATCCCACAATCCCGCAAATGTGTAAATAATCAGGCTTTCCAATGGCATAAGATATATTGCCAAGAAGCATTGTTACAACAAAGAAATAATCTAACAAACATAAATTTTCATACTTCTTGTGCATAGTTTATATATATTTTTTGTGTGCTCTGTGTAAAAAGTTACGCTAATTGGCCACTAGGTGGCGCTTTTCTTTCAAAATCATGAAATATGCTAAAATTATTTTTCCAAACTACTGTCTTTGAACTGAATGTTTTCTAATGACTCTCCTGCTCTCAACCTTCAACTGGCAACGTGCCCATGGGCAAACTTCAAGAGAGGTTCAAAAGCAGCACACAGACAAACACAGATCAATGTTACCTGCATTGCTGGACTCTAAGATGCCTTGGAAGGTCTTCCCATAGTCATAGCCACGCAGTCGGAGCTCTTTGTAGATCTCATTTGCTGTAAGCTTCATTTTGGGGTCACCACTGTTTTTGGCAGGTTGTTGATTTATTTGACTGTGGAATGAATTCAGGGCTGCATCTTCCAGAATGCTCACCTTACCTAACAGAACATACAGAACAAGAGCAGAAGGCAGAGATTTGTGGAAGTGGAACTACAAAGGAGATATTTTTATTGTCTCTGTTGTTGTTTTCTGTATTTACTTAAATATTTTATAACGTATAACGTTGTTTGGCACTAAAATGTTTTATTGCACTGTCAAACACTGTATTTACTACCTACCACTGACAGCCAGGTTTCCATTCTCTGAAACCTCAAACTTGTTGGTGGCAGGCATGAGACGCACCTCCAACTGGACAGAGCCTGAGAAGAACAGAAAGGTAAAGAGAGACAGACAAAGAGGGGCAGTCAGATGAACATTGAACTGGAAGTCAAGCGGCTCCACAGTCCATCATAGTTCATCTCCAGACCCCCACCCCGTGTTCACAACCATGCTGCGTTTCCCTCACCGGTCTTTGGCAGGATGGTGGCCCTATGGATGGTCACATCTTCAAAGGTTACAGGGGTGGCATCCATGACAACCCCCAAATTTCTAACCAAGGTACGCCAGGCCAGCACCAGGTAACCCGTCGCCGGGTAGAGGACACGCCCATCAATGCAGTGTCCAATCAGGTAGTAGTCGGTCGATTCTGGATTTATGTCTGTGGTTTGTCAAAGAAGATTTTTTTTAATATGACACAAGAGCCACTTTTAAAGTCAGACATCTATTTCTTACCAATGTTATAGACAGTGGCAGAATTGGATGCCCCTGAGCCAGAAAGAAAATCCTCTGCCTTGGGCACATCCCAGGTCTGAGCATGGTCCCATTGCACCAAGGGGGAGATCAGGGGGGTACCAACTGGCACAGGGTACTCCACCTCTGGGCAGAGGTTGTTAATATCCACATTGATGCTGAAGAGAAGCATTAAAAATAATTAGCTAGTTTGAACATTAACAATCTGAAACTGCTTTCAAGTGTTTCAAGAGCAACAACAACAGCCAGTGAGGCATTTACTGACCCATTCATGTAGATTTTGCCAACGTTTGAGAGGAAGAACTCGAGGTTGTTGATGTGGCCTCTTTTCATTAAGGGAAGAATGGAACAAGTGTGCTTCAAGCTGCGCTTTAGGATGGCCTGTGCAGAAAACATGTATAAAAAAATCAACTTTTTAAACCACGGTAGCCTCGGGAGAATAAAATACAATCAAATAAGCAACATTAATATAGGCAGTGAAAAATGATGAGTGATTAGACATAACACAAAGCTGACAGCATCAAATGATGTACCATTTGAAAGTACACATATTTATTGTTTCTTTACCATTTAAGCCACATTTATTGTTTAAGTGACTTGCCAGAGTTTACTTATAGTGTACTGCATCATCATTATAAGATTTAAGGTATTCATCAATGTTGGCATATATTTTTTTTTTATGTTTAGTCAGCTATATTATGAGACTACAAACATGGAGTCATGCTTCATAAAACACTCAAACACTACTTTAAGGTAGGAGTGTTTTAGTTTTAATTTGAGCAGAATTCCTAGGAGAGATTCTGACACGCTTGATAAATATGAGCTCAGATGTTAACAAAATTTGGTAGGATGAGCTGTACATTGGCTATATAGTGCCCACTAATTAATTTGAGCATTTTTGATGGTATAAACTTTGCATAATCAAAAACTCTTGGCAGACACATCGGAAGAGGAGAGAGTTGATATCTGATAGGAGTGCGAAATGACTCGATAGCACCTCTAACAAAAGTTCAACAAAGCAGCCCTTGTGTTACGTTTCACAAATTTTGGAAAGCAGGTGCTATGTGCAAGGGTGCGTACAACACATCTTGGCAGCTTTAATGGCTGTGACTGTGTCCATGCAATGCACATAGTTCACCCTCCTCCTTGTCCCACCTTTCCAGTTGATGTAAGACTATCTAAGCATCTAGTCAAGGGCCCAAATAAAGGATAATTGATGATGCAGTGTATGTGTGTCAAAAGTGTAGCACACATCATTCACATTGTGCTTTGACATAGACGTGGCAGATCAAGCAAGCAGAGTTGCAAAGTACAGTAGCAAGGATATGCTAATGTGGAGAGAGTAGGTGATCATATGAACATGCTGAGTGTACCTGCAACAGAGCATGAGGTGCTATCTCCACCACCACAGCGTTTTCAGGTACCAGACTGAGAGCCTCCTGGAACAGCACAGGGCTCACCAGATTGTTGACATGATAGTCAGCTGAGCTGTACAGAGCCAGAGGAGAGTCCCATTCACACTGAGGGATGCTAGTGCTCACCCAGCGGGATGAACGCTGTTGTGGCTCCTTGATCACCTACACATAAGATGACATTTTTCATTTATTTAATTAAAGAACAATAAATAGGTCAATGTTATGCATGATATATTTAGAAATATATACCAAAGATTTTCCATGAAATGGTGCATTTTATATATTCTACACCAAGTGCAAGTAAAGGATTTTATTTCCAAGTATTTCTAGCTGTCACTGGAAAAGCAGCGGTCAGAGCTTCACCGTTGCATATTGTAGAAACACATCAGAGCTACATACCTTCTTCAGAGCAGCCAACAGGGTTGGAGCTATGGAGGCCATGTAGTAGGAGTGGAAAGCGACGCCAGCGCTGCGCACCTCCTTTGCAAACACTCCCTGCTCTTTCAGCTCCTGCACAAATTTACTAATTGCTTCCTGATGGAACACACAAACACACACCTATCAAGACACATCTTGCAACTGTGAAAAACTAGATTGGTAAAAGCCAGTGTAACTATGCCAATGTTTGCAATCGCGCTTGTACAACCTGACATTATATTATGTTATTGCTAATCGTCTTAAATACAATACATAAAAAAGTCTCTCTGTGCATTTCAATGTTCATAAAAGACATCTGATTGACCTGAGGACCAGAGACGGTGACAGTGTCTTCAGCGTTATGGCAGGCTGGGACCACTCCCTGAGGACATTGAGCCAGACACTCCTCCCAGGTCAATCCTGGAACACAGATAGCAAGCACAACGATAAAACACGCAAAAATGAATAACTAAAAACAGACAACAAAAGAACTCAGAGTTGTAAAACATTGTTTATGTGTAACAGACACTCAGTAGTTTGCTAAATAGTAAGCAGTTAAATCAGATTTTGGTCTCTTGTGTATCATCATCATTTCCCAATATGATAGATAAGTGTCAAGTCACACACACATATTATATATATATATATATATATATATATATATATATATATATATATATATATATATATATATATATATATATATATATATATATATATATATATATATATATATATATATATATATATATATATATATATATATATTATATTATATATATATATATATATATATATATATATATATATATATATATATATATATATATATATATATATATATATACTTAGCTGGTAATTATGCATCACACTCCATGTTAGAAAGTAAAAATGTCTTTTTTTTTAAATAAAAATAAACTTGCAATCAGTTCTAAGATTGTTTTGATGAACTTCAAATTTCTCTGATGTTGAATTCATTTTTAACAATTAAACCCTTCTTCAGAACATATTCCTTCTCTCTAGACATTGTGCTTATTTCATGAGACCTGCTGTTTAATGCGGTAAAGAATCACTTCTCTCTCCCTACCAACTGCTGCCATGCCTCCTGGAGGAAGATTGGCCTCCTTGATGCAGCGGCCTCTCCAATAGGCAGCAAGGATGGCCTCACTGTGGCTGAGGGAGCCATCAGCATAGCCACAGGCCAGCTCACCCACTGAGTGTCCTACGATGCCATCAGGCTGCAGACCCAGCTTAGTGAGCAGATCGATCTCCGCTATCTGTAACAAGGTTAGGCACAGGACACACATTACCTGGTGCTTTAATCATTTGTGTTTCATCTTTTTTTTTTTTTAACATTACATTATAATAAATATAATTTTTTTTTAACATTAATACCAGTATACAGCATGTGTGTATATAATCTGTTTTTTCTTTAAGGTTGCTTCCGAGAATTAAGGAGGAAAAGGAACTAAACTCCTTCCTGTTTGTTTTCTCTATGTCAGAAGAATGGCGTTTGAGATGCAAGTTTCTCACACTTTTCTTGTTTACTGTTGAATTTGTCTGATGTTTGGAGGATGAAAACAAACCAAAAATATCTTATGTATTGATGAGTATGTGTATTGGTTAGTACATAGTAGTGGTTATTTATTTCTTCATTTCAGTTTTAGTTTTGTATCTCCTCTTTGCTTATGCTTGCCTGTGATTTGTATGTTTTTCTCTTAGTCTAGTAATATAATATAATATAATATAATATAATATAATATAATATAATATAATATAATATAATATAATATAATATATACATATACACACACACTCTACCTGTATAGCAGCAAGGCCAACAAAGGCATGAACGGTGTCTTCAAAAGTGGCGTCGTCTGCCTCCATGAGTAGGGAAGACACAACCAAGCCAGTGTCCTTCAGGGCTGCATCTGACCGCAAGATGGATTTTCTGAAGTCTGGCAGCTGCATGAGAGTGCGGCCCATGCCTGCCCACTGTGTTCCCATACCTGTTATATACATTCACACACATTAATCTAATGATACATCAGTCAGTGAAAATGCACATCGAAGGAGATGTGAATTTATCAACAGTCCCATTCCACAGCTCAACATTCATTGTTTGAGTAGGCAGTATCTGTAATGGGGTCCAACCATTGTGAGGCTCTGTAACTTTAATTAATGATTTGTGTCAATGTTAAATATCTTTAAAAATGCGCATGCACATTACATTACTCATTTAAATGTAATGTGTTAGTTCACAGAAATGATAAATTCACATTGTCACTCGTGGTATGCATTTCATTTTGGTCTTATTGGTCCAGATTTCTGCTTCCCCCAATACATTGAAAGTAAATGGAACTGCATTTGTGTTATTCACAGCATTGAAACATGACATTTAGAAAAAAAAAATAAAACATATATCTTGCATCTGAAATCCATTGTATTATCTGTTTTTTTCATTTGTTAGATGACTCACCTGAACAGATGTACCAAAGTGGCCTGCCAGTGGCCTGCACCTGCTGCACTTCAATGACATCATTTTGAGAGTCAATCAGAGTGTAGCCTCTGTAGGGCATGCTGGCAGTTGGAACCCCTGACACTTCATTCAGCAAAGAGAGGAAGCTGTCATCTACAGTGTGTTCCTTCCCCTTTTGGAGCATGGCCTTCACCGCATCCTCTGTACGGCCACAGGCCTGAAGCACCCTGGGGACTGTTCTAGGCAGTGCAGTTTCATCAGCTGATTTCTTGGCTGGACGAAGGATCACATGAACATTTGAACCTCCAAATCCAAAGGAGTTGATACCCACAATGCCACCTTGAACAGGAATAGGCCGGTCAACTACTTGAACCCGGCCATCGGTGAGGGCAGGAATGTCAGGGTTAGGACTGTTGAAGTGCAGGTTGGGAGCCCAGACTCCTCTCTCCAAAGAAAGCAACACCTGTGTTTGGATGAAAAACAACAAAGGTAAGATGAGGAGTTGAATTTTAGTATGGCTGAAATAGGACATTATCAAGTCTCTCTCTTTCGCTGATGTAGTAACATATACACCCAGCGACGCAGTTATGGTCTGAAAATACCAAATACTAATTTTTGAATAGCAAATGAAATACGTAAAGAAAAAGCATGTTGTGGTTTTAATCTTCAGACCAGGCAATAACATGAGTGCTCTCACACTCACCTTTGCCAGGGCAGCCAGACCAGAGGCTGGTTCTGGATGACCCATGTTAGACTTAGTGGAGCCAATAAGCAGAGGTTCTCGCTTTGATTGACAGAACACATTAACAATGCCATTCACTTCCTGTGGGTCACCGACCTGCATGTAGGGAGCAGAGGTGACACAGAGACATTCCTGGTAAGTGACATTACATGAGTGAAGGTTACTTTTATTTTTAAACAAGTGTGCATATGTTTTCATGAGTGATTTTTTTCTGTCTTATCAACTATAAGTCTGAGGCAAAGACCAAGATTGAATGTTACTGATTGTTTACACTGACCTTTGTACCAGTGCCATGGGCTTCAACATACTCCACTTGCTCAGGAGATATATTTGCCTCCTGGTAGAGAGAATGAACCAGCCTCTGCTGCATCTCACCTGAAGGAAATGTTACACCTGAGGAACCAAGAGGAGTCTGTGAGGACACCATTAAGACCTTACCATAAGAATGTGTGAAACCTCTCTACAATGTTGCATAAAAGAAAAAGAATAAATATATATACACACACATATACACATATATATGGCAAGGAGAACATCTAAATTACTTTCAAGAGGGTTCATTTTGGGTCGGGGACAGCAGGCACTTCAGTCACAAAGGCTGTTATTAGTGTGATGTGTAAGAAAAAAACTGAAAAGCAGCTCTTCCTCAGGTCATCAGACTGTCAGCAAGAACAATCTGTCAACAATTACCTAAATATTAAAGTCTACAGAGATTTGAAAAAATGTTTTGAGACTGCCTTTTGCATCACTCGTTTTTTCTGATTCTTGTAACTTTTGGTGTGTTTACTGCTATCTGCTGTGAAATCTTTCCAGTTGATGCAGTACTCATAGCATGAGATTAAAGCTTGCAGGATATTGGTGTGCCTCCTCACCCTGCTCTTTGTATCCATCTGTGTTATTTCCAGCATTGACCACTGTGGCATAGACCCTTTTAGCCACCGACCGCTTGGTCAACAGTACTGCCATTGCTGCCTCAGAACGGCAGTATCCATTTCCTGTCCAATGAAAAAATAAAAATAAAAATCTTATATCGGTATACACAAACACATGAATACAGAGTGCATGGAAAAGTGTGAATAATACTGAATACACAGTTAAAATAATATGACTGTAAGACTGTAGAAAAACACTGAAGATGAAGAAACTTTAAGCTTTAAGATAAAAAGATGTGCGATGAGAAACACCACTGCTTAGAATAGATAAATAAATCCTGATGCACATTACAAGCTTTATTAAGAATGGATGTTCAATATTTCAGGAGACCTAAAGTACAACAACATTTTCCTTGTAGTGCCAAAAAGAGATGGTGAGAGATGGTAAAGAGATTAAAGGAAA
The DNA here is from genome assembly GCA_036365135.1 of Miichthys miiuy. Lineage (NCBI taxonomy): Eukaryota > Metazoa > Chordata > Actinopteri > Sciaenidae > Miichthys > Miichthys miiuy. The sequence continues at coordinate 4,051,177 of CM071623.1, read as the reverse complement.
CTAAGGAGAGAGAGACAAATGTAACAAATGTCTGAGTACCCTGCACATTTCTTTTACCTGATGAGTCAAAGGATTTACAGGTCCCCTGAGGACTGAGCATGCCCAGTTTCATGAACTGCACTGAGGTGTTTGGCTTGAGTAGCAGGTTGACTCCCCCCACCAGAGCAGCATCACAGTGGCCCTGGCGAATGGCATGAAAGGCGTTTTCTAAAGCGAGCAAGCTGGAGGAGCAGGCTGTGTCGATAGCAGTGCTTGGGCCTAGAGTAGAGTAGAGTAGAGTAGAGTAGAGTAGAGGAGAGGAGAGGAGAGTACAGTAGAGCAAATTAGAGCTAAAAATCACATCTGAGAAAATGATACCCAAGAATACTGGAACCATTTCAAATTTTGAATGCCCTCAGGTTGACTAAATATATTCATTTAAAACTTGAACAGCAACAGCAAAATGTTTAGGTTTTATTTCAAACTGCATCCAGCTGTGTTTGAAAATACACATAGTGATGGACAGTCACGCTAATGTTAATTAGCCCAGAATAATTTTAGTGGAATGTTGGCTATGAGTAAGAACTATATGTACAAAGTTCTACAAAAAAAAAAACAAAAAAAAAAAACAAAACAGACTCATTACATTTACATTTAGTCATTTACCAGACTCTAAGTCGCGAGAAGGGAACAATCAAGGTACAGTGCAATAAGAAACATTTAGCGCAGCATTAAGTGCTGTGACAATTCTTCAAAGGAGTAGATTTGTCATGTCCAGTTGTTGGTAGTGCTAGGAGAGACGGTATTCTCTGAGGAGCTGGGTCTTTTTTTTTTTTTTTTTTTTTGAAAGGTAGAGAGGGACACCCCTGCTCTGGTAGGTACTGGTTGTGTGTTCCACCAACGGGGAAAAACAGATGAGAAGAGTTTGGATTGCCTTGAACAAGCAGGTGGGAGAGCCAAGCGTCATTCATTGGAGGAGCACAACAGTCGTGAGGTAACATATGCATGTACAAAGGCATTCAAGTAGGTGAGTTCATGACCAGTGAGTCACGCCCATTTAAAGTTCCTTCCATTATTCTAACATGTTAGAAGTGTACAGTGTGTTAAAGAGTTACAGTGAGACAGATTGTGTAAAAAGGCCAAAACGTCAATAACAGGATAACAATGTGAAATATAAAAAATAATCTAAATACCTACTGAATATAGTGATGACTGAAATCATCTTTCAAAAAAAGCACTCCAGGAAAACCTTGTAGTGGCGTATACAGAAAAGCTGGGCTGAAAGATATGCAGCCACATGGTGGCAGCATTGGATCCAGATGTGCATTGGCCACAGCATTCACTTATACCATTGTTTGGCTCACTATCCATTGAGTGACAGCAGCAGTGTTTGTCCCATTCAACAGCTCAACATTCATTGTTTGAGTAGGCAGTATCTGTAATGGGGTCCAACCATTGTGAGGCTCTGTAACTTTAATTAATGATTTGTGTCAATGTTAAATATCTTTAAAAATGTGCATGCACATTACATTACTTATTTAAATGTAATGTGTTAGTTCAAAGAAATGAACAGGAAAAGTTGCTAGAGTGCCGTGTTTCCACGGCTTTAAGTATGAATCACTGCTGTGGCGTGAAACCAGCATCAAATTAACAGCCAGAGAATGAAAGCTGTGTGCATACCGCTGAAGTCAAAGAAGTAGGAGAGTCTATTGGCCAACATGCCCCGCTGGCAGCCGGTCATGCTGTAGCCCAGGAGCTCCTCTGGATCTCTGCTGAATGCCTCGCCAGCCTCTGCGCCACTCACCCCGATGTAGACGCCCGTCTTACTGCCACGCATCGTGGCCGGGTTCAGCCCTGCATCACAACATTTCATTTCTCTTAAACCATTCACTCAGTATAACATCGGGTAGTGTGACAAAATGTGTGAGAGAAAATACATTAAAAAAAACATTCTGTCACATTTTCCAGCTAAAATTTATTTTGTTTCATTCACACCATTTACCCACTTTACTCATGTTACTGTCTGCTACTGATCTGCAGTGCTGAGGCTTTTCACCTAGATTCCTCACCTCCATCTATGATAGCCTCATAGGCAATCTCCAGCATGAGACGGAGCTGGGGATCCATGGTGTTGGCCTGTTTAGGGTGGACTCCAAAAAAGGCTGCATCGAAGTGGCTGATGTCTTTCAGTTTACCATTCCTCTTTGGTAGACCATACAGACCTAGAAAAAAAAATAAGTGTGGTGAAAGGTCATTTTTTATATTTATACATCTTATTGCTTCGTCTGTTTCCATTTCTATTCTGCTGCTCTCCCAAAACAGTGCTATATAATAGTGCTCATTCATTGCATTTGTCTCTTAACCAATGCTTGCTCTCTCCTTCTCCCTATCTCAAATAATCAGGCACTAACCAAAGGAAATTTCTTTATGTCAATATTTTGCACATAGACTGCGAGCCAGATGCTGTGTACATGAAATATCCCAAGCCAGAACACACTGACACTTCAGGCTGACTGTGGCTTTAATGAAGAGAAGATTCTAATGACAAAACAGCTGACAATGCAGACAACCAACTGAATTCATGGTGATTCTCTCATGAAACTAAACCAAATAGTTGTTCTCTACTTTGCTAACATAACTACATAAAAAAATACTCTGCTGGTCTTGGAGTAATATAGACTAAGACTTCTGCATCATTAACAGTTCTCTCTCAAATCAAACATATAGATAAGTGGAAGTATCGCTCCTGCAAATAAATTTAAAAAATATATAAAAAAAGAAAAAGAAAAAAAAAGGAGTGAGTCCTAATCTACATTAGCAGGTGCTCCTTGATGAGTGTCTGCAGTAAATGCTAAAAGAACTCCAAACTTAGCCTCTACCACTTGTGAGTAAAAACTCTACATTGGCAAACAAAATAAATGAGCAACTAGCAGGTTGCTTAAATAGGCCTATTTCCCTACAACACATAAGGTGATTTGTTTTGTGTCAACTCTGCACACTGGTGGCGGCATGACAACATAATTATATTGCAAATGTTTGATTGGCCCTCGCTATACACTATCACTATGATTACACTTATTGAGCAAGAAGAGAATTTCAAATCCAGAGAAGTTTGTGCTAACTGCAAAGGGTCCGAAGGTATATGGCAGTACATAGTCCAATGTGAAAAATTAAGAATGCAGTGAAGTATAGTTAAAAGAAAATTTACTGAGAAATGGTGCTTCACAGATAAAGGGAGTAAAAAAGATCAGTCTTTAGCATTTGCCACAGACACTCAACAAGTAGGACCCGCTCCTTTGTGGTCTGAATTGATTGTATTGTTCCATTAGTTAGTAATTACGTTTTTTAATGATATTGTATTTTATGCTGTTCTATGGCTGGCCTTTTCAGTTTACCAGTCATTGTTACAGATAGACCAAAAAGGTCATTTTGGACCTTGTTCATGTAACTGAAAGTTCTCATCCAATAATCCTGGAGCTGCTTTTAGTGTTTGTGGTGTTGTGTGTTTGAGGAACACATCGTAATAAGACATTAGTCTTCATTACATTTAATATAGGGAAATGTTAGATCAATCAAACCTGTCATTCTGTCACACCCAGAACAGAAATGCATTTATGACACTGACCAATCACTATAATCCATTTATGGAGGGGGTCTCACCTGGTGTCCATCGCCGGTTGTCCTCTGTCACCATGTCCACACCATTGATGAGGTTTTCCCAGAATTCCTCCAGGTTGTTAGACTCAGGCAAACGGCCTGATATTCCTGCTATAACTATTTCATCCATGCTGAAATACAGTAAACAGAAAGAGAGACATGTAGAGCGGTATATATTTTACACAGACTATAATGAATGTGGTCAAGAATTTAAGGTTAAGCTTCATTGTAATTACACAATACAGAATTGGAGTTGTAGCTGTGTCCACGCTACATACATATAATAAGTATAAAAAAATATTCAGTACAAAATGAGTTCAGCCAATCAGGTGAACGCCTCAAGTAAACGACTGATGGCTTTCCATCTTAACCTAAGGTTTGCAGCCGCTCATCTCCAGTTGCTATTTGAAATGAACTCTGCCACCAGTGTACATCACTGGAACAACAACCACACCAAAAATCAAATGTTCCACTTTCCAGCATTCTAGAAATAAAAGTTAAGTTAGTTCTTAATTTACCTAATTAAAATTTTTGTTTCACCAAATCAGATCATTTCCTCTCTTGTTCTGACAGATTTCAATGATCAAAACAAATACCATATTTCTAACCCATGCATGAGTATGTGAAAGTCCTGCAGGGCTTGAACTTATTTGCAATTTGAGGTAATTTAAATAATTTGAGAAATGTGACGCTACCATTATTTGCTGCAGTCTATGGAATAAGGCAAGCTTTAACTAGCAGCTATAGCTTCTTTCTGGTATACCTCTTTTTGTTTTTTTCTTTCAATTTTTAATAATTTGAAGAGATTCCTAGAAATAGAATTTGATTTTCTGGTTGCATGTGTGGCTTTCTATTCAGCTGATATTGAGGATAACTGGTTCAGTGAATGCATACACTACTGGCAGTAGTGTATGCATTCACTGATATATTGTAGAAATAATACAGTCCAAATGGGAAAACAAAAGCCAAACAGCAAAACATAAAATGTGAAATTTCAAAAAGGTCCCTGTGGTAGTAAACTGTTAACGCTGACTGCCAGGTTTGGACATGACAAATCTTTCCAAGCATGCATGAAAGAGCAGACACAATGCACTTTGCTGATAGACTACTCTGTGTACATGACTGAGCACATCCATGTACACACTTTAGAGATGATCAGCATAACGCCTGAGCCTTCATGGTCTGGCAAAGAGAATTGCATGATGTTTCCTGTTGCTGACTGTCTCCTCACATATTGTATATATATCATTTTTGTGTAGAAACTGTGTTCATGTCAGCTGTGACATCAGTTTGGGAGTATATGAGTTTAGGACTCCACTAGAGAACTAAACCAAACCACTTTAACATTTAATCTGTAACAGTAATAGCAATTGTTGATATCACTAGTTGCAATGCATGTAATGATGTCTAAACCTTAATTCTCACCAATTAAAGAGTTAATTATTGATATCAACAATTCAATTCAATTCAATAGTGGAATGGTCAGTTGTTAATATCAGTAATTCAATTATTAGTGGCAATGTTCAATGTAGATATCTGCAGTTGTTCTTACATCACAGTTATTCTAGATTACTAACATTAAAAAAGCAAACCAGAATAGTACAATTAACCAATTAATACCCATCATGCTCTGTGGCATGTGTAAAAATACTGACCAGGTTCATTCTGATTTTGTAACAAGTTGGCAAGAGAAAAAAATAATAATAATAATAAAAAAATATTAACTTTGAACAAGGGTTCACTGTTGAAACTGTCAAAGACAGCTCAACTGACTGGTGTTTGACAGCGTCAATGCAAACACTGACTAAGTGACATCTGCATTTAGATCTATTACATAAGTAAAGAGGGTCGGTCAACAACACACACATGATGCTGATATGTAAGGAAAAACAGAAAGAGCAACTCTTCCTGTCAATGCATATCAATGCAGAATGTGATCAGAATTATAGTAGGGTTGCAGTGCATTGACTCATTACATGAATGCATGCATTGTACAGTGGTGCAAAAACCACAGGCACTGGTCTATAGTGATGTGGATAAAAGTGATATGTTCAGATAAGTCATCCTTCTACAGGTTGTCAACAAGTGGACAAGTCTATGTGTGGAATACACCAAGAGAATGGCTGATAGCTGGACCTTTACAGTAAAGGGATCCAGTGTTCCCTTATATTGTTGGAGGCATTTTGTTGCCATTTTTTGGATCCACTCATCTCCTTAGAGGAAAGATCACTGCAAATCAATACAAGCTTGTTCTGATGAAATTCTCTATCCTGATTGGAGTGGTCTCTTCCAGGACAACAATACCATCATCATGGGGTATGAGGGGTGATTGAACTGTTTCATGTGTCTGGGAATTAATCATATGCAATCATCACATCTCAACTCAAATGAACAACTATTGAATATTTTGGACTGACCTGTTAGACACCACTCCCCCCACCATCATCAAAACACTAGATTAAGGGTTAGGGTTAGGGTTAGATTAAGGAATATTATTTGGAAAATGGTGGTCCATTCAGCCAGTAGAGTTCCAAAGAATTGTAGAATTAAAGCCAATGTCCATTCAAGCTGTTTTGGGAGCACATGGTGGTGGACAAAATACAATTTCCAAAAATGTCATTAGACATGCTGATAACATGTCATCACAGATTTTGGGGCACTGCCAAACACTCCCTACCACCAGGATAGGGTGTTTAATCAAAGGATAAGGGTGACTGAGCAAAATAACTCTACATTTCCATCAAGGAGATAAGTGGACCCAAACAACTGATGGAGCAAATACATTTCTCTTGGAGAATAAATCAACTTCAGCACCTATAATACTTGACTGAAAAAAAATTTGAACAAAGCTCAACAACAAAAGTATACAAACAGGTTAGTTTCACAATGCAGGGTAGTAGAATGATGAGTGTCATCAAACAAACAAATATAAGCCATGAGAATCAGACAGTCCAGGCAAAAGCAGGATGATCACAGTATAAAAGGCTGCCCTGGCCCTTTCTGTGGCTCAGTAGCTGAAAGGATTTGGGCTTCAGGATACACTGGGCTGGGATTAGACCTAACGTAGGACCTTCAGTACAATATCTAGCCTTACCTGACCCAGATCACACGGTAACACCCTGCACATGACTGCAGGTTTAAGGAGACAATATGCTAGCTGCATGCTGGGCTGGTCAGCATGTATACTGTACAATTACTCAGCACTTTGCCCCACCATAGCCTCATGCTGCACTGAACATTGTTTTCTATAGTTTCCCTGATTACATTCTGGACATGAGACTGTCTAGTTCATCCAGCAGCAAGAGCTGACTTGTTATGCAGCCTGATGGAAATGCAATGATGACAAACTCATTATTACACTGAAGATAACCATGTGATGCTCTTTCTCTACGTGAAGAGGACAAACTTGTTCCTAGATTGCAGAGCTAAAAACAGTTCACACATCACTTCCTGTAGTTTTTTGTCATACACTTACGGTGTCTCTGCAAGGACAAAACTCTTTGAAAACACATACTTTAAATCATGCTCCACCTAAATTAAAATTGTCTCTCACACAAATGACCCCACACATTTTAAAGTGCAAACAACATCGAATGTATTGCGGTGTCTTTAGATCATGGCCTCAATGCCCTGCAAGTTCTCCTGTGGAAAAAAAGCCTCCCGTAAGGTGTTTATCATGGTTCATCTGCACCAGTGCAGCATATGACAGCACGACTACAACATCATCAGTATCACAATAAAAACAGAGCACTGTTCATACTGCACAGTGAGCAACACAGCACCAGCATGCACTGCAGCTCCACTTGGATTAGCTAGTTTTGGATAGCAGTTTACTTTAAACAGCAGCACCCGAATTTGAGATGGAGTCAAATGTAAAACACTGTGTGTGATAATTCATTTACTGGAATATAACTTATTGAAATCTGTTTGGGCAAAGGTGCAGCATTATTGATGCAGCTGGGCTATAATTTATTATAACTGGATGCTGGTATTTATGACAGTTATCATCCGTGAAGGTGAAGCAGAGGTGTCCTAATAACCTGCGCAGTTACTGTGAGACAAATGTTATTTAATTTCTTGCAAATTAAACTAGGATTCTACTCCATAACATGATGCAGAACACTTTGACAATAATGAATACTGGAAGGACTGGAGGATGATTTTTCATTTGGGCTTCTGATCGACCAACATCGGTTTTCTCCATGAAGAGGAAGCAGACAATGCGAAACATTTCCAAAATTCATTGATCTCAAAACTCAAAATTCATGGAAATATACAATCTGAATGTACGAGTTAACTAGCTAAATACGGACGAAATATGTCACATCATGGTTCATTTAAAGGAGTATTGTTTTTTTAGTGGCCTACTTTTGTTTAGTCCCCATTCAACAAATAAAGTGACACACAGTAACGAACACTGTACATAATAACCGTTAGAAAACTTACCTGTGTTTTCAAGATTAGTTTTGATGTCCCTGAAAAATCACGAAATCGTAGAAATGTTAGCGCTTGTTTGGCATGTATTCTATTAATTTTCGTTCGCTATCCTGTGATGGTCCAATGAGCTGTTACTCTTACTGTATCCACGGGGAGGAATGTCTATCTCTGTCGTTTCCTTGTCAATAAGCTTGACGTTAGCCTTCGGGCTCCTTTGACTCTGATGAATTTAAATGTCTCACATTCTGCCTGGACACGCCACATGGGCTGACAGCTTGGCTTGGCCGCGCAGTCCAATGAGAAAAGAGGCAGGGCTCTCGGCTCCAGTCAGTGATGGAGTAATTCGTTGAACGCCCCCATAGTCACCGAGAGAAAAAAACAAAATGTAGAGCCGGGGTTACTGCAGTTCAAACGGATTCTCTTCTCTGCCCCTGGCGTTGCTCCGCCCCGCTGGACGAGCAGCCAGCAGGCGACTGTATTATTAGACAAATAGATTTTAGAAAATAATATCAAGTGTTAATGTGCCTTAAAGATAAGCCATGTGTAGGAAAAGGCGCTTTCGGCTCAGGTTAGTGAACTGAACACTTTACAAAGTGTGTGTCAGCCCTTGAGTGTAGAACGTATCCTCACCTAGTTGCAGGACCTAACTGCATGGCTAGAGGCTGGGTGTCAAATGCCTATCACCAACATACGATAATAAACTGTTGGAACTTGTGGTAGTCAAAACTGAGGGAGGCAAATGTTAACATGCTCATAAGTCATAATGTGATGTTTAGCTGGTATAATACGGAGCATTTTAGTTTAGTGTGTTAGCAGAACTAACATTTGCCAATTGGCACTTAACACGAAGTTAAACTGAGGTTGATGAACAATAGTTTAGTTTATGACTTTAGCAAAGTCTATTATTATTTATTTGTGCCCTGTTCTTAATTTCATTTCTAGAGCATCCAGTGTAACTGATGTCAAACACCATTTATGGTGTATAACTATCTGCGATTCTACTGAAACTCCTAGTCCTCTGCCTATTGTTTCTCTGTGAACTTTCACGTCTCGTTTAACGGTCCATTTCTTCACATTTATCATGAACCGGCGTCGGCACACGCGGAGACGTTTCAGTATTCTGCTTGACATGTAAATTGGCCAATAACAGGGCGGAGATGTGAGGCTTCAGCCAATGACAAAGTCCGGAGGGTGCTGTTGGGAGATAGGATGATTAAAAGGCGGGGCCTAAACGATGACGTAGCCAGGAATACTCGTCTGACTTCTTGGGGTTACTAAAGTTCATAATTTTAGATAGCATGATGTTCGACAAAAAGTGCTACTGACCCTACTGTACCAAGACAGTGATAACAGACTTTTAAACACACAATGACTCTGGTCATGAGAGGAACACACTGATGGACACAGTAGAGAAATTCATTTCATAGTCTGTATCGTTTACTATAAATGATTCTTATAGCCAGTGAAGTTTTATAGAATTTTGTTTAATGGCCTATGTTGCTAAATGAACATTACATTCATAGTCCAAGTACAGAATCACAGAACTGGATTGTGCTTTCCATTAATTAGATTTCTGTGACATCAGATTGTTTTATCAGTGAAGGTGATGACATGATAAAACAACAACAACAAAAAATAAAATAAAACAAAAAACAGCATAAATGAATTTATTTTCTGAAAATGGATTTCTGTTCATATACCGGTACCCATGGTAATGCAATGAGGAACTTTACATTTCATGGTTAGTGCTTTAACCATGAACCAACAAGACCCCCTAATTTTGGTCAAGACCCCATTTACAAATGTATTTGTAACATTAGCTGCTTTTCTGCTGTCAGATTTGCATGTGAGCAGGTGATTTCAATCAATGAAAACAGACAATTTGACTAACTAAATTTAAAAAGGTGAGTTCACAACAAATATTTGTTTTTACATTGAGCACAAAAATAATCAAATATTATGGAGGATTCTACACAATAAAGCCTATAGATCTGTTTTTACTGTTGTCCTGGCGTAGTTTCTTTAACTACTCAGACATGTGAGCTCTGATGTTAGAGTCAGCAGTAAAATGTAAAAATATGTTCTTACCATGAGTTTTATAACAAAATGTAAGTAAGAATTTTGTGTTTTTGTATTTTAATTATTTCTTGTTTTTTAGAGTATTTCTCTTGTGTACCTAGTGTACTCAGGATGAATTGGTAGAAGCTATATACTGAAACAAAGATTCTGCTGGCTTTAAAGGAAAAGCCCACTTCCATAAAGTTGGGGAACTCACTAGAGATAAATTATGTAAGAATGGTACAAATCAAATCGAATCAAAAGAAGCTGAGATATCCAGACTTCAACTTCAGACTCTTCCCATAATGCATTTTATTTCTAAATTTGTGGCTGAGATAAACCTGATGACATAATCAGGGTTTTTTCTCACACTTGACAAAGCTCCTCCAGAGTCATAGCAGGCTTTATACTACTGTTTTCATGGACTCGCTAGCACTCCCTGTGACCAGCGTATTGACAGATTGTTCTATATGTATCAGTCTTTAACATTGTAATTTCTGATCTTGCTGATCCTGTCAGGGGCTCGAGATCTGCAGGTCTTGGTAGGGTTTGATGGTGTTGTAGATGGGTTCCTCTTCTGCTGGATCTCGGTTGGGGGATGGCTATAGATAGGAACACTGATACCATGCACCATCATCTGGACTCCAGCACCACTGCCAGCTACCTCCTCCCTGCTCAGCTCACCTTCACCTTTAGGTGCATACAAAGAGTGGCAATTTTAAAGCTGTTACAGGTGATACATACGGATTCTAAACACATCTCAACATTCTCTTCGTCTATTTCCACACTGAAACTGTATAACAGTTTTTCCTTGCTCTCAGTCAAATAAGGAATGTATCTAATCTTTACTCATGCAGCTGTTTAACATCTGTAGGCAACTCCTGAGCCAGTCAGTCCAGTTATCATAAGTACACTGAAAACTTGTTTAGTTTGTCTTGTTTCACAATTATTAGATTGTGTGATGCTGATCACTGTGTTTTAGCCTGATCTGGCAGCTGTTCCTGGAGAGCTGACAGAGACTGCAGTCACAAATTGGGAAACATCCCTCCTCCCACCACTGTATCGATTTTCATACTTGTTCGAGGGGTTATGTATCTGACAAAAAAGGGATTTTTTGTCCCTAACACAGAACACAATACACACTAGTTTGATGAATTAATGTACTGCTGACACTTACTAAATCCCTGTTCCCACAAGACTACACGTATGTGAAGATCTCATGTCTTTCAGGATGGGTAAATCAAGGGCCTTTATGATTCTGTATAGCCAGGCTGAGACATGAGAAATAAGCAGCTGTTTAGAGCCCCACAGCTTATTAGCTTCCCAAAACATGCATGAAAAAGAAAATTGCTGAGTCAACATGTCTACCCACCAGACTTATTAACCTCACAGATTCAAATGATTATACAAACCATGATTATTCTGATATGGTTACCTTCTGAGAACATAGATAGACTGAGTCCGTGGTCCAGTATCTCCCACAGATTGTTTAACGACCGCAGTGATTCCTCCGATGACAATCGAGACCTAGACAGACCTGAATGAGGCTGTGGCCCCACATTCGGGGAGCTCTGTGACTGGCTGAGAGGAGCATTGTCTTTGTTCTTGGAGCTCTAAAGAAGAGAGTGAGTTAATTTTAAGATGTTTTACTTACTGGGTCTGTGAAAAGTCTGGAATCGCAGATAGCTAAACATGAATTGAGAAATTAGACATACATTTTCTAGATATTTTTTGTATCTATCAAATAACATATAAGATACTTTTGAGTAAAATGAGCAGCTGATGTTTTAATGCTTATCAGTTTTTGCAGTATATAAGACTTTGCCCTACTTCAGTCCTGTCTGTGGTTCTGTGCCACTGGGACCAATGGTTGGCAGCCCCTTTTGTGGCAGGACCTTGGTTGTTGGTTCCAGGGAGGAATTGTTCAGCAAAAGTGCAAGCACTCTGTCTCAAAGCGTACTGCAGCTCCTGGAAGAACACATACATTAGTACTTGGTGAATTACCCACTGTGGTCTCTGGAGGTAGCACAAAGAAGTACACAACACCAGGATTATTCATCCTCTTTCAGAAAAGATAGCCACCAAGATATTATTTCTATTTATGTCATATATTTACATTTATCTTCCTAACCTCCATGACACATATGGTTAGGCTGCTTTTTTATCAGTAAGATTGGAGCCATTTGGAAGTGCACCCTGCACGTGCCTGCAAGTGTCCCATTCATTTATAGGTAAGAGTTACCAAGCCACCTATATTAAATCAGATCAAATCAAATTTTATTTTGTATAGCCCAAAGTCACAAAATACATTTTGCCTCAGAGGGCTTTACAATCTGTACAGGGAGTGACACCCTCTGTCCTTAGACCCTCAGTTCGAGTGAGGAAAAACTTGCACACATATTTTACAATTACAATGAATGATAAAATGACAATGAATTACAATGAATGATAAAATGATTACAGTAGCAGTGGAACCTGTGATAGAGATAGAGAGACACAGATGCACAGCAGCAGCAAATCATTAACTAACTATAAACTGTAATGGAGATATGGTAGCAATAATGACAGTAATAATATATGTAGTGGACGTCATGCAGGATCACAGCAGCAACGATCCACGAGAACCTGCTGGATGAGAGAGCACAGAAACTCCAGGGAAGAAGTTTAGTTAGTAACATGCATTAACATGCATTAATGTGACATGTATGTTTACAGATGGTGGTGGTGATGGGGAGAGAGAGGGAGAGAGAGAGAGACAGAGACAGAGAAAGAGGGGAGGGAGGGGGAGTCCCCCAGCAGTCTAGTCCTATAGCAGCATAACTAAGGGATGACCTGAGACAGCCCTAGCTATAAGCTCTATCAAAAAGTAAAGTCTTAAGTCTACTCTTAAAAGTGTTGGCCGTGTCTGCCTCCTGAACCCAAAATGGTAGTTTGTTCCACAGAAGAGGAGCTTGATAGCTGAAAGCTCTGGTTCCCAATCTACTTTTGGAAACTATAGGAACCACAAGGAACCCAGCATCCTGAGAGTGCAGTGTTCTAGAGAGGTAGTAAGGTACTATGAGCTCTTTTAGATATGATGGTGCCTGACCATGAAGAGCTTTGTATGTAAGGAGAAGAATTTTAAATTCTATTCTAGATTTAACAGTTAGTCAATGCAAGGAAGCCAAAATGGGAGAGATGTGATCTCTGATCTTGGTTCCTGTCAGAACACGTGCAGCAGCATTCTGAATTAGCTGCAAAGTCCTAAGAGACTTATTGGAGCAGCCTGATAACAAAGTGTTACAATAGCCTAGCCTAGAAGTAACAAATGCGTGGACTAGTTTTTCTGCATCCGCTTGAGATACAATGCGTCTGATTTTGGCGATGTTACGTAAGTTGAAGAATGCAGCCCTCAAAATTTGTTTTATGTGGACATTAAAGGACAAATCCTGATCAAAAACAACTCCAAGATTCTTTACAGTGGAGCTGGAGGCCAGGGTGATCCCGTCTAAAGTAACTAAGTCTCTAGAAAGAGAGTTTCTGAGGTGTTTGGGTCCAATTACAGGATCTTCAGTTTTGTCTGAATTTAACATCAGAAAATTGTAGGTCATCCAACTTTTTATATCCTTAAGGCATGCTTGGAGTTTAGTTAACTGACTGGTTTCATCAGGCTTGAAAGATAAATATAATTGGCTGTCGTCGGCATAACAATGAAAATTAATGGAGTGATTCCTAATAATGTTCCCTAGAGGAAGCATATATAAACTAAATAGAAGTGGTCCTAGTACAGAACCTTGTGGGACTCCGAACAAACTGAGATCGATCTAAGAAATACGACTTAAACCAGCTTAGGGCGGTTCCTTTGATGCCAATTTGATGTTCCAGTCTCTGTAAAGGAATTTAATGGTCAATAGTGTCAAATGCGGCACTAAGATCTAACAGGACAAGTACAGAGATGAGTCCTTTGTCTGATGCCATTAGGAGGTCATTTGTAACTTTGACTAGTGCGGTCTCCGTGCTATGATGCGCTCTAAATCCTGACCGAAAATCCTCAAATAAACTGTTCTTATGAAGAAAGTCATACAGCTGATTGGCTACAGCTTTCTCAAGTATCTTAGAGAGAAAGGGAAGGTTTGATATCGGTCTGTAATTGGCTAAAGCCTCTGGAACTTCTACAGCTACTTTAAAGGACTGTGGTACATATCACGATAATAAAGACAGATTAATCATATCCAATAAAGAAGGGCTAACTAGACGTAAAACATCCTTGAGCAGCCTGGTTGGGATGGGGTCTAAGAGACAGGTTGACGGCTTAGATGAAGAAATTACTGTTATATTATAATATAATATAATTATAGTTATTTGATGAGGGTCGATGGGAGAAACAGTCTGAATATATATATCAGGTTTTACAGCTGTTTCCAAACTTGCTGTATCAGAATGCAGATCAGTTCCTGCTGAGGGCAAGAGGTGATGAATTTTGTCTCTAATAGTTATAATTTATCATTAAAGAAGCTCATGAAGTCATTACTAGTTAGACCTAAAGGAATAGATGGCTCAGTAGAGCTGTGGCTCTCTGTTAGCCTGGCTACAGTGCTGAAGAGAAACCAGGGGTTGTTCTTATTTTCCTCTATTAATGAAGAGTAATAGGCTGTTCTGGCATTATGGAGAGCCTTCCTGTATGTTTTAAGATTATCTTGCCAGACTAAACAAGATTCTTCCAGTTTAGTGGCACGCTCTTTGCGTTCAGATTTACGTGCCTCTTGCTTTAATTTGCGAGTCTGCTGGCTATACCATGGTGCTAACCTCCTATGTTTAATTATCGTCTCTTTCAGAGGTGCAATAGAGTCTAGAGTTGTCCTTAATGAGCCTGTAGTACTGTCAACAAGATGATCTATTTGTGAGGGGCTAAAGGAAGCAGACAAGTCCTCTGCTACATTGAGACATGGCATTGAATTCAATACTGAAGGAATCAGTTCCTTAAATTTGGCTACAGCACTAACAGATAAACATCTGCTGTAGGAGTTTCTGCAAAAAGGCTTATAGTCCAGTAATATGAACTCAAAGGTTATTAAAAAATGGTCAGATAGAAGAGGATTCTGTGGAAAGACTATTAGATGATCAATTTCAATGCCATATGAGAGAATAAGATCAAGGGTGTGGTTCAGACAATGAGGCGGTTTATTTACACTCTGGCAGAAGCCGATTGAATCTAATAAAGAGATAAACGCAGTACTAAGACTATCATTGTGGTTGTCCACATGAATATTAAAATCACCTACAATAATTACTTTATCTGTTTTAAGGATCAAGCCTGATGCAAATTCTGCAAATTCAGATAAATATTCAGAGTAAGGACCAGGAGAACGCTATACTGTAACAAAAAGAGTTGGCTGTAATGTTTTCCGGGTTGGGTGAGTAAGGCAATCACCTGAAATAATAATCGTTATGTTTTGTTACCCTAGAATGACAGATTAGAAAATTCATTAAAAAAACAAATCAAATTTTTTTCTGACTCCACCTGATTCTTGTTCTACATGTACCCAGCTACCTCTGGGGTGAATTTCAAGTTCTTTTACTATACCATCTATTAATCTGATGACTGACTTGACTTGGAATGATGTCACATTGTGGAGCTTTAGCACCATGGACAGTGGCAGATCCACATTGTTTATTTAATGACTTTTCTAAATCTGACTATGTCACCATACATTGTGTATGATTTCAGCATCACTTTATTAGAAAATGGTGCAGTAAAAGAACTTGAAATTCACCCCAGAAGTAGCTGGGGACATGTAGAACAAGAATCAGGTGGAGTTGCCAGAAAACAATTTGATTTGTTTATTTAATGACTTTTCTAAATCTGCATATGTGACCATACATTGTGTATGATTTCAGCATCACTTTGTCCAGTGGCCAATGTGGCACCTTTCCTTATCTTGTAATTACAAGATCTCGTAATTAAGTAATTAAATTAGGTGTCTAATTTTTTTTTATCCAGTGAATGCAATGCGCTTCCCTAACTAATAAACTTGGCCATATTTCTAGATATGAGAGCTGCTCCATCCAAAGTGGGATGGATGCCGTCTCTTCTAAATCAGACCAGGTTTTCCCCAGAAAGGTGTCCAATTATCTATGAAGCCCACATCGTTTGCTGGACACCACCTGGACAGCCAGCGGTGGAATGATGACATGCGGCTATACATGTCATCACTGGTCACATTGGGCAGGGGTCCAGAGAAAACTACGGAGTCCGACATCGTTTTGGCGTATGCACACACCAATTTTAGTGACCTCCGATTGGCGTAACTGAGTGTCATTACCGACGTGAATAACAATCTTATTATATCTACGTTTATCTTTAGCCAGCAGTTTTAAATTAGACTCGATGTCGCCCGCTCTGGCCCCCGGGATGCATTTAACTATGGACCCCGGTGTCGCTAACTTCACGTTTCGTAAAATGGAGCTGCCAATGACCAGAGTTGGCCTCTCAGTGGGTGTGTCACTGAGTGGGGAATATTTGTTAAAAACGGGGAACGGTTGGTGGTGTACCGTGGGCTTCAGTTTGGGGCTATGCCTCTTTCAGGCAGTCACCCAGCCTCCCGGCTGCTCGGGAACTGCCGGGGGACGGCTAGCTGAAGCTACCTTCGGTGGTACTGCACCGGCTACAGGGGACTTGCTAACTAATAGCAGCTACTGACTGTTCGGTGATGCGGTACCGTGTGTCTAAATCACTGAGCCGCGCCTCCAAAGCTACAAATAGACTACATTTATTACAAGTACTGTTATCGCTAAAGGAGGACGAGGAGTAGCCAAACATGTGGCACACAGGGCAGGAGAGAGCAGGAGAAGAGAGAGAAGCCATTGCTATAGCTAGGCTAGTTAGTGTGACTAACAGAAACTGGTAAAACTATCAGATTGTGGTTACTAAAGTTAAGAGACCTGTTCGTGCACAAACAGAACAAGTCTAAGGATAGTGTAGAGATATGTAGATAGTCGCTGATGTGAAAAATATACGAAAATCTGTTTAGGTGAGCAGAACAGAGAGCACCGTGGCAGTAACACTGATAACCGGAAGTGACAGAATACGCTTACCGCAAAGTTACATAGAACATATGTAAAGACATATACATGTCTTTAAACTGTGAAAGGAAACAAGCAATGAGAGATTTATGATTGATGATACTGGCCACCATCAACAGAGGTGCTGTAAACCTGTGCCCATGACTTCTGTGGGATTCACCCTTACCCTCTCATCCACTGAGCACTTGGATTACTCCTCAAACATCCTATGCTTGTTTGGTGTGCACCTTTTATGATTTAATCTCTAAAAATGCCAAATCTCTAATTCAGTTCTAGAACCTTGACTACAAGGATCAGGGCCTTGAACTTAACTAGAACAATATTTTGGCTTTTTATAAATGTATCTTGTCATCCAGCACATCAGTCTGTGCATACATTTTATGCCACAACATACAGGGGTTTCAAAATAAAGCTCATAGATAGTCCGAACTGTATGAACTGTAGCCAGAATACTACATACATTCTTATTTCATATATCTTTATGCCCCTCTCTGGTCTAAGTGTTTTGAAAATATCCTGAAATTCTCAATTCCAAAACAATCCAACTTGTTTCTATTCAATTCCACCCTCTGTGATAACACCAGGTTGGTCCTTTGGAAAATCACATTTGCAGGTGTAACTGCTACAGTGAAGACCATAATAAACTCACAGTTCATGCTTTTCCTGACCCTTTGCCAGTGACATGTATGTGATGTGTCATGTGACAAACTCAAACAAAAAAAAACAGAGACCTGTGTAGTGAGCTGGTACTGCAGCTGTTCCAGAGCATTCAACCGATCATGTTGTTCTTCTAGTATCTCTGTGCAGGAGTCCCTCTCTGGGAAGCAAGAGAAAACAAAAAGCCCTATTAGTAAAGATATGATAAATGTAGATTGTAAATATTGGATGGAGAAATATAGAAGTGAGTGATTCGAAGGCACAGCCTGTCTAATCTGAACCAAGCCATAACAAACACCATGTTTGAGCACAAGGCTGTACAAGTGTATTTGGTACTAGAACACCTTAGGGTGTAGATTGAGGCTGCCTACTTCTGTAACAAGATTTCAACAATTAGAATGAATATCAATCAAACAAGGTCATTTAATGTTTTAGATAGCACTAAGCACTTTAACTATACCATGCACTCTTTTACTCAGGTTGATGCAGAGGTGCTTAGTAAGGTGGTCTCAGAGTTAAAACCCTCCACTTGCACACTTGATCCCATACCTACCTTGTTTTTTAAATCTGTTTTTAGCTCCCTTTTAGAGGAAGTTTTAAATATTGTTAATCACTCATTATTTACTGGCACAGGTTTTAAAGACGGCAATAGCCAAACCGCAACTTAAAAAAGTTAACTTAGATTCCTCAAATTTCAAGATTTTAGAAAAAAATGTTTTTAAACAAACTAATAATTTTATTACAATTAATAATATCTTAGAGACTTTTCAGTCTGGTTTTAGAGAGCACCATAGCACAGAGACTGCATTGGTCAAAGTATTGAATGAAAAATCAAAATGATCATTAAAATCAATAATGACTCCAACAAACTCTCTGTTATGGTTCTACTTGATCTTGGTGCAGCTTTGACACAGTCTACCATAATATCTTACTAAACAGACTTGAAAACTGGGTTGGCCTCTCGGGGGTGGCCTTGAATTGGTTCAGGTCATATCTGACTGGACGGGACTTCACTGTAACACTGGGTGATTTCTCTTCAAAAATAAATGCTATAGCCTGTGGAAGCCCTCAAGGTTCTATCTTAGATCCTCTTCTGTTCAATATCTACATGCTCCCACTTGGCAAAATTATTAGAAGTCATAACATTGAATTCCATAGCTATGCAGACGATACACAACTGTACATTGCAGTATCTCCGCACCCCAATATCTAGTACAATGCCTAGCAAAAAAAATGTCTGGATGGCAAATAACTTTCTATAAATTAATCAGGACAAGAAAGAAATAATAATATTCGGGCCTAAAGACCAGAGAGAACACCTATCCCAGCACTTTCAGTCCCTGGCCCTTACGACAAAAATATCAGGTCAAAAACTTGGAAGTTACTCTTGATTCCAACCTCATATTTGAGGCCCATATAAAAAACATAACTAAAACATAATTTTACCATATTAGAAATATCACCAAAGTCAGACCTTTCATCAACCAGGCTGACACTGAGAAACTAATTCATGCTTTTATTACCTCAAGGCTCGATTACTGTAATGCCCTTTTGTCTGGTCTTCTGTGAGGAATGAGGAATAGTACAAGGCAGACAATGTGGTTTGTCACCTGTTTCCAGTCCTTTGTGCTTCTGGGCATGGGCTTAAAGAGGAGCGCCTCTATAGGTACCCTTTTATAGGAGACTAGAAGGAGGTGGGTATTGTTTTGACTGGATGATGGAATGGGTGGAAATATTTCAGTGAATTAAGTTGGATTGTTCATGTTGTGCATTTCATTGATTAATTCTGAACATACCATATTTTTTTGTTTATATTGCAGAATTTAATATGTATTTGTTAGGACCAACAAATCAAGGAAATTATGGTTTATATTGTTAATCGTGTCCGTCCTCCCTTTCACAGATCTACTCTGATAGGCTGGTTTGGACTGGAGAAAAGGCCTATCAGTGTATATGTATGTTGAGAATGTTTTTTAGTTTGGTCAGTTTTGTTTGTATGCTATGGGAAGAGCAGCACCCTATTTTTCTTTGTTAAAAGACTACCTTTGTTTGATGAGAGAATAAAAGTCAACCTGTTTTTCTGCACACCTCCTGGCCAGCGTGATGTTTTTGTGATCCTGCATCTCTCTTTACTACATCTTCCCAAAAAAACATTAGGCCGCCTACAACTAATACAGAACTCTGCAGAGTACTGACGAAGACCAGACAGAGGGCACATATAACCCGCATTTTAAAATCCCTGCACTGGTTACCCATTAGTTAATTAAGTAGTCAATTCTCTTATTGGTTTTTAAATTGCTAAATGGCCTGGCACCGACCTATCTTTTAGACATGCTACAGAAGTATGTACCAAGCAGGTCCCTCAGAGCCTCGGCATCTGGACTCCTGGTTGTGCCCAGAACCTCAACAAAGAAGTATGGTGAGTCCACTTTTAGCTACTGCGGCCCCCGTCTCGCCTGCCTGTGGATCTGAGGGACTGCACCTCTGCAGACATGTTTAAAAATTTTTTTAAGACTTATCTTTTTAGCCTGGCTTTTACTTAAGGTGCCTCACCATTCACTGCTGAGTTTTTAGGTCCTGATCATTCCCTGTTTTAGTTTTTATCCCCTGTGCTTATTTACCGTACAGTTATTATTTACTTTTAACATTTTATTTATTTTATTGTTGCATCTTTGTTATTTTGGTTTGAATTTTTATGCAACTATTCTTAAATTGTGCTTTTTATCTTATAGGTTTTAATTTCCTTTTTGTTTCGTTGTTGTAGTTTTATGCTTTTTATTTTTGTTCTAATTTCTAGTTTTTATGCAACTGTTCTGTCATGGAGGGTCATGGATGTTTGACCATCCAGTCTACATGTGCTTTCATGTCCACAAGCCATTGACCGTAAAAGAACACATTTTAAATAATTTTGTTTCTGCAGTTTCTGCACTATGTAACTAGCCTGGCTGTTACATAGTGTTCCACAGGTGTTTTGAAACTTGGAAATTGAGTGGTTTTGTATGAAGGGGTGCTTCCATGTAGTGTGTGTGAGTGTGTTTGTTACTGTACCTTTTAGTCTAGCAGTGTTGATCTGGCCACGGAGGCGGTTACACATCTCTATCAACTGCTGTTTCTCTGTGCTCAGTCGGGCAATACAGAACGCTGCCTGCTTCAGCCTGGTATGCAGGAGAGGAGGGTTGCTTTTAGCACCCTGCACATTTACAAACAAATCACCTGACATCAGACCTGAGGCCTGCTGCTGTCGCAAATGTGGGTTTTCCTCTTGCAGCTAGAAGGAAGGTGAAATGAAACTTGAAAAAACTGGGCTGCTGCAACAGCTTACACAATGCCTTCTTATCATTTCACATAACTGACTGGTGAACTGACCATAATAGATGAAAAAGGCAATATACTTGCCCACTTTTGACATTAGCGTGTTGATGTTGAAAAATTGTCCCACAGGTCAGCACTAAAATCAGTAGCTTAGTAATTTCTTTCAGTACCTGGTCCAGGACATGTGTCACTCTGATCTCCTGCTTTGTCAAAGCAGAGGTGTTGGCATGTTTTTCCAGGCACACACCACCTAAAGATCCATAACAAATAAGAGGATTAAGACAAAGTTTAATAGTCGAGAGGTGTTTCTAATATTTTGGCCACCCCATTACATACATGAGAGGGCCATAATATTAGAAACACCTTTCAATAAAATATAAAATGCAGTTCAGTTTAACACTACTGCAAACTACATCCTTAACAGAAACAGAATATTTGAATTAATGCCTCTCTGAGTGTGTAAAATAGAAAGAAGAAATATGATATTTGATACCAACCAACTCTCAACTTCCACACAGGATGAGCATAAATGGCACATTAAAAATTACCTTGCTTGAGTCCTTGGTTTTGTAGGTGTGTGTTGCACAGTACTGTGAGTGCCAGGCCCTCTGTGGGTTTGTCTGTGGCTGAAACCAGGCTGGGCAGTCCTACAGCACCTTCTAGCTGTCCCTCGAGCTCCCTACATCGAGCTTTTAGAAGGGACACCTCCTGCTCCAGAGCCTGGGTGTAGTCTGGGACCAGTTTCACCATGATATTTTAGACTGGTGTGTAGTGTTAGGCCAGTATTATCTTTTCTCTTAGGTTAGTCAGACAGTTTGACAAAAATAAAGCCTGGTTTATTTTAAGTCTAAAATCCTACCCCTGGAGATTTTATACTACTGGGAGGTTTTATTGTTACATTTTTTGCTGAATGTTCACAGTAAAATATCCTGACCTGATATTACTGACCTTGTCATATTTTAGTTTTTAGAAAAAAAGCTGCTCTTACTCCTACTCTTCCTAATCTAGAAAAAATCTTAGCTTTGTGTGAATTTAGATGTCTATCTGAAGTCTGACTATTAATTTGGCCTAAACCATAAGACTGTCTTTGTGGACATGTCCCACAAGCAGACAATATAAAGGTCAGTGTAGCTTGCCACAGTATACACAGTAATGAACACGTTTTCTTTTACTGCAAATTGCTGAATAATAAAAAATGATCAACCATGTTTGTGTATAAAAGTGCTGTCCACACCTGCTGAACTGACATTAGTGGAAATGTCAGTGGATTGTGGTGGTGGTCCAGTGACCGTCTGAGCAGGAGCTTCTTGACACTGAACTGGTTGAGGAGGGGAGGCCTGTGGCTGAGCCTGGGGGTGGGGTAGGGGATGGCTCAGACCCTCCATGTCCTTCCTCATTTGGGTAACCACGGCCCGCAGGATGTTGTTCTGTTTCTGCAGACGACTGATCTCTTCTGATGCCATAGAGTCTACCTTTGATGTGAGAGACTGTAGATAGATTTTCACTTATCTGGACGAAGTAGGGTGCTGTATGCATCTTAATGTTTTTATATTATGTCACTTATGCTTTACTGCAAGTACTGCATTCACAATTTGTGTCCACAATAATCTGCCAGATTAAGTAATAAACAGCTTGAACGTATATGTAATAAATT